>CP139505.1:15390812-15812523 GCA_021014915.2 Artemisia tridentata subsp. tridentata
CTTTTGTACATTTACACAATTATCCTTATGTTTATACAATTGACGCATTAAACCCTCGGAGATTAAATAATTATAAGTTTTAAATAAAAGTATATATTTACACATTAACCCTTGGTCTTCTCGTTAATTACAAAACTGCCCCTTTTGTTAATACTTTACCTTTTGGACTTTTACACAAATGGTCCCTAAACCACGGAACTTTTACAAAACTAGTCCAAGCGTTAAATGTTACTTCTTAAACCATAACTTTCTGAAATGGCAACTTTAATCCTTCGACTTATATCAAAAGCATCATTTACATGTTCAACCTTCCTTTTATAAAAAGTTACGTATTATACCCTTCCAAACCGTATTCTTTGCAAAACAAGTCCAATGTTTACACTTCAAAAACATTATACTTTACTTATCATTTTCTTGTTTCATTTACTTCATTCGACACTTATTATACATCATAGTTCTCATTTTTAATTCTTGGCATTCCACAGATTCGAAAACAATTTAGAAAAACAAGTGGGTTGGTTTTGGGCTTGTTAGCCCATCGTGGCCCAATGTGGTTTCAAAAGAAAACGTTATTATGGTTCGACTGGGTAGGTTCTGTGACATTTTCGTGTGGCGTTTAAGGTTAAATCTTTTGCATGTTTCGTTATTTCGTTTTCTCTTTTAACAAGGATTCGAATGGTGCAAGGTTTCATACATGTTGAACGTATAGTTAAAGAGTTATCGAGACGTTGTTTAAGTGTTTAAATGTGCTTTAGCGTGTGTGTGTATTGTTATACGTTTGTGAACTCGTTTTAAATAAATGTTCGAATCGTAAAAAGAAAAAGTGCGAATGAAAAGAGAGTGGCGAGGACTTACGACACCAACGAGGGTGGGACGTTCGAATGAAGGTGGTGACTTAACGAGACTTCGAACAAAACTTAACCCAATTCCTTCCAAGCAAACCCACGATCAACTATAACCCAAAAGAACTTTAAACTCGTAATGTGACCCAAGTATCCTTTGCTTGCTTTTCCTTCCTTGCTTCGACAGAAACTCAACCGAGAATAAGAGTGTGTATATTGTTTTGTGTTTTCGTTTTATGGCATGTTCAAGTGAGGTGAGCTTGATGTGTTTATATAGGAACACAAGTATGGCTTTAGGAGTATTATATTCTAGCATGCATGGTTACTAACTAAAGAAGAATGGTCTTGCATGACCTAGTGTGTAGGTCGATCCTTTGTTTTGGGAGCATGGTTGTAAGGTCTTGTCGTAGGAGGTGTAGGGTGAAGGTTTTTGTGGTTGGTTAGTATGCTTTGTGCAATACAAGATGTGACTTGAGATTTATGGGTCAACATAGTGAAGTACTTCTCGGTTAGGATAGGGAAAAAGAGAAAGGAGGAGGTAGCATGTTGGAGGTTTGGAAACATACTATCCATTGGTTCTTAGTGATTACAAGAAAAAGAGTATGGATCTTATTATATTTTAAGGTTTAGCTTAGTAGGGTGGCTTAGTTTTTCCGTTGATTCACACGCAAGAGGGATAAGGAATGGAAGTATCATGTGAATCGTGTGGTTATGTCGAATCACAAGGAGCAATGGGATATTCCATATTATCAAAAGTGAGTATGGGATTATGATTTGTTTATTCTTTAGGTTAAGTAGTGTAGTTTGACTTGTGCTTGGGTGGTCTTACACGTTAGCAGCAAAAGCAAAAATGAAGAATAGAAAAGTGTGTACTATATGCTAAGTCCAATCGTATGGCAGTAAACAAAAATGAAGTAAGCTAACTTTGCAATTTGTATAAATGAAATATGGGCTTGGTCCTTGTGTGTTTCGTGGCTGTCCTTGTGTGTTTCGTGGCTGGTTTAGTCCAAGGGAAAAGAAAAGAATTGGTGGGAATGGGCTTGGGGTGCTTGTGGTTCGGCCCAGCAGCAAACAAGAGAAAGAACTAATAGATGTGGTATTTGGCCCAACGAGAAGAAGAAAATAAATGAATTGCGTGGGCCTGTAGGGGGTTTCGGCCCAAGTGATATTAGTAAAAAAGGAAGTGAAATAATTAGTTTAGAAATATTTAGGTAAAAGATTTGATGAAATAATTAGTGACTCTCGTTGTATTCATTCGTTCATAAAATCGGTGTAGTAATTTGTAATATTCGTGTGACTTTAATGATCGGTACGCAAGTGAGCTATTCAGGGGAATTCAAGTTCATTGGGGTATTCTGGTGATCGTTGTCATGTGCACATGCATATATCTTAAAAAAAATATAACCCGTATAAAAGGTTACTAGACAATAATGAAAAATAATTGGTGATTAATATTATTAATGACATGGGATTTTACGAGGGGTTACACACATCCAGGTGCGGCTTCACATTTTGGGTTGTCGATTTTGGGTGCCTCCCATTCACCATCTTCCTCATCGTCCCAATCCTCGGGTTTCACTGCCTCAGGGTCATCAACTTCTTCTGGCTCGTCTTCCAACCATCCTTCGGGCATCTCAGCTTCCTCATCTAAGATTTCCATAGGTGCTTCCTCATCCCAATCCTCAGGTTTCTTTGCTTCTGGATCGGGGATCTTAGCCCTCAAAACCAAACGCCCCATCTTCACCCTTAAAGTTCTGTTATTCACATATCATAGATATAGTGTCTCGACTCATAATCCTCATAGTAATATGGTAAATCCCCTTAAAGCAGCCATATTTTCACATAGCCAAAAATCTAAATAATCAACTCGGTACTGCTACTACCATTCATCTTTACACTTTATACCACCAAGTCAAGATCTATGATAAGTGTCTAAATACTCATCATTTATGTCACATTTAGACTACAAAAACATTTAAAAACATGCAGATATGCTTCAAAATACAGAAAATATCATTTGATTGTGTTTTTATGTGTTTCAGATGCAAAAGGATTAAAAAACAGTTGAAAACGAACATATTTTGCATAATTGTCAATTCCAGTCCTTTAACTTTCAAAAATTGGCAAAAATAGTCCCTGGTGTTAAAAATGTTAAAAATATCATTCAAGGTCCCTAAGCTATTTAACTTTTATAATATTGGTCCTTGGATGAAAGTTTTAAAGAAATGGCAGTTTTGGTCCTTCAAGTTTTAAAAATGGCAAATTTAGTCCCTGAACTTTCAGAAAATGGCAAACTAGGGCCCTGAAGTTTAAACAATTCAAAATTCCATTTTTCTAAATCCCTTAACCCATTTCTATTCCCCAAAATCCAAAATAACCCATGTTGACCCAAGAAAAGTCAAAGGCAGTTTTATTTTAAAAGGGTCAAACTTGTACAGTAACATGGAAAGTCAAACAAACCAAAAAACCGCCATACTGCTCCTTCTTCCACCTCACCCTTCCAGCTCACTAACCACTATCTCAGCTTGTCCCCTCCACCTCTACAATCCTCCAAACTTCTTTAATTGATAAAACCTGCTCAATCAGCCGCTAAGACTTTTGGCGCCAAAGTGCCAAGTGCACGATTGGGATGAATTGGAACACGTGGATTGCTGGGATTTCATCAAGAAGGCTCAAGGAAGATATTTTGGGTATAAAAGATCTTCACAACAAGCAGAAGAAAAGTAGTAGATTTTAGTTTAGTTTAAATAAATAAATTCATGTCGTATTTAATAGTTTAATGTAATTTTCTTCTGGGTTTGTTAAATTCTGCATTAGATAAGTTTTTTAAGTTGTAATTGAATTGTTCAATTGAAGTAATTTCATGATTCCAGTTAAAACAGAATTTCCCGCCAAAAAGTGTTCTTCTTGGTTTTAAGATTATAAGCTGTTATTCTTGATTAAATAAGTTCTTTTGAGCTTATTAAAGCTCTTTCAAGTGTGTTCTAAGTTCCATTATGTTCTGAGTTAAATTCACCAAAGTCAACGAAAGTCAACTGATCTGGTCAAAATAAGCTGTGGATAAGCTGGGTATGTAAAGCTGATCTAGGATGTGATTTTTGGCTTATTGGAAAATCCTGGGTATTATTTTTCTGGTTCAGATCTACATGCATCCAATTTTTACTTGTAAGTCTCATTTTGTACATTATTAGCTTAATATATCTTACTGCTTATTTAAGTGCTTATGTAGGATTGATTATTGCTATTCAGTAGTTAAATAAGTCAGATAATTAGTTAAGTTTTAGTTTCAAAGCTTATTCCAGAAATTCCTAGTTTAAAATTGCAAAAGTAGGTTCTAAAAGGGTGTTTGGGTTAAGGCTCAAAACGGGTCAAAACCATGGAACACTGTTTATGTGCATCTTGGTATGTTTCAATCTTTCTTAATTAAGCTTATATAAACAGTTTATAAGTAGTTTTTAGCTATATTGAAGCTTTTAGAGGTTTTGAGTGTATTAGTGTAATATTAGAACAGTAACTGTCCAAATAAGCTTGTTATAAGCTGTTGCAGTTTAAGCTCTTATTTTTTATGTTTATGGGTCCCATTTAGTCCATATTAAGCATGCTTGAAATCCCATAAAGCCTTGGTTAATGAATTGCAAAAATCAGCCCCATACTAGTCGTAGCAGACCATAAATTCGTATTTTTGCATTTTCAGCCGATTTTCTTTTATTTTTCATTTCTTCATCTTAAGGAGTTAGAAGCTAAAATTTGACACGCATATAGTTCCCTAGCTTGTGTACTTCGCCATATTTTTAGTTTATTTTTAGGATTTTTTTTATCAATGCTTTTCAACAGCTCAAAGTGGGCTGTTTTTGCCCTGCACCACAGAAAAATCAGCAAACCACTAGCTTATTGAGAGCTTTGCAGCTTATTTCCCAGCTTTTTCTTGAAACCTTTAGCTTATTTATAGTCTTATAAGTCCCTTTTAGCTTTTTCTATTAGCTTATAGCTTATTTTCAAGCCCTTAGCTTATTTGCAAAATCCTAGTTCTTAAATACTTATAAGTTAACTGTTTTGATAAGCTGCTAGTTTCCAGCTTATTTAGCTTAATCTAAAAATATTGTCTTTTTAAAAGTTGCTTAATATTAGCTTATAATTAAGTTTGAAAAAGAAAAAGTCCAAAAAAAAAATAGTTTCACAAAAAGAGAACCATGGGACTCGAACCCTGGTCTCTCAAGTAAACACACACAGACTCAACCATCGTGCCCTTGGGTCTTTTCCAGTATACCTTTGCAACATTTAATATATAAGTAGTAATTTCACTTTTAAGCTTATTTAATCATTTAGCTTATTAACAGCTTATCCGAATAAGCTGTGACACCCTTTTTATTTTTCTTAGCTTTGTAATATCATATAGTATTTTAGAAAAAAGTTTCAGAATTTTCCTTATAGTTTTAGTATTTTTAATAAATTAATTAGTTTAAAATAGTTTTTAATTCATAATAAATTAAATATTAATCAGAAAAATATAAATCTTTTTTCTAAAATTTTCTTTTATCATTAGGATTTCAAAAATATAATTTTCACATCCGTGGGGTTTATATTAGAAAGAATTCGCGTTTTATTTCGTAAGTTTACGTAAATTTAAATTAAACGTACGCGTTTTTAGATTTTAGACGTTTCTAAGTATTTTGCTTTCACGTACTTGTTCTATTAGCTTATTTAAGCTATTTTCTTTTATTCCCTAGTGTAAATCAATCAAAACCTTTTCCGTTCAATTATCACCCGATCACAGATTCGTTTTACTACAGAATTCACATCTCGCTGGGACATAACGACCTGGGGATACACTAAACTCCTTTGGTAAATTGCATCGTGCCCTAGATTGTTTGACTCTTGTTTTCCAATATCCTTGGTCAATATAAGTTGACTGTTTAGCACAGATCAATCTAAATAATCATTACGGAACACAATTTCTTCACAAATCTTAAACAAACTCACCATCAATCCCTTCGGTTTCTTCACAAATCTTAAACAAACTCACCAACAATTTCTTCACAAATCATTACCACCAAGCCAACTCGGTACTGCTACTACCATTCAATCCCTTCTGTTTCATTACTAAGGTAGAGCTATCAAAGCCCCAACCCCTTAATATCTAACCAACTACAAAAATCTTAAACAAACTCAAATCGAGCTCACAAATCAATCGAAACCAACAACAATTATCCTAATAACTAGACACAACCAAGACCCTCACCATCACTCTTACAACCACCGTAACCCATAGTTGGAGTTGTTCTTAATTCGTCATGGCTATCGCCATAGTTATCGCCATAGTGAGTCGGTTTCTTGTGTTCGCCGGTTTGACTCGCCGGATTTGGATTTTGTGTTTAGATCGAGGATTTGGAAGATAAGTGGGTGGTGGATTTTGTGTTTAGATCAAGGATTTGGATTTTGTGTGGTGTTGGATAGGATTATGTGAGTTTGGAAGATAAAATGAAGAGATGTTGAAGTTTATGTTTAGATCAAATGAAGATAAGTGGTCTGGTGAAGAAGATAGGTTTTTAATTTTAGTGGGTGGGGGATGAAAAGACGAATATATCCTCATTTTTAACGGTCAACGAAAGTCAAACTGACGGCATTAGTAAAAATGGACCAAAAGTGTTACGGGTCGTCGGATATAGGACAAGATCCGTTACAAATGAAACTATTGGACCAAAATCGTTATACCCGGTAAACCACGAGGACCAAAAATGTAGTTAACTCTAAAGTATTTTAAAAATTATTTAAAAAATAATACAAAAAGGTGAAAAGTATAGAAAGGTTAAAAGTAAAAAAAATTTGAAAAGTACAAAGGCAATGACACAATTACAAAAAGGTGAAAGGTAAAAAAAGTCGCTCAAATTACAAACCGTCAGTCGCTCAAAGTAAAAAAAGTCGCTGAACATTGGGAATGGGCAAAAAAAATAAAATAAAGTTTTTCGAAGTTTAACTTTTTGGCTGGAAAAAGACAAAAATAGAAGGTCGCTTAATGTATGAAAAGTCGCTTAAAAAGTACACATAGTGGGCTATGACACAAAGTACAATTTTAATGATTGGGCGCCATTTTTTTTGTGCCACATGTTACCTTCATGTGAGGTCGCCGGTCACTAGGGCTATTTCAAAAAAGTCACTAATTTGGGTCCTCAAAAGCCCAACACCTTTAGCGACCGAGCTACAAAATTAATTGCCCCTTAAATTAGAATATGCTTCTGTGTAACTCTAGTTTATGTTATATAAAGCCAAAAATTTATATCCAAACAACTACTTTAGCAACTTTTGTTTGAAAGTTATTGACTAATAGGAACGAATATGAAAGGCCAAATTAAAGCAAATGATGACCGGGATGGGCAACAATAATTGTGATTCATGGGCCACACAATCACTTTTACTATTTTGATTCTCTATTGAATCAAGCATGTTCTAGATTTGATCCTGTTTTTTTTATTTTCTTTGTTTTTCTTTTTTGCTTTAAGTATATTTCAATATACGTAGTGTAGACAAATATAGTCGTTAAAAGTTGAAACTGATCACTTTATTTAATGTGCATGTGGGTAATGTATGGTCTTTAGTGACCATATTGGATCATGAAGCAAGAAAAACTTTAATAGTATACTTAATTTTCACACTTAATATAAGAAAAGTAATAGCCTACTTAATTTTCACATCATGAGGGCATGCAGGCTACTTGAAACCTTGTTATAATGGGTAATTTTTTATTTGGATTATAATGCAAGAACACTCAATGTGATTATGTACATGAGTATGTTACAAAAGCCCATTCTGGCATGATATATATATAAATTACTTTTTCTTGCTTTATGGTAAATTATTTCTTTTGGCCAAGCGTCAAACATACTATTTTATCAATCAATCAAATACGGAGTAATTCTTCAAGCAAGGAGACTATTTATTATCCAACTAAAACTGTACGATAAAGAAACTCCAAAATTTAATGCAAGTTGTGTAGAAACAAATGGGTCAAATTGAATAATTATTACAAGTCAAAACAAGATGAGCCATATTAGTACCACCAAATAACTTCAAACTAAGCGACGTGACATGATGAAATGATAAATGTATAAAGGAAATTGAAAATAAGATCCATGCACGTAGCATAAAAAACATACCATTTTCTTTATCATGACCAAACTGCAAGAAAAGCCATTAGTCGAAGCCTAGCATCGCATCTCATTTTTTTGCTTATAAAATCAGAAGCAAATAAGTCGAACAAATGGAATCAAGTATCTCTTCAATAACTAGCGTGCGGTTTCTGTTAGGGTTATAAGATGGGGAGATACCGACCCCTAAAGGAATGGTTACACCGAAAAAAGAACTTGCCATATTACAGTTGAACGCCGGGACCCGAGCTGTTTGCATGGGAGATACATCCGCAAGGGTCTAACTTTGCTGTCTTTGCACGATCGTTTTGATAGGCCTAATGAAAGGCCAACCATGACTAAATGTGACACGATTCCTAGTTCCAACGCCTATCAAGTGTAGAATTGGTAAAAAGGGTTCAAAAATACGAGTATTCCGTTTTTCTTTGCTAACTACCTGCCATTGTTTATGAAAATCCAATAACAATGCTATAGCTTGCATAAATAAACAACATAATACTTGTTCATTTGTCTCGTGTTAATTAGTCATCATACTTAAAGTGCATCTAGAGTTATTAATATTGGCTTCGTGTCCGGTTTGGGTCATTTTTTGACCCATTTTGTTTCTAGCTAAGTTTTTAAAGCTTACCCGTTAGAGTTGTTAATTATAAACCGAATTCAACCTAATTTTAAGTTAGTGAGTATATCAAGCTCTACTATATGGCCAAATTTGCTTAATCATACACACTGTAGTGTGTTTCTTTGGCAGCAAATTAAAAGACCGCCGATTATTAGAAAAATTAATAACTTGTATAAAAAATCGTACATGCGAGACAACATGATGCCAAATACGACTCTCATCATCATCATAACTAAAACCACGGGAATAAATAAGCGAGTACCCTTCAGAAGACTCACTCGTTCATGATTATGTGAATCCCACTCGAGTTATCTCGAACATCTTGAATTTGCTTCATTTGTTTACTCTCATAATACTGAGTAATATTGAGGTCAACAAGCAATGTGGTCAAAGCATGTGAACTAATCCTGTGGCTAAGATGACACTAGCAGTAACGGCCTCAGGTGGGGATAGTATTTGACAAAAACTGTGTGGACACGAATTATAATTTTGTAAAGTTGAAGAGATAACGATTATGTGGAAACCATGCCCAACCCATAGGATGGGTTAGAAAGTTTTTCCACAAAGACTTGGTATTGACTACGTTTACTCTTTGCCATTGACTTGGAAAAGTAGAAGGTTTTGTTTATGCATATATACATGATCATTACCAAGAATGTATCATATGATTAATCTTGAGTATTTACTTTTAAATTTTGACGATCAAACAAGCATTAACAATGTGTCCTACTTCCTCCAAAAATCTTACTGTTCATATGCACAATTTCACTTATGTCCTTATGATGCTCATTTTTGTGTTAGCAAAAACCAGTGCTAATAATTTCAACAAATCAAGAGAAGCAAAAGCTTTGAATGCAACTAATTGGTGTGGAGATAGATCTGAGAAGCCTCGCATCGCTTCTTCGGATCATTGTACCTGGTCTGGAATCATTTGCAACAAAGCAGGTAGTGTCACTTCAATATACAACTGTTACTGTCTAGATCTGAGAAGCCTCGCTTCGTTTCCAAACCTTGAGGGTCTTTCTATTCATGGCTGCGGGTATGAAGGAAACATCCCGGAGCAGATTGGTTTGCTATCAAACTTAACATATCTTTCGCTTTCTAATAACTATCTCACAGGTAAAATACCTGTCTCGTTTGCCAATCTCACCCGTTTGAAATACCTTGATCTTAGTCAAAATAACTTTATTGGTCAAATTCCTTCATCGTTTGGTTCCATGGTTAATCTTACCAACCTGTACCTGAGCGCAAATCAACTGAATGGATCAATCCCACCTGCACTTATAACTAACTTGCATAGGCTTGAAACGTTGGACCTGAGTAATAACAATCTTGATGGTCCAATTCCCTCAAGAGCTAATTTACATGTTTCCTCCACAAGTTTAAGATACCTCGATCTTTCTCATAATAGTTTCAATGTTTTTATTCCATCTCAGCTAGTGAGGTTGAGAAATTTGGCTAAGGTGGATTTTAGTCAAAACCAGTTAATGGGTTCGATCCCATCATATCTTGATTCCATGGCCAATCTCACCTACCTGACCGATCTTTCATTTCGTGGGAATCTAATTACAGGTAAGTTACCAGTTTGGATAACCAATCTCACACAATTAGTCAACCTTGATCTTAGTCGAAACAACTTTACGGATCTCATCCCGCCATCTTTTGGATCCATGGTCAATCTCAAAGTTCTCGACTTGAGCGACAACAATCTTGATGGTCCAATTCCGTCAAGTTTTGGCAACCTACACCAACTGCAATCTTTAAACCTTGCCATGAATTCTATCAGTGGGCCTATTCCACTAGATATAGCAAATTTGATGAACTTAGGACATTTAGACCTTCATCATAATCGTCTTGTGGGTGCTATTCATCTAGAATTTGGGAAGCACGTAAATCTTTCTTACCTTGATTTATCATCAAATCAGTTGTCAGGAAACATGTCGTTTGGTAATCCCTGTTTTCTTGTGCATCTAGACCTTTCTTGGAATCTGATGACGGGCAATCTCTCAAGTGTATGTGATTGCAGAAACTTAGAATATTTGGACATTAGTGGTAATCATTTGGTGGGAGAAGCACTTACGAGAAATTATTACGACTTCCCATATTTATTGTTTTCAAATCAGTCTCAGAATCATCTTAATGGAGAAATGGATTGCCCATCCAATATTCTGACAAGTGCACAATCAGAAACCAATGAACATAAACCCGGTTTGACCATTTTTCTTCCCATTATCGTTGGACTTTGCTGCTTATTGGTTGCGTATTTCTTTTATAGTCGTAAAAAGGCTGCCACAAAGAAAATACAACCTGAAACCACAAAACATGGAAACGTGTGCACGATAATGAATTATGATGGAACAATTGCATATGAAGACTTCATCAAAGCTACAGAGGATTTTGACCTCAAATACTGCATTGGAACCGGTGGCTATGGTAGTGTTTATGAAGCAAAACTACCTAGCGGTCAAACATTTGCTTTGAAAAAACTTCACCGATATGAAGCTAAGCAACCAGCATTCGACCAGAGCTTCAAGAATGAGGTCCAAGTGTTAACTAACCTGAGGCACAAAAACATTGTGAAACTTTACGGCTTTTGTTTGCATAACAAATGCAACTTCCTTGTATATGAATACATGGAAAAAGGGAGCCTATTTTGTGCATTGAGTGACGATGAATTGGCTATTGAAGTGGATTGGATGAAGAGGGTGAACATAATCAAAGGTGTAGCACACGCTTTAGCGTACATGCATCATGATTGCAATCCGCCTATCATTCATAGAGACATATCAAGCAACAACATTCTTCTAAACTCGGAAATGGAAGGATTTGTTGCTGACTTTGGAGCAGCCAGATTGCTTGACCCCGATTCATCTAACCAAACAGTCATCGCAGGAACTTTGGGATACATTGCTCCAGGTAGTTACTTCTACTCACGCTTACGCTTCTTAAGTTTAATTACGTCTAGCTAGTAGCAGCTAAACTTTGCTAACATTCTTTTTTGTATGTGATCATTTAGAACTAGCATATAGCATGATTGTGAACGAAAAATGTGACGTGTATAGCTTTGGAGTGGTGGCACTTGAAACAATTGGAGGGAAACATCCCGGAGAGCTTCTTTCATACTTCAACTCTTCTACCAGTCATGGTACGATGTTGGAAAATATATTGGACCAGCGTCTCTCTTACCCAACAGACAGGCTAATCGAAAAGGAAATTCTCCGTGTCTGTCATGTAGCACTAGCATGTATTCTCACAGATCCAAAGGCTAGGCCGACCATGAGAAACGTTTCACAGGAATTATCACGTTGAGGATATCATGATTCAGATCAGTCTATCTCAAAGATTTATTATATGGAGAATAACCTCTATACTTCTGCGAATCTAGTTTTCAGCATAAATGTAGGTCCCAACTGTATGTATATTCATATTCAGCCTGCTGTGTTTTTCTGTGGAACTAGAAGTGTTCTGTATAAATGAGATTATGCAAAAAATGGTGATTGTTCTGTTAATTCTCTTAGTTGGAATGATTTTAAGGAATCATGTATTGACTGATGAATGTCATGCAAAAATTCAATGATCATTGTTCTTTTGCTAATTCTCTTAGATGGATTGTGGCCGCACTGAATGATTTCCTTGTGCAATGATCTTGATTGAAAGTGAGTTCCAGATTTGATGCTTAGGGAATGTCATTTGCTCGTTATGCAAAGTTTTGTGATTAACAAATATTCACCTTTTCAGAAGGAAAAAAAATCTCGCACGCAGGATCCTTAGTGGTATCCATACCGATATCACCCTCAAAATCCGTATCATCAAAGGGAATCACCTAGTGCTATGGCCTTAATAACATGTAATGCTAACACATTTCAACCCTATTTTAAATATCGTGATTATGCTGGAAGTTCATCATATTTGAACTTTTATTTTCTTCCCCAATTTAAATTTCAATAAATTTAAAAAAAAAAAAAAAAAAAAAAAAAAAAAAAAAAAAAAATTGTGATCAATGAGGCTATCATCTTCGTCAAGAACGTGAACATTGATCAAGTCTTTGGTAAAGGCCTTCTACGATCTCCATTGTTGAGAAAATGTACAAACCAGCTGGAGCCAATATTTTGCAAGACTACATTATTTGGACAAAAAAACTCATCAAGAAAATATCTTTAATTTATGTTCCTTTTTTCTCATACAACCAATAATTGTTTTTAAGATATTTATATAACAATGTATGGTTTGTAATAAAAGCTTAAGTGCAAAGGCATGAAAATTATATGAAACAACTTATTTTGAGTACTTATTTGATGCAACATGACAGTTAGAAATATAGCATTAAATTAATATTGGAGAAAGCAACTTAGTTTGACTAAAGTTTATTCTTTGCCATTGACTTGGAAAAGTAGAAGGTTTTGGCCTTTTGGGTATGCAGATTATCTGTAGCAAATATAGAGAGTAAATTGCAAAAATCGTCCTTGTGGTTTGGCCAAATTGCACGTTTCGTTCTTGTGGTTCATTAAGTGCAAAGATCGTTCTTATTTTGCACTGTTACGTGCACTTTTGGTCCTCCATCATTGCAAAAATCGTCCTTGTGGTTTGCCAAATTTCAATGTTAAAGGACCAGAAGTGCACGTAACAATGCAAAATA
The DNA here is from genome assembly GCA_021014915.2 of Artemisia tridentata subsp. tridentata. NCBI lineage: Eukaryota > Viridiplantae > Streptophyta > Magnoliopsida > Asterales > Asteraceae > Artemisia > Artemisia tridentata. The sequence goes on from CP139505.1 coordinate 15,404,052, forward strand.
AGGACGATCTTTGCACTTATTGAACCACAAGGACGAAACGTGCAATTTGGCCAAACCACAAGGACGATTTTTGCAATTTACTCAAATATATATTCTGATTTTTCACTACTTTGTTGGCCATTAAACAAATAACATCAATAATGTGTTCTACTTCCTCCAATAATCTTACTTTTCATATGCACAGTTACATTTAAGAATAGTGGATTGGATTTGTTAGGGAAAAACTAGGGTATTGTTTTCGGTAAATTGAAGCAATTGGTTTTTGGATTTGTCTTACAACCGGGCGGAAAAATCAGAATACTATTTTTAGGATTTGTAAAACAATAGTTTTCGGGTTGAAAACAGGGAATTGTTTTAGTGGGTGTGTAAACAATAGTTTTTTGAATAACAGGGGATTGTTTCAAGGGTATTGAGCAACAGTTTTTTGAAAACAGGATTATTGTTTTGTTGATTAAAGCAATAGTTTTTTTAAATCAGGGAATTGTTTTCGGGGTTGTAAACAATAGTTTTAAAAAAAACAGGATTATTGTTTTGGTGTTGTTAAGACAATAGGTTTTGGAAAACTAGGGAATTGTCGTGGTCGAAAAATAGCAGGTTTGTGATAAAACCAGGGGACTGTTTTTGGTGATTAGAACAATAGGTTTCGATAAGACCAGGGTAGGTTTTTGGGAAAGAAACCAGGGCATTGTTTTAGTAAACAATAGGTTTTGGGAAAGAGACCAGGGTGTTGTTTTGGCATAAACAATAGGTCTTGAAAAACCAGTGTATTGTTTGGGTATTGGCAATTGGTATATTGCGGTTGATTTAGAATAGTTGGTTAGGAGGAAACTAGGATAACTATTTTTGGAAGACACGGTTGGTAAAAAACGCGTGCAGAAAGTAAAGACACAATCAAGTTAAGATTGGGAGAAATAAGAAGAAAATGGGTGACGAGAGACCAAAAAACAAAGACGAATATGTGCATAGTAGATTACTATTCAGTAAAGGAGATGAGAAGTTGAAGGTCAAAGAAAATAAGTGTGAACGTTGCGGTCATGAGAATTCAAGTCAAGAAAGAACCGGACGTGGCAGAGGCAAGAATGGGAAACCATGGAAGAACAAAGACGGTGTTCAAGGTGTTCAAGACAAGAGCAAGATACAATGCTACAACTGCAATGAATTTGGACACTACAAAAGTGAATGTCGAAAGGTGAAAGAAAAGACAGACGAGGCAAACCTGATCAAGTATGAAGATGATGGACTGATGGTGTTGTGCTCGGATGTTGAAGAAGTCGAAGACCTTACTTAAACTATATTTAGTTTAGGGGGGAGTATTGGACGTTTAAACCAAATATAGTTTAGTTATAAAGTATAGGGGTCTTGGTGTCATTAGTTAAAGTAAAGTTTAGTGGTATTTATGTCATTGTAAATAGTTTAGGGGTGTAATGGGTCAAATTGAAAGTTAATAACTGGTCAAGACCGGTCACAACGTTTCATCAGAAGATTGTGTCGGTTGGTAGTGTATAAATAGGGTCAGAAGTCTTTGTAAACATCGATGTATTCATATTGTAATAAAAATTCCAGATTATTTGTGTAAATTAAAGATCTTATAAACTCAGAAAGTGCTAACACTTATATGCTTACAATGCTCTTTTTCGTGTTATCAAAAACAACTGCTAATGATTTCAGCAAATCATTAGAAGGAAAAGCTTTGCGTGCAACGAATTGGTGGGGGAGATAGAAATGCTTCTTAAATCATTGAATCATTGTACTTGTGACGACTTCATATATATTTCAATAAGTAGTATATAGCCGCAAATGCTTTAACACACTTTCATAATTAACTTCAATTCGTATATCATACATATATTTTGGACCTACAGTTTGTTGAATACGAAATGAGATGGACTAAGCATGTTTCATATAAACACATTCATGACAAAAATATTGAAACGGTATACATTATAAGTATGGTGGTTGTACTCAAAATGACGAAGCTGTGAGATCGGAGACTGAATGATGCCCTCAACATGATAACTCCTGAGAAACTTCTCTCATTGTTGGCCGGGCCTTTGGATCTGTGAGAACGCATGACAATGCCACCTGACCAACACGGATGATTTCTTTCTCAATTATCCTATTGGTCGGATAAGAGAGTCGTTGGTCTAATATATTTTCCAACATTGTACCACGATTTGTAGAATAGTTGAGAGATGACAGGAGGTCTCCTGGATGCTTGCCTCCAATTGTTTCAAGAGCAACTACTCCAAAGCTATAAACATCACATCTTTCATTCACAATCATGCTATATGCAAGTTCTATATGATCACACATACCAAAGTTATTGTTAGTGAAGATCTAATGACTTGTAGATATAAAATTAAGAAGCATAAGAACATGTATACATAATTACGTACCTGGGGCAATGTATCCTAAAGTTCCAGCGATTACTGTTTGGTTAGATGAATCAGGATCAAGCAATCTGGCTGCCCCAAAGTCGGCAACAAATCCTTCCATTTCCGAGTTCAAAAGAATGTTGTTACTTGATATGTCCCGATGAACGATAGGTGGATTGCAATCATGATGCATGTAAGCCAGAGCATGTGCGACATCTTTTATAATATTCACCCTCTTCATCCAATCCACTTTAACAGCGAGTTCATCATCGCTCAACGCGCAAAATAGGCTCCCCTTTTCCATGTATTCGTATACAAGGAAGTTGCATTTGTTATGCAAACAAAAACCGTAAAGTTTCACAATATTTTTGTGTCTTAGGTTGGTTAACACTTGGACCTCATTTTTGAAACTCTGGTTAAATGTCGGTTGCTCAGCCTCAAACCGGTGGAGTTTTTTCAAAGCAAAAGTTTTACCACTAGGTAGTTTTGCTTCATAAACACTACCATAGCCACCGGTCCCAATGCAATATTTGAGGTCAAAATCCTCTGTGGCACTGATGAAGTCTTTATATGCAATTGTTCCATCATAATTCAATATCGAGCAAACGTCTCCATGTTTTATAATTTCTATATGGATTTTATTCTTAGTAGCCTTGTGACAATAGTAGCACACATAACCAAGAAGCAAGAAGCAAATCCCAACAATGACCGGAAGAATAATGGCCAAACAATGGTCAACTGATTTCTGGTTCGGAGGATCAATTGTGGTGAGATGATTCTGAGACTGATTAAAAGTGTGCATACAATCACATGTAATATTATTGAAAGAAATAGACGACATTATTAATGTTTTTTTATTTATCAAAAACTACTGAAAAAATAATCATGATATGTGTACATATGCATTCACAGAAACATCGACTTTTCCAAGTCAATAGCATAGAGTAAACGTTAGTCAATAACAAGTTTCTTTGTGGAAAATTTCTAACTCATCCTAAAAACAAGTGGTTCATGAGTTTTTTCAGCTTTTGTATTTTATCTTTTATTCATGTTTGTTATTTGTAGAGGTATAGATTCACATACGGAGGTGGAGGAGACACATTAAACTCGAACTAAAGATTAAACATTATAAATTTCGGTTTATTGATTGGGGAGGTGTGTATGTTTTCTAGAGAGAGAAAACATACACACCTCAAGAACCTGTGAATCCTCAACCCTCCAAATGTGGATAAGGAGGGTATTTATACAAAGAATACAATGACTAACTTAGCCTAAATGTCTAAACTAGTCCTTGTACAAAGAATGAAGTGCAATTCCCAAATATGACAAACTTTAAGGCTAACAATCTCTCCCCAAAGTGAAGTCATATGGGAATTGCTTACAATGTTCCCTACAAGTAAAATATAAACCATAAGCACAGAGAATAGTCTTCAAACGTCATTACTTCGTTCAGCTTGGAGAATCTTCTCAGCATTCATTTCTTTACTTGCAGACGAACTTATGTGAGCAAATCTAATTAGGGTTTAATACAGCGTGCCCTGAGTGCTCTCCCCTAATTAGTGCTCTCCCCCAAACTGACAACCTTTCAGATGATTGCCCTGTATCTGAAGAAGTCTTTTGATAATTAAATGCATTTCGTCTTTAGTCTTCTAACATGCAGCGGAAAATATAGAACAGACTGTAGACTCGACCTTCTTCAAGATTATCCATTTGGGGGAACAGGGTATCAACATCTTCATCTCACCAAATGCATCCCAGTTATCTTTCATAAGAAAAATCAGCCCATAACGTACACATGAAATGATAACACCAAAGTAACAAGTTGAACCACTGATCATCTTGATTTTGTTGCCCGAAATTGTTGAAGGTGGAAAAGGTAGAAGTACGTAGAATAAGATGAGTAGAGGATAAGACATAGAATCAACAATTTCCGACACAAATCAAATCATTACATAAATCATTAAGCCCGATCACGTGAACTTGTTGTGAGACCTCGATGTACACATTTCTCTCCCCTGCTGGTTACGATTTATCGGAATCAGCATAATGTTGGTATTTAACTGGAAGCACTTTATCATTAAACCCAGTCAGCCTGTGAGAAGATGTCGATAAACCCAATATAACCTCCTGAATAAAGAACAACGGCTTCATGTAGTGACAACAGATGGAGAAAACCCACTATGACGAACTTGAGACTGAAGTAAAAATCGCCCAGATTTGTGACTTAAGCTTGTACTATCCTTGTGACTAAGAACGGTGTACCCTATACCCTTAACAGAAGTATTAGTACAAAACCTCTTGAGATATCCTCAACTACGTGAGACACTGAGCACTACAACGTAACTCCTTAAAGTGATAGCTACTTTGTGAGTATAGAGAGAGAATCACAAAAGTAACTAGATATCCAAGTCTTCGTCACCATTAATATATGCCCAAACAAGTCATCTTCGCGGTAGGGTAGAAAGAAAGAAGATGAAATAAGTACACGCGTCCGTAAAACCTTACTTCAAACCCAAATAAATAATAACGAATCATCCCCGTAGTCACAGCTAATAATTTAACCATTGTCATTTGATTGTGAATCTTGATCAGGATCTTTTTGGCTATACGTGGTGATTTTGAAGGTGCAGTCCGATAATATCATTTGTGATGTTGTTGTGAAAAATGCCATAAAATGCAATTCTAATGATGCCGGAAAATTTTGAGTTTAAGAAATTTTTACGCCGAAAATTCCCCGAAAAATTTCGAATTTTGGCCAAAAATTTTGAATTTTGGGCCAAAATTTTCACACTTGTACCAGAATTTGAATCTCGCGTAAAAATGGACCGTTAAGTCTCCTGTGAAAATTAAATTTTACTCAACTTTTCCCGCCAAAAAACTGATGAAGGGTCCTACTGCGATAAGTTTATCGCGTTTTGAACTGCGATAATTTTTTTCAGACTTCAAATGCGATAAAGCTGGCAAATGCCCAAATGCGATAAAGATTATCGCTGTTTGAATTGCGATAGGTCTGAACTGCGATAAGCATGCAAGTGCGATAATTATCTGAGTTGTCAACTGCGATAATTATCTGGGTTCGAATTGCGATAACGCCATGCAGACACCAAATGCGATAAGATTGCTGAAATGCGATAACACGTCTGATGACTTCGAATTGCGATAAGCAGCAGTCTTATCTTTTAGCCACTTGCCCACTTGACCTTATCTTTTAAGATATTATCACTGACAACTTTCACCCACTGCTACCAACTTGGACCAATAATTCACACCATTCTTATACTAAAATAATCATAAACAAATCTTTTACAAAATTTGTTATGATTCTCGATTAATGAACCAAGAACAAACACAAGTATTTGATCTTCCACACCAAGATATGAGTGAAGAACTAATGATCTTTCACAGCCCAAGTCGATATATCACAAAACAAACACAACCTTATCTTCAATAATTAGTGTTCGATTCCAAGAACAACACCACAAACTGCCACGATTTTTAGAGAGAAAAAAACGCAACAGTGGGTATTTTTATGAGCACAAATCGAACACACTAACCATTTAACTCGGCTGAATGAAGAAGATAAAGAAGAACCGAGATAAAACACAACAAAAATCACCTTTATCACCTTAAAAACACCACGAGGTGGAGGAAACACATTAAACACGAACTAAAGATTAAACATTATAAAATTCGGTTTATTGATTGGGGAGGTGTGTATGTTTTCTAGAGAGAGAAAACATACACACCTCATGAACCTGTGAAACCTCAACCCTCCAAATGTGGATAAGGAGGGTATTTATACAAAGAATACAAAGTCTAACTTAGCCTAAATGTCTAAACTAGTCCTTGTACAAAGAAAGAAGTGCAATTCCCAAATATGACAAACTTTAAGGCTAACATTAAACTTAGCAAAAAAATATCTTCTATAAACAATAGAGTTTCCATTCCATGTATGAGAATTATAATAATTTATTCCTGTGAAATTTGTATTCTTTGAGTTTTCACTCAAGGAATTTAACCATAGTAGACAGCTATTTTATGATTATCTGGCATGATATTGTTTAATTTCTCAAACATTTTCATAATTTAATGCTTTTGAGTTATATGATATTTTATAAAGCTATAAGAGGTTTACCAAAAGATTTATAAGTTGGTCACATGATTCAATTATATACCTTTATAAAAGTGTATTGTAATGTAATGGATGTCCTAAGCATAAATGAAAAAAATGATGATATATGGTTACTACTTATGGAACTTTTTTTTTCTCCAAAGTCATTGCACTTGTTACAAATTGCACTGTAATCAAATGTAATAAATTTTGTGTTTATGTCATTCAATCTTAATCCGTTAATTCAAATATCACAATAGTAGAATCAGGGTTGTCTTTTACATGATGTAATCACGAAAAAAAAAAACATATCATTTTAGGCGCGAGTAATATGGGGTATTTACCTTATGTTCTTATTATAGAGGGAAAAAATCACCAAATAATAATGAAGTTTCATTAGTATTTTAGTCACTCATACTTTTTTTGATAGTATTTAACCACTCAAGTTTCACAAGTGTTCCATTCTTATGTAATTTTTCAAATCTTTTAGCCATTTAAGATGACATGTCCATTCTTGATGACATGTATACCTTTGTGTTGCTGACATGGACATATGAGTTAGCAATTATGGGTTTTATGGAAAGGAAAAAAAAGTGTTTTGCAAATACTGCATACACGATTTGTAAGATTTAAAAGATAAGACTGCTGCTTATCGCAATTCGAAGTCATCAGACGTGTTATCGCATTTCAGCAATCTTATCGCATTTGGTGTCTGCATGGCGTTATCGCAATTCGAATCCAGATAATTATCGCAGTTGACAACTCAGATAATTATCGCACTTGCATGCTTATCGCAGTTCAGACCTATCGCAATTCAAACAGCGATAATCTTTATCGCATTTGGGCATTTGCCAGCTTTATCGCATTTGAAGTCTGAAAAAATTATCGCAGTTCAAAACGCGATAAACTTATCGCAGTTAGACCCTTCATCAGATTTTATCGCGATTCAACCTTAGACCATCTTATCGCAATTCAAAAAAAAAAAGTTAAATCGAATGCTTAGGTCCGTTATACTATACATTCACATCATTAGTTTAAAGTAAGAACTAAGAACCGTAAAGAAGCATTTCTGATAATAAGTTTTGCATTCATACTCAGGGCATAACATTCCTCGAGCAACCGGATTCAATATATCTACATCTACATCCTCAATATGGCGGTATATGTTAAACCTCTTTAACTCAGTTATAGGTAGTCATTCCTCTTTTTTCTTAAATTTAACTTTTGGTTCATCTCAGGGTTCAATACCTATTGAAATTGAAGCAAAAGAAGACGAGGATGCGAGAGTGGTAAGTGTCCATTGATAATTATGACATGAACAATATTTGTCTGTCAATTTTTATGCTATCTTTTTGGTTCAGGAATCCATGCAGCGAGCATGGGCTTATTGTTGGAATTTAAATAACATGAAAATCATCTAAATAAATAAACACATCAAAGAGCATATAGCGGAAGCAAAGATCGAATATTTAACACATACAAAGATTACCGAATAATAAATAGTTACATAACTTTTGATCCTAGCTAAACAAGGATCCAAACTTCTCTTTTCTTTTCTTGATCAAACAATCCAAGATGTAATAACTAAAGTAAGTTATTACCGAGCTCTTGTACACACATACTATAACCAACTAACGTTAGATGCTAGTGTAAAGACACGAATTAAACCAAAACAAGTTTGTTTAATTAATAGGCAATCGATTCCCCCCCCCCCCCCTATAGAAGTGGTTGACCGGATTTTAGAAGAAAAGAAGGAGAGAAAAAACTTAGGGTTTAGTTACAATACACAAGGTGAAAAAACTAATGACCCAAAGGTTTGTATTTATAGTGAAAGTTTTCTTGAGGAATAAGTTGGGTCGATTTAGGGTTTAAGGACCCCTAGGCCGATCGGTGATTCGCTAAAATCAACACGTATTTTTCTCCAAGGATTTACAAAGGAAATATGTAAACCCGAGTCGTTATCCCCAACGAAGGATGAATGGAATTTGTGATTCGGTTTGTGATCGTGTGGATTGAATAGTGAGAATAATGAGATATTTGGGTTTAAACTAATTTTCCTAAGTTCTAATTAATAAAATAAAATTTAAAAAAAAAAAGAATTATATTTTTCTGATTATTATATTTTTTATTATGAATTAAAAACTGAATTAAAGAAAATAAATGATTAAAAATAGTAAAACTATTCGGAAAAATCTGAAACTTTTTGAGAAAATACTTTTAAGTAAACTGAAGCTAGGAAAAATACCAAAACAATCACATCTTATTGAAATAAGCTGTGAATAAGCAAAGCAGTTTAAATAGCTTATAATGGAAAAAAAGGTTAACTAATTGATTTTGCAAAGATATACTAGAAAAGTCCCAAGGGCAAAACGGTAGTGAGTGTGTGTGTTGAGTCCAGTGACCAGGGTTCGAACCTGGTTTTGCCTTTTGACTAACTATTAATTTTTTGATTTTATTTTAAAAACTGATAAAGCAACAAAAGTTAAGCACTTTTACTAACTATGGCTTTTTGTGAAAAAGCTATAATAAGCTCAGAAATGAACCAAAAGAGACTGATCAGGGGACATTTGTAGTTAATAAGCTAGGACTTGGTTTTAAAAGACAGATTAAGCTATAAATAAGCTAAAGACAACTAAAAATGAGTTAAGTAAATGGAATAAGCTAAACTGAAAATGAAAAGATCCACAAATACCACAATTAAGCACTGAAAATAAAACAATAAGCAAGATGGGCTGCTGATAAACCTAGAGTGCAGGGCAGATTATGGGCTTTTCAAGCTGCTGAAAAGCTTTTAAAAGCTAATATTAAAAATCAAAGAAAAATGGTAAAAGCTAGACTAGCAACCCAACTAACTCTGTGCCAAAATACAGCTTATAATAACTTGAGATGAAGCCAGGAAAAAATCCAAGAAAAGCTGCAAAATGGGAAAATTCAAAAAATCAAGTCTGCTATATCTAACTAGGCTGATTATGCACTAACTTAGAACAAGGCTTTAAGGAACCAATTCAACTACAGGTTTAGGACTGAAATGGACTTGAAAATACCAAAAGCAAGGGCTTAACAGGGCTTATTCTATAAAAAGCTAATACCAACAGTGACTAGTCTAAAATTACACTAAACTACTTAAGTCCTCAAAATCCTTCAAATAAGATTAACAATTCCTAAAAACAGCTAATTTGGACTGAGATAAGCAAGATCAAAAAGTCCCAAGAGTGCACATGAACAGTACACTCCCAAATTGACCCATTTGACCCCTTAATGCCAAACAACCATTAATATTGACTGATTTGGTTTTTAAACTGAGACAAATTAATCTAGGCTAGGATTTAGCAAGACAGATGAACAACTAGCTGTATTAAGCACTAAAAAGTATCTTTGAAATGAAATTAAGCAGTATAATAAGCAGTTCTAATATTAAGCTAATTTTTGGCTTTTTATGAGATTTTTTAAGAAAAATAAGGCAAGGGTATTTAAAACTGATAACACAGATAAGAAACACTTATAAACTACAAATAAGCATAATAGTACTAAAATAAGCTATAATTAAGCTGTGGAACAGTAACTTAGAAATTAGAGCAAAATATTGAAAAATGCTTACAACTGTGTTGAGGCTATGAAACAAAGGAAACTGATCAGAAATACACTTGGTTTGTCAATACCAAGCTAAACACCACTCAGCTTATCCACTCCAGCTTAATTCCACCAAATTGCTTATTTGACTGAAACTTTGACTTTCGTTGACTTTTTCATAACTTAGTTTGATTTCTTGAAATTTAAACTGATTTTAACCATATTAATTTAACAGAAGCTATGATAAGCTTTTATGAGCTTATTATAACAGAGTTGGGAACTTGTTATCTAATTTTATGAACCAATGAGCTTAATTCGATTATCAATTAAACATGAAAACTTGAAATATCATAAAACTTGGAATGAGTACAAGACAGAAGTAATTAAAGACAAATGACTTGAAATAAACTTGAATTGACAATTAAAACTTAGATTGAAACTGGAAATAAGCAATAAGTAATTTCTACACTACGAATGGTCTAAAAGCAGGGACAACTCTATCTTCGTGTCTTCATTCCTTTAAATAGCCATCCAAAAAGCTTCTATGATCACTTCTGATTAAATCCCACCATTGGTTTGGCTTGGATATCATCTCAGCCGTTAACTTCAGTTTTGGCGCCAAAAGTGATAGTGGGAAAAAACCACTTGGTCTGATAACTTGATTTGGCAACGAAGCATTAAATTATTTTGGATTGTTAGGAAGTGTATAGAAGAAGCTAGGAGGGGAGGGTGGATGTGTCAGGGATAAGGTGAGGCTATGGTGGTGTGGTTTGGCGGGCAATGGTATTGAAGAAGAAGGTTTGTCTGAGGTCAAACGTGGTATTGGCTAACTCAAATAAATAAGGCCGGGTTGGGTTTTTTCATTGGATATGGGCTTTTTATTTGTGTGTGTGGGCTGGGTTAGTGTATGGACTGGAAATGGATTTTAGTTTAGGATTAGATTTGGATTAGGTTTAACTTTAAGGGACTATTGTTGCCAAATCTGAAAATCCAGGGACCAACTTTGTCATTTTTGCAAAATTACTTCCAAGGGCCAATCTTGACAAGTTGACATTCTTGAGGGTTGACTTTTGACACTTGGGTAATTTCTTGGTCCGAACTTGTAAATTTCTTCCCCGTCCTCGGCTTTTCACAACTTTCCAATCTTGTGCTCGGTTTTTGTCCGTTTTGCCTTGTTTTCAATCCTTTTGTACCTGAAACACATAAAAACACAAACCATGAATATTTGCAATATATTTGATCTATTTGGGTGTTTTTGGTCATTTTTGTGTCTTTTATGGGTATAAAATGATGAGTATTTACACACTCATCAATCCCCCACACTAAGCTATTGCTAGTCCCTAGCAATCCGATCATATAAAGTAATGAAAGGATCAAAAGAATACCAAGCATACCCCGTTTTGATTTTTTATATAATGCAAGAAATTTAAACTTAGAACAAAAATATATAACATGCTTGATTTCCAAAAATGGTATCATGGAACGGGATTCACACAAACTGGGTGTCTCCAGGGAATTAAAATCGTCATCCTCTTTTTTATACTCCCAACTAAGCTTAAACTCAATGTGCAAATGCTTTTGTAAAAATGCTAACACTACTTATACTAATAATCTATGTAAGCCGAAACTTAACTTTTCACTCCCACAATTTATTCATTTTAGGTGACTGTGCTTGATTTTCAAATTTTTGATAACAAAAATCGACGTTTTTATAAAACTTTGACTAATACTAGTTAAAAGATAGATTTAAAATTTACAACAAGCAAGCTTCAAAATTTATTTCATTTTGCAATATCATTCCATTTTCTTTTCTTTTCATTTTCTCATTTTTTTAATTTTTTTTTTAACTTGTGCAACATAAACTAACGGAGATTCACGGGAACCAAGACCTTACACCTTTCGGAATAAAGGATCCAAGGGCCGTTACAACGGAGAGTTTCAAGACTCTAAACATTCCTGAAATGAGGATCCAAGGGTGTTAGACCAAGACCTCACACATTCCTGAAATAGAGGTCCAAGGGCCGGTGTAAGAGGGTAGCCAAGACCTAAACGCCTTCCGGAAATAAGAATCTAAGGGCCGATCTTGAACCGTAGCTTTTTAGCACATACATTTATTACTTAACTTTTACATTATATTGACATATGCTTGTTCCTAAGTTTAAATAAAGCTTTGAACTAGTATTTTTCAAAATCGTATAGAAAAATGATTTTGTGTGTTCAAATGTTTGAAAATAAGCACTAATTTAGTCAGATTAGTTATCTCCTGGGAGGAAAAGCCATAGATTACTTATATAAGCTCTAAAGAAAACCAACTATTCTACGCTTAGCATTTTCATTTGCACATATCGTAAAACCTTAGTCTAATTGTTAAGGAAGCAGCCAGATCAATACTCTGGCAGAGTCGGGATTCCCTTTGTTCTAACCTAATCAATACTAAACACTTTTTATTTTTTTTATTGCAATTTCTTATCTAAAAACGAAAAAAATTTAAAATTTTGGCCAAAACGGGGGTACTAGGGCACTAGAAGGTACATCTGTGACAAAAATCGCGAGAATTTCCCCCCACACTTAGAATTGAATATTGCCCTCAATATTCAAAGTATCGGCTATTATGCCGACACTTAGAACGTAAAAAGGTAATACTAATAGCCAAGTGTGTGACAGAAATCTCATTTTTCATAAACAGGATTAAAAATATATCCCTAGATAAACGTTAGCAACAAGATCGGATATTGGGCGGCTGGATTGAAAACAGGCGCATCAATCATCACAATCCAAGGGAAACCTGAAAATCAGAGCAAACAACACAAAAGCCAATCACAGTGGGATTCCCCCACACTTAGTGTCAGAAAATAAAAAGAAGTCAGAAACATGGGTTGTCACCCATGAAGTGCTAATGTTTTTGTTAACCGAGTCACTAGCTTGACTCGACCCCGAATTCATTTGTTCTTGGGGGAGCATGTGGAAGAGAAAATCTCCATCGGACTTTCATTCAAGATGTTTGGATCAACATTGAATTTCTTGAAAGTTCCACTCCGATGAGATACATCCGGCTCAAAAGAATGATAAATTGAGATGCCGGGGTCAAAAATTTTGTCTTCACTCCCGAACGAGTGAATGAAAGGACAAGCTACCTTATAAGTGAAGAAAGGTAGAAAAACTCGAACGACATATGTGAAGTCAATATAATGGCGATCCTCAGAAGGAAAAATCACATATGTCGGAGAAAGATTGTCCTTAACAATATCGGGATTAAGAATTGAGGTCATATCATCAAGTTTATGAATAATAGAGTCCTTGACCTCATCGTTCTCTAACTCTTCATCAAAGAGAGGATTTATTTTGCTAGAAAAGTACTCATCGTCAAATTCAAAAAGAGAATTCGAATAGACTTTGAGACTTTCTTTTTGAACGTCCTCATCAGAAAGTGATTCGTCATCACTAGAGGAAAAATCATCATTGGAATTGAAAAGTGGGTTAGAGAAAATCCCGGAAAAATCATCCTCAATGTTAAGAGGATAATCATCCCAAATAGACAAATCACATTCATTGTCCGATATATCCTCAGACTCACTTGGGATTGGGATAAGGTTCTCAGCACTAGACTTTATGAATTCGTCCGATTCCTTTTCAGGAATAGTGCTAATATGCTCATCCCCCATAATAAGAGAGTCCTCGGGGTCCAAAGTTGTAAAGAATGATGTGATTGCAATAGACTAAGGGAGTTGAGAAATGATATCGCTCAAAGGAATAGTACTCTCCTCATCGTATTCAACTTCGTCATCGAGCATGGCAGCCTTATTAAATAGGAAACGCCTTTGTGCTGCTCGTTCTTCGGCGAGTAAATCTTCCATAGATTTACCTTGACGATCATCTTGGGCATTTTTAACAGCCAAATCATTAAGTGTATCCCTCACATCTTGAAGTTTTTGGAATACATCTTCGAAAAACAACTCCTGGAGTTTATTCCTTTCATCTTGAATTTCTTGGAATAATTCTTGAGGAATTGGCTGAGGTTGTGCTTGAATCGTTTTACACTGTGGAGGTTGGTCATGATAAGAATAGTCGTATTTGTTAAAAAGGCCATGCTCATAGACAAGCGAGTCCCTTATTTGACAATCAGAGCTATAATGCGGACCTCCACAGTACTCACAACAGTATGATTGTTGTGGTTGATTCATAGAAGTATATGGATATTGGTCATAACCGAGATTTTGACTGTTACAAGAAACCTGCTCATAGACAAGCATGTTACTTGCTTGACACTCAAAACTTTGGTGAGGACCTCCACAATTAGCACAAAGATCATTTGGCACATTCTGAAACGATGTATCAATGAAGTTTTGATAGCACGGTTCTTGCCCAAATGAATTCTGAGGAGGGGAGTCGAAATCGTTTTGAAAATTTGGATAAGAAAATGTATTTCCGATTTCAGACGTGCAACACATGCAAAGTCTATGAGTAAACCCACATTCTTTGCAAAAACATCGTTCACAAAGTGTATTATTTCCCAACGGATCTCCACAATTAAAGCAATTTTGCTGATCGATCGGAGATGGTTGGGATTGTGGAGGGTAGTCGGAAAAAACTTGAGAATTATCGATGGAATTAGGATTGGATTTAACGGATAATTCACACCAATAACAAGATCCGTTTGGTGCATTATTTCCACACCGCTCACACGAACACTTTGAACAACGAAGATTATCACCCACTAGTCCTTTACAATGAAAACAGAGATAGCCAGGTGACGACATAAGAATTAAACGGATAAAAGGGATGAGAAGATTATTTTTGGATTTTTATTTTAAAGAAAGATTACACAATATTTTTGGGATCGATTCGTCAACCAAAATTCGTTTCTCTCAAAACTACTCGCAGAGTGGCGGAGAAGCAAAGGTCCGCTCGAAGGATGATTAAAAACCCGCCTCTTTCGGTTTGTCAATTTAATGTCAAACCATCCTTAAACCACTTGTATAGGTTGTAATTTCAAGATAATCCGAAAACAATTAACTTACGATTTGTTTTGTTGGATATTTTTATGGTATTGTAAACACTTTAGGAAAAGTGTTAATGGTGATTTTTATGATGATTATTTTATTATTATTATTATTATTATTTTGAAAATATTCACAAAAATACTGAAAACTTCACAAAGAAGGGTTTTCAAAACACTAATCGCGAAATTAAAAATTCGCTTCAGCCTTCCCCGGCAGCGGCGCCAAAAATTGATTCGCTAAAATCAATACGTATTTTTCTCCAAGGATTTACAAAGGAAAAATGTAAACCCGGTTCGTTATCCCCAACGAAGGTTGAATGGAATTTGTGATTCGGTTTGTGATCGTGTGGATTGAATAGTGAGAAGAATGAGATATTTGGGTTTAAGCTAATTTTCCTAAGTTCTAATCAATAAAAGAAAATTTTAAAAAAAAAAGAATTATATTTTTTTGATTTTTATTTTATTTATTATAATTTAAAAACTGAATTAAAGAAAATAAATGATTAAAAATAGTAAATCTATTAGGAAAAATCTGAAACTTAAAAATTCGTCCGATTAATTCAGTTTTTAAAAACTGATTAGGAAAACTATTAGGAAAAATCTGAAACTTTTTGAGAAAATACTTTAAAGTAAACTGAAGCTAGGAAAAATACCAAAACAATCACAGCTTATTGAAATAAGCTGTGAATAAGCAAAGCAGTTTAAATAGCTTATAATGGAAAACAAGGTTAACTAATTGATTTTGCAAAGATATACTGGAAAAGTCCCAAGGGCAAAACGGTAGTGAGTGTGTGTGTTGAGTCCAGTGACCAGGGTTCGAACCTGGTTTTACCTTTTTACTAACTATTAATTTTTTTGATTTTTATTTTAAAAACTGATTAAGCAACAAAAGTTAAGCACTTTTACTAACTATGGCTTTTTGTGAAAAAGCTATAATAAGCTCAGAAATGAGCCAAAAGAGACTGATCAGGGGACATTTGTAGTTAATAAGCTAGGACTTGGTTTTAAAAGACAGATTAAGCTATAAATAAGCTAAAGACAACTAAAAATGAGTTAAGTAAATGGAATAAGCTAAACTGAAAATGAAAAGATCCACAAATACCACAATTAAGCACTGAAAACAAAACAATAAGCAAGATGGGCTGCTGATAAACCTAGAGTGCAGGGCAGATTATGGGCTTTTCAAGCTGCTGAAAAGCTTTTAAAAGCTAATATTAAAAATCAAAGAAAAATGGTAAAAGCTAGACTAGCAACCCAACTAACTCTGTGCCAAAATACAGCTTATAATAACTTGAGATGAAGCCAGGAAAAAATCCAAGAAAAGCTGCAAAATGGGAAAATTCAAAAAATCAAGTCTGCTATATCTAACTAGGCTGATTATGCACTAACTTAGAACAAGGCTTTAAGGAACCAATTCAACTACAGGTTTAGGACTGAAATGGACTTGAAAATACCAAAAGCAAGGGCTTAACAGGGCTTATTCTATAAAAAGCTAATACCAACAGTGACTAGTCTAAAATTACACTAAACTACTTAAGTCCTCAAAATCCTTCAAATAAGATTAACAATTCCTAAAAACAGCTAATTTGGACTGAGATAAGCAAGATCAAAAAGTCCCAAGAGTGCACATGAACAGTACACTCCCAAATTGACCCATTTGACCCCTTAATGCCAAACAGCCCTTAATATTGACTGATTTGGATTTTAAACTGAGACAAATTAATCTAGGCTAGGATTTAGCAAGACAGATGAACAACTAGCTATATTAAGCACTAAAAAGTATCTTTGAAATGAAATTAAGCAGTATAATAAGCAGTTCTAATATTAAGCTAATTTTTGGCTTTTTATGAGATTTTTTAAGAAAAATAAGGCAAGGGTATTTAAAACTGATAACACAGATAAGAAACACTTATAAACTACAAATAAGCATAATAGTACTAAAATAAGCTATAATTAAGCTGTGGAACAGTAACTTAGAAATTAGAGCAAAATATTGAAAAATGCTTACAACTGTGTTGAGGCTATGAAACAAAGGAAACTGATCAGAAATACACTTGGTTTGTCAATACCAAGCTAAACACCACTCAGCTTATCCACTCCAGCTTAATTCCACCAAATTGCTTATTTGACTGAAACTTTGACTTTCGTTGACTTTTTCATAACTTAGTTTGATTTCTTGAAATTTAAACTGATTTTAACCATATTAATTTAACAGAAGCTATGATAAGCTTTTATGAGCTTATTATAACAGAGTTGGGAACTTGTTATCTAATTTTATGAACCAATGAGCTTAATTCGATTATCAATTAAACATGAAAACTTGAAATATCATAAAACTTGGAATGAGTACAATACAGAAGTAATTAAAGACAAATGACTTGAAATAAACTTGAATTGACAATTAAAACTTAGATTGAAACTGGAAATAAGCAATAAGTAATTTCTACACTACGAATGGTCTAAAAGCAGGGACAACTCTATGTGTGTGTCTTCATTTCTTTAAATAGCCATCCAAAAAGCTTCTATGATCACTTCTGATTAAATCCCACCATTGGTTTGGCTTGGATATCATCTCAGCCGTTAACTTCAGTTTTGGCGCCAAAAGTGATAGTGGGAAAAAACCACTTGGTCTGATAACTTGATTTGGCAACGAAGCATTAAATTATTTTGGTTTGTTAGGAAGTGTATAGAAGAAGCTAGGAGGGGGTGGATGTGTCAGGGATAAGGTGAGGCTATGGTGGTATGGTTTGGCGGGCAATGGTATTGAAGAAGAAGGTTTGACTGAGGTCAAACGTGGTATTGGCTAACTCAAAGAAATAAGGCCGGTTTGGGTTTTTTCATTGGATATGGGCTTTTTATTTGGTGTGTGGGCTGGGTTAGTGTATGGACTGGAAATGGATTTTAGTTTAGGATTAGATTTGGATTAGGTTTAACTTTAAGGGACTATTGTTGCCAAATCTGAAAATCCAGGGACCAACTTTGTCATTTTTGCAAAATTACTTCCAAGGGCCAATCTTGACAAGTTGACATTCTTGAGGGTTGACTTTTGACACTTGGGTAATTTCTTGGTCCGAACTTGTAAATTTCTTCCCCGTCCTCGGCTTTTCACAACTTTCCAATCTTGTGCTCGGTTTTTGTCCGTTTTGCCTTGTTTTCAATCCTTTTGTACCTGAAACACATAAAAACACAAACCACGAATATTTGCAATATAATTTGGGTGTTTTTGGTCATTTTTGTGTCTTTTATGGGTGTAAAATGATGAGTATTTACACACTCATCAATCGGCCAAACCCAATGATATGGGTTTCTAGATCCTTCTAGTCCTCTAATTTCACTAACAGTCCTTTCTTTATTCCCTAATGGTCGTTAGTCAATTCCGTTAATTACTTAACGTCCGTTAGTTATCATTTCGTTTCAAAATAATTAAATACATAACAATTATATATATTAATTATTTACGTTAGTCATTCATACGTAAAGTGTGCAATCCCTCGGTCCCGGGTTCGATTCTAGTCATACACGATTAATATTTTTCCATCAAACTCTAACAGCTCCCACTTGGAAATCTATTAAAGTGTAATTGACATTGGTTAGCGTCTAGCAACACGCCAATGCCCCTAGTACAACTCGGGTGGTGGTCTCCTGGAAAAACCATTCGATGATAAATCATCATAGTCATCCTTTTGTTTCTAATACCACATTAATAAAGATATGGATCTAATTCATTCTTTATTAATAATTCTGTTTCTCGTTGTTTATGATTAAATAAGATTACCAAATCTTCTGAACCATTCAGGGGAGATCTTGGGTGTGGCCACACATACATCTTACTAATCCTATGAGGGGCCCAGCAGTATTAAACTCCAAACAATTTGAAGGAAAAAATTCTATCTTGACTACGAGCATAACTCATGCACTTCGCAACGCTTCTGAAAATAATCCTTATAGCTACCAGTTACGTGTAGCGGTAAATTGAATCACAGAAATGCACTACATGCATGACAGTTATCTGGCATCTCAAGTCAGACGATAACTATATACACATGATTTACTTGATGACAAGATCCATAAAGTAAACTCATGAAGTCGGGATAAGTCCTATATTCAAACATTTTGACTATCATGTGAAATTGGTATGACAACGCATCAATATACTTTCAAGTATATTCTACCAATACTCAGATTTGCCTTAGTTTAATGATATTCCCATATCATTAACCGACAACGGACAGTTTAGAATATATAAATATATTCAAGGATATAAACATGCAAATATAGGATATATTATTGATTGCGTGGTTTTGTAACCTTACAACAGGTTTTACCTCTCGAGGGATCTCAAGAGGCTTACAACCCCACCAGGCAGTGTACCTGACCGATGTAGTATAGTGTAGTGGTAAGTACGGGGGATTGATCGTTCTCCACAGGGAATAGTGTTCGTTAGGTATGAAAGGCTACTCTAATTAGGTCTAAGGGTTGAGGAAGATTCTTTTTATGTTTTTATATTTTTATGAAAGCAAGTAAAATCTCGGTTTTGAAGGAGTGGGCGGAATTAGTTGCTAGTCAACTAACCCAAATTACTACGAATGCAAATAAAATAAATAACAAAAATGAAATGTGGTGAGAAACTTATGTGTAGAGAAATGTGTTTACTTAGATTTCCTTACTCCCTAACTATCTTTTACCGGTTAATTAGTGTGTATTAGTTGCGTGGATGACGGGTGTATTCCTTAATACCATTCGTGGGGTGGCGTACTTACTTCCCCAACTCTACAAGCTCCTACTTCACTCCTATGTCGAGCCGGCTAGGAAGCTCCTAACATGGGATCACTAGAATTCGCTTGTGCATTAAATACAACCATAAAAACCTTTAGTACGCATTTGGTTCATGTTTCTTAAGACGTTCAAGCAAGTTACCGAATAGGAAGTTAGCCAGTTTTCTTAAGCCTAACATAGATAAACAATCATCCAATACAACTAACAACACACTAACAACCAATAATCAATAGCTAAGTTTCATTAGATCTAAGCAAACACAAGATAAATTTAGCCTAACATGTTAAACAAAAGACAAGAATAAGATAGAATCAAACAACACATAGACATATTGAATGATTAATTGATAACTTATCTTTCAATGAAACATGGAAGATCTCAAGGCAAAAAGCCCTGAAAAAGTAGCTAAAATCGTCTTAGGGTTTTATCCCAAAATTCCACACACTAAGCTCTCTCCTTAATGACAAAAAATTAGAAAACTATATATAGATTTTTACATCTGACGGCGTCACCTTATGCATTGTGATGCCGTCACCTCGCCGCTTTTAGGGTTCCCGGATGACCTTCTTGACGCCGTCCCTCTTTAGCTCTTCAAAAATCCATTCTGGCTTATCAAGGCTTGACGCCGTCTAACCCTGAACGTGACGCCGTCCCCTTATGATTTAAGCCGTGACGCCCTTAATCAAGTTAAAGCGTGACGCCGTCAGAATTCACATGCTATCTTACTGGCCCGTCATGAGTAAATTTCACGTCCAACTTTTCTTGCCAAGGCATGACGCCGTCCCATGTTAATTGTGACGCCGTCAAGAGTAACTTTTAGCCGATTCTTGAGACTTTGCCGTTTTCTTCACTTTAATGCTCCAAAAACGTCCAAAATGCCTCCTTTTCCAGATTTCTCCTCAAAAGTACCTAAAATGACAAAAGGAACGATTTAGGGCAATATTTGATCAAATAAATACGATTTAGGGCTTAAATGACCCATTAAAAGCGGTACACTTTTCGCCTCATCAAATACCCTTACACTTGAGATTTGCTTGTCCTCAAGCAAATGCGCTTTTATTCTAATCAAAATACAAGTTAGGGGTCATTTAATGCAAACATAAAAGTAATTACAACAAATAATCGTTCCACTTCAATCATAATAAGCACGGAGATTATATACTAGCACCTCACAAATAGTGTTTAGATACTCACATCTCTCAAGTGTCATCAAAATAAATCTCATAAATGAAAACGGAAAATATCTCTCACTACCTGTCATAGCAAATAGATTACCATAGGCTTGGGAAAGGATCGAAAACCTCCTCCACTAGGCGTAAGCACCTAAGATAAACTATCAAAGAGGGCTTTTAAATGGGTTATAATGTTAGGTGTAGGGAAAAGGAAAACACGGTTTTGTTGGATACGGGATATTTTACTGGTGGCTAGTTAAAGATCTTGATCAATTACATGTACTATACAATGTTGCTAAGCCAAGACTAGACTCGATCTTAAGCTAAAAACGAAATAACAAAATAACAAAAATATAAAACAAACATAAAATAAAACGGGATGGTAGTCCGTATGTTTTTTCTATTTTTCATTTTCTCATTTTTTTTGTATTTTTCTTGATTTTTTTTTTTTTTTTTTTTTTTTTTTTTTTTTTTTTTTTTTTTTTATTGAATACACTCTTGCCCTACCATCCAAAATAATACATCATAGGGGCATTGCATCCCCCTTACACTTGAATTTTTACATAACTTTACAAATACTAATCTAATGACTCGAATTAAGATAATTGAAAAACTTGGAGTACTTTTAAAATATTTAGCACATATGGGGGTAATAATGTTGTTCTTCCCCATTACTCCATTATACTAGTACTTTACCCATGAGTCCCAATCGTCCCAAAACAATATGTACAAGGATATGACTCGACTTAGCAACCATGTAATCAACTAGATAATTAACTTGGGTTTAAACAAATGTTGTAACAATAATGCACTAAAGATGAGTGCATACAAGGTAGGCTAAGGCGATTTGGGTGTACATTTTAGTGGGGTGTAACAAATTCTTCCTTTAAGTAAAATGCTTAAAGGTCGAAACGAAAAGATAGGCTCTGAGGGGTGTACTAGGGGTATCGTGTACTAAAAATGAGTACAACGCAAAGGGTGTGGGAGAATTACTTGACCAATGTAGCCAAAATAATTATAACAAAAACACAGGTGTAAAACAATGGGTTAATCCTAATGCCTCTTATCATGTAGTAAATCTAACTACACGAATGTAGTCTCACTTGTGGCCTCGGAATGGTCCTAACGCAAGTTCTAGAATCTAAGTGCTACCGGTACACACATCATAGCATAAATGCTTTTCCTACCAATTCTAGGGGCGAACCTCACATATTTGGGGTGGAAAATTTTTTAGTGGTACGGTTTTTGTGCTAGTCATATAACTCCTATCCGTGAGACGCTCATTAGAACTAAAGTTTCACTCCTATATGTTGTAAAAAATTTTAAATTTGGCACTAAAATTACCTTAACAAGTATTTCTCTCAGTTTTATTACACATCTACCATCAAACAAACAAAAATCAAGCGCAATTGTATTCTCTAAAATCGTACTTTTACCCTCCCCTTACACTTAAGATGAACATTGTCCCCAATGTTCAAATAATAAGATGTAAAAGCAAAAAGTAAAAGAATGAAATCAAATACTCCCCTGATTCGCTCGGTGGATAATGAAATTACACGGTTAGATCTTCCTCCAAAGAGAATGTTGAAGCTCCATGACTAATGCATCGCCACAAGCTTGATCCCATAAACATCTCCTTGTCCAAAATAACCTGTTAAACCTGAGAAAACAAACACGAGAACCTGCATAACATCGGCGGGATAAAATCTATATATAAGGATATAATGCTTGTGGAATGATAATTTTGCAGATTCCTGGAGATTATAAGTTGGAGATTTAATAAAAACTTTTTATGAAAACAAAACTTTCAAAAATTTCTGGAAATTAAATCTGACGCCGTCAGGTTATAACCCCTGACGCCGTCAGAAATGACCTGACAAAAATTTTCGTTTTAAGTTTCCGGAAAATTTCTGGAAAAACCTTTACCTTACTTCCTGGAAATCCTGCAAAACATCATTATGACTCGATACAAGCATTTGACTCAAACAAACACGAATATGTATGCTAATTTATTATTATTACGATTCATGTTAATTTGTGTTCTAGTAAACCGATTTAGATTTCCCTTACACTTATCTTTTGCAAAATACCTTTATATGTAGTTAAGACGAAGTTAAAAACAACATAAAGCATTTTCACAATTTACTTTTGAACATGAATCAATAATAATAAAAATTAAACACACATACGGAAAATAAAATCAAACAAATAAATAAACAAACACAAAACAAATAAAATAACAATCAAATGAGGCTAGCATGCGATAAATAAAATCAATGTAACAAATGTTTTAAGGCAAACAGATGCCTTCCCTAAATTATTACAGACCATATTGTTTCAACACATACAACCAAATATCAAATTGTTCAAACAACAAAACATCAAATCACAACATCACTGGTGAGGGGGTCCTTGGCGATAGTCATAGCCAGGAGGAAGATGCCCGTAGTACCCGTATGGAGGGTAATCCTGCTCACGACCCGGGAAAGGGTCAATCTGCAGATGCGGGTCCAACTGATCACGTGTGGATAGATGCTGCATCTGACGAACCGTGTGATCATACATCCAGTCGAACCTCTCGTCCGCCCTGGTCCTCCAAGCATCAACCTGGCCCATCCAGGTCCCCTGGTGAGCCTGCCAGTCCCCCCTGCTCATATGCCGATAGTAATCAGCTGTACCGGCCTCATACCCCTCATGCTGCTGCTGCTGGGGCTCCTCCTCCTCCTCATCATCCTCGTCATCATCATCCTCAGCTCCAACTGGGTGGTACCACATAAAGGACCCGTCATGCATCTCCATGATCACCTCCATCTACTTCAGGGACCTCTCCTTCACCGTCCTGCATTTATCACCACTCAAATACCTCATGACCTCGGGCCTGAGGACTCCATAAGACTGGGCCAGTCGGGTGATGAACATCCCACCATAGATCCTGTCTCCTTCCCTCTCCCCAACTCCACCATGCATAAAGCTAGCAACCCAAAACGGGATGTTGCAGTAAACATCATTAGAGTAGATGGTGTACAGGTAGAAGAGATCAGAAACTGTGACACGGTGGTGAGAGCTGTGACGCCCTGTCAAGCTGTAGGTGAGGCAACGATGAGTCAACCGAACCCTAGGATCCCTGATTTGGGATGCTACAGTGGTCGAGGTATACACCCCATCCCCAATAGTCTGCCAGAAAATAGAGCATCTAAAATCATTCTTCATCGACTCCCCATGCAACAACCTCTGCATGAACCCTGCCTGAATGGTATCATGCTGATCATATAACCCCAGTCTCCACCCAAAATCAGTAACAGAACACGTCCTTAGCTCACCTCCCAGCCTGAAATAGATCGTGGTACCGCTCACATCGGTCCTTGCCTCAGCCATATCAAAATGAAAGGTGGCAAAGAACTCCCGTACCAACTCCTCATATACCGGCTCCTGAATCTTAAACAGTCTTTCCCACTGGGGGCCGGTAAACCCATCCGTCTGAAAACTTTGGAGAAAAGTCTGCTCAAGACCTGCTCTCCTCAGAAAGCCCCAGTCAACCACTGCTCCATTCTCGACCTTGTGTAGTAACAATTGTGCATATTTGCTTGTAGCAGCATCGTTGTCAAAGACACCCCAACTGAGGACCGTATCCCCAAAGTTTTCTTGTTGAGATCGGGAAGAACTTCCTCGGCTGGGTCTTTGACGCTTACTCATTATCTGGAACAAAACAGGAGGAATACAAGTGTTAATATGTGAATTAAAGATTTGGTGGCGCATCAGACAGGTCTGACGCCGTCACGCTTTGATATGTGACGCCGTCAGATTCGACCAGTGTTCAAATCCATAATTACGAGGGAAAAATCAATATTCAAACTTCAGGCTCAATAACCACACACCACTTTTTGCAGAAAAATGGGTGATTGGATCACAGGTTATGGTTCAAATTCGTGGCCACCCTATTAATGAATTAACCCATTTGATTGCTAATAATCACATGCTTTTAATCATTGCTAAAATAACACTAATTAAAAGACATTATGAGTTCTAAGCATGAATCAACCCTAGGATATCATGAGTAGAGGGTTTTCGAAATTGACAAATCCTATGAGTAATTGAAACGAAAAGAATGAATAAAAATTACTTACCACGTGGAAATTGATGACGAAAGTCGGTGAATTTGATCCTGGAAATTCGAAGGTGGGGTTGGAGAGGATATGGTTTGTGGGGTTTGTGATGAAAGTGATGGAATTAAAGTTATTATTGCTGTGCAGACGGGGTGACGGCGTCACGTTCAAATTCTGACGCCGTCAGATTAGCGTATTTTGCTACTTTGTGCCAGTTTACAAATGAGCCCCTCGTACTTTAAGAGAGCAGCTAGTCAGGGTCAATAATCCTGATAGCTAGTCTCGTTAACAAGTTCCTCCTGGGTCAAATGTTTTGTTACTGTCACGGGGTGTAGTAAAATGTTGAAAAGGGTTGGTTGACGTCTTATTCGGGTCCCAATTTCCATCAAGGCGAGTATTCAGGGAGTGAGAGGAACTTTTCCAGGGGGTTTTAGAAATGATGGTGTGTTTTAATTGAGTTCTTCTCACGCCTGGCTTAAAGCCAAAAGATCGTTTCCTAGCTTCATGAAAGTTAGGGAGCGTGACAACCATGCTCCCCACGAAAATGCTACGATCTTGAGAATTCTTTTTCTCGCGAGAGGATCCAAATAGATAAGAGGGCTTTAAAAGTGAAGGCTCGGGGAGAGGGGTTTCATCATCCCATTCGTTGTATGGTTCATTAGGGACCGGGAGTTCAAAGATCTTCTCGATCTTTTTGTGTGCGGCTTCTTTCTTAATTTTCTCTTTTATTCTCGAGATGAATTTTTCTGCTAGTTCCATGAACATATCTTGGGTGTTTTTCAAGTGAGTTTCTAATTCCTTGATGCGTCTCTCTTGGTTGTTCACGAAAGTTAGCATTATCCCTTCAAATTCATCTTGTCGTGAGAATTGGTGAAACGTATGTTTACCAATTGTGTTCACGCACTCATCGGGATTTTTATCAGCCGTAGGTATCTCAGCTTTCATTAAGCTCTCAACCTGCCTTTTTATGTTTGCGAACAGCTGTTCTTGGGTTGCACCCATGCAATTTAAAATCCCTTCTTCCGAGAATGTTGAGTCATCCCATTCTTCTTCTTCGTACTGTGCTAAGTCCTCAATGACTTCCCAGCACTTATCGACACTGAGCCTGCTCAATCTCCCATTGGCGGCGTAATCTATGGCTCTTCTAGTTTGATGATTGACACCATCATAGAAGATTTGGATTTGTAGCCAAGGATCCATGCCATGGTGAGGGACCTTTCGGAGTAAGTCCTTGAATCGAGTCCATGCCTCGTAGAGAGTTTCGCCTTGACGTTGTTGGAACATCAAGATATCATTCCTTAGCTTGGTAGTTCTTCCCGGTGGGAAAAACTGAGCAAGGAAACGAGTGGTGAGATCATCCCAAGAGGTAATGGATCCTGCGGGTTGACGTTCTAGCCACTGACTAGCTTGGTCCCGCAAAGAGAATTGGAAGAGACGCAATCGGGTCGTCTCTCGAGTGGCAACATCAAGGTCTATAGAATCAACGATTTTAAGAAAGTCCTTGAGATGTTGATTAGGATCTTCAGAACGAAGTCCATGGAATGCGCATCCACTTTGCACCAACCGGATGGTGTCGGATCGCAAGGGTGTGATATTGGCTCCTTGAGTGAGCTCAATGGTGTTTCGATAGCCATGGTGGCTAGAACGGGAATACTCTCCTAAAGTACGGGCTCTAGGAGGTGGTGGTGGTTGTTGTGGTGGTGGGTTGTGTGGGTTAAGGATATTACCATCTTCCATGATGTCGGATGGTATGGTTACGAACAAAGACACGAAGAAAATAGATAGACTAAAGAAAACCTAGAAAAATAAAATAAAAATCTCACTAGAAAGGAATCTAGTGAGTAGACCTATTAGAAATAAAAATTCAACCTAAACAATAACTATTCCCCGGCAGCGGCGCCAAAAACTTGATTGCGTGGTTTTGTAACCTTACAACAGGTTTTACCTCTCGAGGGATCTCAAGAGGCTTACAACCCCACCAGGCAGTGTACCTGACCGATGTAGTATAGTGTAGTGGTAAGTACGGGGGATTGATCGTTCTCCACAGGGAATAGTGTTCGTTAGGTATGAAAGGCTACTCTAATTAGGTCTAAGGGTTGAGGAAGATTCTTTTTATGTTTTTATATTTTTATGAAAGCAAGTAAAATCTCGGTTTTGAAGGAGTGGGCGGAATTAGTTGCTAGTCAACTAACCCAAATTACTACGAATGCAAATAAAATAAATAACAAAAATGAAATGTGGTGAGAAACTTATGTGTAGAGAAATGTGTTTACTTAGATTTCCTTACTCCCTAACTATCTTTTACCGGTTAATTAGTGTGTATTAGTTGCGTGGATGACGGGTGTATTCCTTAATACCATTCGTGGGGTGGCGTACTTACTTCCCCAACTCTACAAGCTCCTACTTCACTCCTATGTCGAGCCGGCTAGGAAGCTCCTAACATGGGATCACTAGAATTCGCTTGTGCATTAAATACAACCATAAAAACCTTTAGTACGCATTTGGTTCATGTTTCTTAAGACGTTCAAGCAAGTTACCGAATAGGAAGTTAGCCAGTTTTCTTAAGCCTAACATAGATAAACAATCATCCAATACAACTAACAACACACTAACAACCAATAATCAATAGCTAAGTTTCATTAGATCTAAGCAAACACAAGATAAATTTAGCCTAACATGTTAAACAAAAGACAAGAATAAGATAGAATCAAACAACACATAGACATATTGAATGATTAATTGATAACTTATCTTTCAATGAAACATGGAAGATCTCAAGGCAAAAAGCCCTGAAAAAGTAGCTAAAATCGTCTTAGGGTTTTATCCCAAAATTTCACACACTAAGCTCTCTCCTTAATGACAAAAAATTAGAAAACTATATATAGATTTTTACATCTGACGGCGTCACCTTATGCATTGTGACGCCGTCACCTCGCCGCTTTTAGGGTTCCCGGATGACCTTCTTGACGCCGTCCCTCTTTAGCTCTTCAAAAATCCATTCTGGCTTATCAAGGCTTGACGCCGTCTAACCCTGAACGTGACGCCGTCCCCTTATGATTTAAGCCGTGACGCCCTTAATCAAGTTAAAGCGTGACGCCGTCAGAATTCACATGCTATCTTACTGGCCCGTCATGAGTAAATTTCACGTCCAACTTTTCTTGCCAAGGCATGACGCCGTCCCATGTTAATTGTGACGCCGTCAAGAGTAACTTTTAGCCGATTCTTGAGACTTTGCCGTTTTCTTCACTTTAATGCTCCAAAAACGTCCAAAATGCCTCCTTTTCCAGATTTCTCCTCAAAAGTACCTAAAATGACAAAAGGAACGATTTAGGGCAATATTTGATCAAATAAATACGATTTAGGGCTTAAATGACCCCTTAAAAGCGGTACACTTTTCGCCTCATCAATTATTAAGAAAATGATAAACAAACATAACGAGTATTTTATTTCATTAAAATAATAACTGTTTTACAACATCCCATTATCCAAACACTAATCACAGATATGCAAGAAACTACTAGCTAAACGAAGTCCTATGCCTTCAGAAAGTTCTTTAAGCTTTCCACCGGGTAGAGCCTTCGTTAATGGATCTGCTAAGTTGTCATCTGTGTGAACTTTGAGTAGTTCGATTTCGCCTATCTCCACTTGTTCTCTAACATTGTCATATCGAATCGGAAAATGTCTGGTGGCCTTCATGATTCCAGGCTCATTGGCAAATGTAATTGCAGCTGAATTGTCACAATACATTTTTATAGGTCTTTCGATTTAGGGCATAACTCAAAGCCCTGAAACGAATTTCCTAATCCAGACTGCTTCCATTGCAGCTTATGAGGCAGCAATATACTCACTTTCTATTGCAGACTTCGCTATAGTACTCTTCTTCTTGCTCTTTCAATCCACAGCTCCTCCATTGATGACAAAGATGTAACCCGTCTGAGACTTCGTATCATCTTTATCACACTTCCAGGATGCATCGCAGTAACCTGTAACACACAGCTCTGCTTCTGGATTTCCCCAGTACACTAAAAATATTTCTCTCGTAGATCTTAAATACTTGAGAATATGTTTCACAGCAGTCCAGTGGAGTTCACCTGGATTCTGCTGATATCGACTGGTAATGTTCTGAGCAAACGCCACATCGAGCCTTGTACATCGTACCGCATACATAATAGATCCCACAGTCGAAGCATAAGGGACTCTGTTCATGCGTGCCACCTCTTCAGGTGTTGAAGCACAAGCTTTGCTACTTAAGCCATGATCTACTTGCATTGGCAAAAATCCCTTTTTGGAAATTTGCATACTGAATCTCTTCAATATCTTGTCAATGTAAGCACTTTGGCTTAAACCAATCAACCGCCTTGATCTATCTCTATAGATCTTGATTCCCAAAATGTATGTTGCTTCTCCTAGATCTTTCATAGAAAAACATTTCCCAATATAGGCTTTCACCTCATTCAATCTTTGAATGTGATTGTACAATAAATTGCACGACCAGGCCTTCGATGGTGATCAAAGGATATATGGGGTGTTTAGGTTGCGCCAAGCTTGTTCTTAACCTGAAATAAGAAATACCAAAACACTACGTTAAGTGATTGCGTAGGGGTTGGACCCTGCGAACCACCTCCGGCGTGCGAGTAAGTATGTGATATGGTAAGTTGATAGTAAAATGAGAGAGTCTAGTTGAAGTTACCATGGTTCTTGCCCGTCTAAGCTATTTATAGGGGAGAAATAGGCCATGGTGGGCGGTTGCACTTAATTCGGAGATCATGGGGGCGTCCCATGATTTGTGGTAACCACTAGGGCTTTGTAGCCCACGATCTCATCCTTGGCGGGAAAGCCTAAGGGAAGAGGGAACGTGGGTATGACCAGGTCAAGGTAGCTCTCCGTTCTTGCTCCTTCATAGGAGATACCCCGAAGGGCTTAGGGCTTCGATTGGCGGATTCCCACATGGTAACCACTTCATAGATGAATGGTTTTACGCCAATGAAACGTGTTAGGAGATTAACCTGGGCCTCCGAAGGGAAGGCTTCCTACAGGCTCCAAGGGGAGTCCTTCGACCCATTCGAAGGGTACATCATCAAGCCCCCCAGTCGAAAGTGATATATTCGTACGAGTATAAATTGCATTCGACTCAAAAACAACATGCGTTATATCTATCGAGTTACACTTTTGTGCAAAAAGAAAATAAATGCCTAATTAACCACGCATTTAATGCAGCTTAATCATTATCTTTCCACTTGCCACTTAGATTCAAACGGCTATTATCTCGGAAATAGTAAACATCCTTTCAAAATTTAACCATCCGTTTGAAATCCACAAGATCATCAAAGTTGGGTGTACACGTGTGCGACCAGGATTAAAACCTCCATGAGTATATAAACCCATGTGAGAGATAAACCCTAGCTTATTTTACCTTTGCCCAAAATACACAAATACCTAACTGTGCTCTTTGTGCTTCCGTTAAGTTTAAAAGGTAATTTCATCACCCTTCTTTGATTTCTTTTTCTTGTTATTGCGATATGAGTATGGCAGCAAAAAGGATTATTAGGCAACAAACATGTACTTTGTCGAAAGAAGCATTATCCGACTTTCTTCGTGATTACCCCATACCCACGGAGTTCAAAATCATGCTTCCGAGCAAAAAACAAAATATTTTTGATGCTCCCGCAGGGTATGTGGGTTTATATGTGCATGCATTTACTCAGTCAAACCTTAGGATACCCATTCATCCGTTGATTTTGGAGTTTTTACAATATTACAAGGTTCATATCTCTAGATTAAACCCATTTGGTCTAGCCAAGTTAACCACTTACATCGTAATGTGCAAAGCATACGGGTATGAGCCCACATTAGATGTGCTTAGGGGCTTCGTGAATCTATATCCCGGTGGGGATTGGATAACCATTGCTAAAAGAGGTGAGCATGATGTGCCCGTTCTGGTGACGAAACCCTTTTCGAACATTAGAAATTGGAAAGGGCAATTTTTCTATATTGAAAATACAATCATACATTCTGAGTATCCAGCCTTGTTAGATGAAGCATATATGTTTGATGAAAAAAGATTCAATGACCCCTTGCCTTATGAGATAAGGAGCAATCCTATGTACCAGCGTCTTGCACGCCATCCAGCTGATGTTCAGACGTTCCCTGAGCCCATTTTTTTCATGGCGGGTATCAGTGACCGTTGGGAAGGGTCTCCGTCAAAACCTGAAATTATTTGTGAAGGAAAAAGTATGTACAATTCTTATTTTCTTAGAATAAATAACTTATCTTCTGATATTCATCTCCTTTGCATTTGTTTTTGCAGAAATGGCTTTCAGGAATTTCGTTGTTGCAGGGGGTGCAAAGGAAGTTAGCTTTATTCCGAAGGACCCACAAGATGTGAGTTACGGAGTGGGATCTCTGTCTAGATCTGTGAACAACAATGATGTTGATGTCTCCCCAGCTAAGCCTCTTGCTGTGCTTCCACCTATCAAGCCTGTGAATACCGAGGAAGCCCCCCTATTCGTTGAGAACATTGTTGACTCTGACGATCCTCCTTCTGACAGTGACCAGCTAAAAGTCATAGGGTCCTCCGGTATTGCTGATAGGGTACGAATCAGGAAGGGTACGAGTGCAAAGACTTCGAAGGCCCCCAAGAGGAAATTGAACGTCCCTACTCCCACCTCAAGGACTACCAAACAAAAGACAGAAAAGGCTCATGGGAAAACAATTATGTATTCGACTGAAGAAATTGTTGATGATAATGACATCCATGGTAAGTAAAACATCTCTAACTCCCTTCTTCATAATGTGTTCCATTTCTTATGGCTATGTTTTATGCAGGGTTGCCAAACACCAAAGAACTGCCTAAGGCCCTCTCCTGCCGCTTACTAGTTGAGAATGTTACTCCTGCTCCTTGGAGGAGATCTTTGAGTGACATGTCTATTGAGAAGCTATGTGATCTGCATGATAAGAGCTACACCAGACAAGCCATGCTGGATAATCACTTTAATTTCCGCACGAGGGAGTTAATTAATATGGTGAAGGATGCCAAGGAGGAGGTAGCAGTTATTGTTGCTAGGGAGAAGAACAGGGAGAAGCAGTATGCAGAGCTAGAGGCCAAGTGTGATGCGGCCATGGCAGATTTTGAAAAACATCCCAGGTATGAGGTCCTTCATTCCAAGATTGACAGTCTTGAGGGACAAGTCAGAGAGTCGCAAGGTAAACTTCAGATGGAGGAGGCTAAAGTCTCTGGGTATAAGAGATAGGTAACAACTCTTGAGTCTAAATGCATTGGTCTTGAAGCTGAGAGGGCTAGGTTGGTGGAGAAGGAGATCAAGCTTTGCCAGGAGATGGATGGACTGAAGCTCCAATGCAAAAACTTGAAAAAAGATAGGGCTAAGGTGGTATCGAAGGTTGTTCCGTACATAGCAATGGAGTTATACCATAGTGATGAGGTGGGAGAGATTGTGGGAAAGTTGGTGAATGTTGCCATATTTTATGGTAAATGCACGATGCTGGAGGAGATTGCCGAGACCCAGAAGCCTGTGGTCTTATCGGAGGTACCTTACTACCGCCCCACATCTGAACAAGAGTACAACGAAGCTGGCAATGCATACACTACAGCAGAGTACCCGTTCCTCACCGAAGCAACCAAAGATCCCTTAGCCAGAATAGAGGATCTCCTATCCAAGAAGCCAAAGAAAATCCATCCTCCCTCTCCAACCAGGAAGACCTTATCTGTGAAGCCTCCATCCTCGTCACACCAGGTTGATCCCAATTCCTCGAAGAATGCTTGAAGGTTGCCATGTTGGAATTAATTTGGTCTTAAAGGGTGGCATGTACCCTTTTTCAAACAATTTCCTATGGTGTTAGGCATGTGCCTATTTGAACAATTTATCTTTTTCCTCCTGGGCTTCGACCCATTGTCAAACAATTGTTTTTATGTTTAATATTGGCTATGACTATACGTAGCCTTATGAATGCCAACTTGGGGGACTATGTCCCACTTTTGATATCATGCTTGTCTTCTCTTACGCTTATGTATAAACGTAAATATACAACCTAAGGTTAGGACCTTATTGTGTGTATTTTGGACCAAGATTTTTGGCAATCGTATAATTTGACTGCGACAGAGGGTCGCGACCCACTCCATCTTTATCCTTAAGTTGCAAAGGGCTTATAATACCCTAAGACTTTATAGGAAAGTTAATGTGAATTGCAATGGATGTTATTTTTATACAAGACGTGTGTCCTGCTTCATCCTTCGACATTGAAACTTGTAAAGTACTTGGCTGAACAAATCTTTGTTGTAAATAACGATACAAGAGATTTTGAGGGAAACATTTTATATCATTAATTGGGTAGGGAGGATTACATCATTTTAAGAAATGAACACTAAGACACCTACCATTAATGCTTCTTTCCCAAGTGAGAAGAATGTGTTACATGATGTTGAGTCATGAAAAACCCAAGAATGCTTCAAACATGATTTGGACACAAATTAACTAAGTGTTAACTTAAACCGAGAACAATTCAAGTCACTAAGAGAACAGCCTCTCAGTGAGTCATCTTCAGGATGCTTTAGGCAAATTCAAGAAGAAGGATTCACTACTCAGGAAGGCAGTACTCCCTGAGTAGGACTTAAGCCAAAGAAGAAGATGATGGTTCAGTGTGTGTTGGACAAGAACTCACTGAACCCCAGTCTCCTCAACCAACAAAGTGATTGAAAGACTGAGGAACCAACGCCTGAAGAAAAGGCGGGAACAATAGGGAAAAGATCTGAGAAGATAATAGTGTCAGCCCAACACTCTTCTCTTGTCAGATCCAACCTTCCCTATTGCGGCTAAAAGCCATGGAGTGTCAGCCAACAACTCCCAAAGTCTTATTAGCCCTTTCCTATTGGTTCTTGGAAATGACAATTACTATTTGTAATTGTCAGACACGCAACCTCAACAACTTGTATTATATTTAATCACTTATACTTAGATTACTTGTGTATAAATTGATCAGAAAGGAGAGAAGTTAAAGTGTGCTTTGTATATTGAAAGTCTTGAACTTTTACAAAGGAACTTCTCTCCTACAAAGAGTATACAACTCACTGAGATAGCTCAGTGGGTATATTGTTACCACTCAAGCAAAATTTGAGTTTCGATAGGAGACACCCCATACCCTTGTCTATTCAATCCCAAGTGTTTGTTCCGCAAAACACTTGGGTATAGATTCTTGGAATTATTTCTAATAAGAATTTAAACGTTGAAAAATATTGTTGTTTTTATATTCACGTTTTATAACTGTTAGAATTAATCTTAAACATTGTATTAGTCATAAACACAAATAGATTAACTTTCTAGTTAATTCTAATCGTGTAAAGGGACTAATAGGTGGTCCTACAACGTCTGCGGGAGGCTTACTGGAGAAGGCTCCAGTAGTCAAAACATGGTTCCATCCAATTTGGAGGATACTGATGACATTTGTCATTCAGGTCCTGGGTGGAAATAAATCCTCTACAGAGCAGTTGAACTCATCACAACAATTGATGTTGTTCAGTCTCCTTGAGGGTACAAAAATTGACATCGGAGGAATAATCTTCCGAGACCTCGTTGCTAAGCTCTCAGGAAAACATAGGCAAAGGCATATGTCCTATCCTAGATTTGTTTCCTGTGTGCTTCAGGACCTACTTGGTTCTGACTATGTGAGGCCTGATGCAGAAGGTACGAAGCCTGACGTCCTGCACAAGTCAAACTTCACTAGTAGCATCAGTGAGGTTACACATATTGCCCTGACTGAATACATGCAATCAGTCGTTCAGGGTAATGACGCTATCTCTCCAGTTCCTTCACCGACCAAAAAGGCGAAGAAGACAAAGAAGGGTCAGTCCAGCCAGGTGGTTAGACCCAAGCCACTCGCCACTGAGACTGATCCTCAAAACCAACTCAACCTAAAAAGGAGGTTGAAAAAGGCCGAGACCTCTGAGACACCCATTTCTGAGACCCTCTTGACCTCTAAACAAAGGCCAACGGAGGTCACTGAGCAATCATCCTCAGTGACCTCGGGCACACCCCTTCCACATGGTTCAACTGACATAAACAAGTCAGAGGGATCAGGAAGCATTCCCCCCTCACATCCCGATGAAGGAACTGTCAAAAAACAATCAGTTCCCAAGGGAGGAAAGGGTTCTAAATCCTCGGTAAGGCAGCACTACCTTACTGAGAAGGGGACCCACAAACATTCACATCCCGCTAATGTTCCTGAGCAATCACCCTCAGGATCTCAGGGAGAAAAGGACCCTAAATCCCCTGAAGGACAGCACAATCCTGATGGGAAGGGGGTCCACAAACTTTCACAATCAGTACCTAGTGATACTACTGGAAAGCACCCATCAGTAGTTGAAGGTGCTAAGGGGGACAAAGACTCATAGGGAAAGAAACAACCCGCTGATATGGAACCCATCAACCCCTCAGGCGGATCCAGTCTCTCAGGAACTGCCCCCAAAAGCCAGGCTGGTGTTACCCCAGTTATTATGGCTAGTCAGGCTGAGCAAACCCACTCAGTTATTATGACAACGGGGTCAGGACCTGACCAAACCGAAGGCAAGTCTTTTTATAAAGAGGAGCCGGTTGATTTTTTGGGTATTGAGTCCATGGGGGACTTTCAGGCTTTTATTGAGTCTGATGAAGAGCTCAGGGAAGAGAGTGAAGAGGAAATGTTTGAGGCAGGTGAGGATATGGAAACTGATGTACAACCTGAACAACCTGAACAATCACATCAGTCATCTCCAAGCCAAAGTGAAAAGTCAGGTTCTCAGTCTTCTGATTCTTCTGATACTGGGGACATCCTCCAAAAGTATGATAACTCTCTTCCCCTTACTGAAAGAACATTGGTCA
The DNA here is from genome assembly GCA_021014915.2 of Artemisia tridentata subsp. tridentata. Lineage (NCBI taxonomy): Eukaryota > Viridiplantae > Streptophyta > Magnoliopsida > Asterales > Asteraceae > Artemisia > Artemisia tridentata. Next base: position 15,440,026 of record CP139505.1, read on the forward strand.
AATTCCTACTGAAGACCAACAGAGCTCTTTTCACTGGTCTCACTGATGAGATGTTTGATCATCACACTGAAGCAGCTGTTCACTATGCCAACCTAAAGGCAGATGTTGAAAGTTTTCATGATGATGTGATCGAAATCCAATCAGACACCAAACACTCCCTGACAGCTATTGATCTTCATTTCCAGAAGTTCAATCTTACTCTTGAAGGCATCACCAATAGCCTTGGAACTATTCAGACAGCTGTCAAGGATGACCCCGTACTCACCAAGAAGGTCCTTCAGGCTGCTGAGACTTATCAGAAGTAGTCAGCTGAAATCAGTGAGCTTCTCAGCTTACTGAAGGATTCTAAGCTTCAGGTTCTTACCTCTTCATTGGACTCAATCAGGACTTCCATGGGTCTTCAAGAAAAACATCTTGGTACTTGGGCACAATCTTCAACATCTTTGGCCTGGTCTCTTGGGTCAAGGATGTCAGGCATCGAAGCTTCTCAGGCTTCTCTGGTGGATCAGATCTCAAGTCTTCAGAAAGACACCTCGGACATCAAATCAATGATGACTGAGATCTATCAGGCCTTCAAAGGTCCTACTGCTCCAGTGACTCCAACTCTTGCTATCACCATGGCTCAAGCAACAGTTGAAGGGGAGAAAGACACTGGAGTCTCAAGCCAACAACCTCCTTCTCACACTGAGGGGGAGATTCCTGAAGCCTCTTCCTCCCATCAAGATAAAGGCAAAGGCATCCTCACTGAACCTGAGCCTCAACCAGCACCGATCTCGGTTGCAAAGGATCCTGAATCACCACTCAGGATCCCATATGAAATTGATGGAGTTCTTCACCACTTCTCAGCTGATGAACTCAGTGCTTATCTTCAGGAAGAGGAAGCAAAGAAGAAGTTAAAGGAGGAAGAGAAGGCGAGCAAGCCTGCTATAATTAAGGTTGTTCATGAAGAGGCTGAGAAAATTGGTCTTGAGGCTAAGGATCTCTCAGGAAGAGAAGGTGGTATGACCTTTATGAAAGCTCAGTCTGAGGAGATGACCACTCTCAGGAAGAAAAGAGAGGAAAGGAATAAACGGGCTGAAGAGATCAGGCAGAACAGGATTAAGAAATATCAGTGGTATATGACTGAAAGGTTGAAGCCAGAACCAATCACTGATGTTCATATTCAAAGAAACACCAATCCTGCCGTTGTCACTGTCTACAGAGGTGCTGACATGAGAAACTTTGATGTTCATAAACCTTTCAGATTCGCTGACTTCGGGATCACTGAATTGGATGAGTTGGGTCCATTAATAGCAAAGAAATCAAATGTTGTGGTCCCTAATCTGATGAAGTCTTTGAGTCTGAGGTATGAAAGATTGGCAGCAGCACCTCAGGAACTTGGCATTCCATCTCTTCTTCCTGAATCTGCACAACCAGCTCCCTCTCAGTCTTCTTCAAGGAAAAGAAAGAAGATAAAAGCTGAGCCTGAGATCAAGATTCCTGGTCTTGACTGCAATAGGGCTCTCCCTGAAGGTGTTCCTTTCAGGAACAATATGGTCATTGAACAGCCTGAAAGAGGTTTGTTCTTCATTGATGAGTTCGGTGACAAAGCCTTCCAAAGGTGGAGTGATATAGATTTGTCAGGGATTAAAGCAATGCTTGGCTTTCTAATGATGGCCTCTCCACTCAAGAGTCCTGAAAATGTGAAGTTTTGTCAAGATCTGAAAAGAAAAATCAATGAACATCCAGACCAACAAGAGCTGCAGTCAAAGAAGCCCAAGCTTGAAGCCCTTGGAATCAAGTTGAACTGATGACTTGCCTGAATACAAACCACTATCCCTTTTGTACTTAGTTTTGTTAGGACTTGTAAATGATATCAATAAGATGATGTTTTTATTATTTCAATGTCCTTATTTACATTCTAGTACATTCAGTATGAGTAGAAGTCTTTAGCTCACTCATATCTGATCAAAACACTTAGGAATAATTTATATCCAAATAGGGGGAGATTGTTGGGTCATGAAAAACCCAAGAATGCTTCAAACATGATTTGGACACAAATTAACTAAGTGTTAACTTAAACAGAGAACAATTCAAGTCACTGAGAGAACAACCTCTCAGTGAGTCATCTTCAGGATGCTTTAGGCGAATTCAAGAAGAAGGATTCACTACTCAGGAAGGCGGTACTCCCTGAGTAGGACTTAAGCCAAAGAAGAAGATGATGGTTCAGTGTGTGTTGGACAAGAACTCACTGAACCCCAGTCTCCTCAACCAACAAAGTGATTGAAAGACTGAGGAACCAACGCCTGAAGAAAAGGCGGGAACAATAGGGAAAAGATCTGAGAAGATAATAGTGTCAGCCCAACACTCTTCTCTTGTCAGATCCAACCTTCCCTATTGCGGCTAAAAGTCATGGAGTGTCAGCCAACAACTCCCAAAGTCTTATTAGCCCTTTCCTATTGGTTCTTGAAAATGACAATTACTATTTGTAATTGTCAGACACGCAACCTCAACAACTTGTATTATATTTAATCACTTATACTTAGATTACTTGTGTATAAATAGATCAGAAAGGAGAGAAGTTAAAGTGTGCTTTGTATATTGAAAGTCTTGAACTTTTACAAAGGAACTTCTCTCCTACAAAGAGTATACAACTCACTGAGATAGCTCAGTGGGTATATTGTTACCACTCAAGCAAAACTTGAGTTTCAATAAGAGATACCCCATACCCTTGTCTATTCAACCCCAAGTGTTTGTTCCGCAAAACACTTGGGTATAGATTCTTGGAATTATTTCTAATAAGAATTTAAACGTTGAAAAATATTGTTGTTTTTATATTCACGTTTTATAACTGTTAGAATTAATCTTAAACATTGTATTAGTCATAAACACAAATAGATTAACTTTCTAGTTAATTCTAATCGTGTAAAGGGACTAACACATGAAATTGAAAAACAAACTAAATGCTTTAAAAAGTAGTGAGTCTCGTATGTAAAACTTACGAAGGTAGGCGCCATTCCAAGTCTTATTCATGACCCTTCTGACCAGCGTGTGGAGCTTGTATGATTTGTTGCTGCAGCCTTCCGATATGACATTGGGTCTTACGAATGTAGCCCTTAGCTTGTGTTGCTTTATTCGAATGACATATCCTATATGCCCGCAGGACTTGGGGTAATTTGTCCACCCACTCATGCTGGTATTGCGCTAACCTTACCTCAATTTCAATGACAATGTCCTTGTTGATAACACGAGTGAACATTTGCTTTATGTTTAGGTCTTCGCAGAAAGATGGGAATACCCCTTCGGCAAATTTCTTTTCGTTGTCAGAGGCGATGATTTGTGGGATTCCAAATCAGCAAATTATGTGCTCCCACGCAAAATTTTCCACATGCTTTCCAGTTATTGATTCCAAAGGCTTGTCTTTCACCCATTTGGTGAAGTAGTCTATAGCTACTACCAAGAACTGTACTCCTCCGGGAGCTACTGGTAGAGGTCCAACTATGTCGAATCCCCATTGACCGAAAGGCCTTACTGATGTGATAGAGGTCTTGTCTTGTTCTAGTGGTCTTCGAACCTTTGAGTGTATCTGACATGGCGCATATGCTTGTATCATTTCAGTTGTGTCTTCCAGTATTGATGGCCAATAATATCCTAACTTCGTTATTTTCGAGGCAATGGAGCGAGGACCTGTGTGCACCCCGCAAGATTCTTCATGAACATCATAGATGATGCTCGAAGCCTGTTTCAGTCCCACACAACGAAGCCATGGAGATAGAAAAGACCTTCTGTAGAGATTATCCCCAATAAGCTTATATTGGGGAGCCTTGACCCTGAATTTTTGTGCAAGCTTAGGATCTTCTGGAAGAATACCACTGATTAAGTATTCCCTTATCGGGGTCATCCAATTGGAGCCTTCGTCGAGTATGATGTCAGACACTTCGCCTCGTTTGATTGACCTATCGGCCAATACTTCCACAAAAACCTCCTTTGTTAGATGAGCAAACACCATCGAAGCTAGTTTGCTTAAGGCATCTGCGTTCTTGTTTTGGTTCCTACGAATATGTGCTATATCATAGGACTCAAATCCTTGAAGGAGTTCCTTAGCTTTCTCCAAGTACTGTTTGATGGTGGGCTGTCTTGCTTTGTTGGAGCCCTTGATTTGGTTGGCGACTAGCTGCGAGTCCACAAAAATGGAGAGATTTCAAACCTCCATATCCTTTGCAAGCCGAAGACTAGCTAACAAAGCTTCGTACTCAGCTTCATTGTTGGTAGCTTCGAATTCAAAACGTAATGCATAAGTGTACTCCTTTCCTTCCGGACTGACCAGTATTAGACCTGCTCCCGAACCATCGGAGCTTGAGGCTCCGTCTGTGTACAAGTTCCACCCTTCCTTCACCTTTGGGGGTTTTTCCTTAAGGACTTCCTTATCTTGACTAGGTCTGGAAGGTGTTTCAGCTAGAAAGTATGCAAGTATCTGAACTTTGACGGAGTTTCGACCCTTGTGCTCTATCTCATGTTCTCCCAATTTGATAGCCCATTTGGCTACTCTACCTGATTTCTCAGGCTTCGACAGTATCTGCTTAATTGGCTTGTCAGTCAATACCATGATAAGATGAGCTTGAAAGTACCTTCGAAGGCGTCTTGCAGCATAAACTAAGGCTAGGATTAGCTTTTCTAACTCCGGATAGTTTAATTCAGCCCCTTGCAAAACCCTGCTAATGAAGTAGATTGGGACTTGTTTCTTTCCCTTTCGGCTAAGAGCACCGCACTGATGCTTTTGAAGGACGCCGCAATGTACATGAATAACACTTTACCTTTGATTGGGGCTGTAAGTGTTGGTAAGATTTCCATGAACTCTTTTAATTTTTCGAAGGCGGCTTCCGTCTCACAACTCCATTGAAAAGTCTTCTTATCTGTACACCCCTTGAGTGTTTTGAAAAATGGTAAAGACCGATCTGCGCCCTTCGATAGGAACCTGCTAAGTGCTGCGAGTTTCCCATTAAGGCTTTGTACTTCTTTCAATGACTTTGGAGCTTGTAAATCAGTGATGGCTTTGACCTTCGAAGGATTAGCCTTAATCCCTTGCTTCGTTATCAGATGTCCCAAGAATTGTCCTTCTTCCACACCAAAGGAGCACTTCTTTGTGTTAAGTTTCATGTTGATTGCCCTTAATTGATCGAAGGTCTCTTGAATGTCGGAGAGTAGGTCCTCTTCGGTTCTGCTTTTTATTACCATGTCATCAACGTAGGCTTCCAAGTTCCTTCCTATCTGCTTGTGGAAAGCCTTATCTACCAATCGTTGATAAGTTGCCCCTGCGTTCTTTAGGCCGAAGGGCATTTTATTGTAGCAATAGACACCCTTTCCTGTGTAGAAGGCTGTCTTTTCTTCATCTTCCTCCGCCATTTGTATTTGATGATACCCTTTGTAGGCATCCAGGAAACATTTCAAACGGAATCCCGAGAGGGATTCGACCTTCCAATCAATTTCTGGAAGAGGATAGCAGTCCTTTGGGCAAGCTTTGTTGATGTCGGTGAAGTCAACACACATTCGCCACCCTCCGTCACTCTTCTTTACCATAACTGGATTTGCTACCCAGGTTTGGTATTTTACTTCTCTTAGAATCCCTGCTCGTACAAGTTCGTCCACCTCTTTGCAAGCGGCTGCGTTCCTTTCAGGTGTCAGGCTTTGTCGCTTCTGCTTAATTGGTTCCATGTGCTTGAACTCATTAAGCTTATGCTCTGTGCCGAAGGGCTTGCCATCAACCATGAGAGTCCGAGGAACCCTGTCATGTCTGAGTACGTCCATGCGAAAACATCTTTGTTGGCTCTGAGTAGCTTCTCCAATTCTGCCTTGAAGTTGGCAGGGAGTTGCTTTCCGATTACCACTGTTTGCTCTAGATAGAGCTCATTTACCACAATACGTTCTTCGGCATCTGTACAACTTAGAATGGCCTTCGGAGGCTCCTTCGGACTTTCTTTGATCTTTTTGCCAATGTCTCCTATTTTCCCTTGATTGTATCTAGAAAATACGGTTCCTATCCCATAAGGTGTATGGAATTTAACCGCCGCGTGTATGGTGGAGACTACAATACCCATCTTTTGCATGGCGGTCCTTCCTATCAACAAATTATAAGGAGATTCGGACCTTACGATGGCAAATGTGAGAGTTTCTGTCCTTGCGAGCTTGCCTTCTCCAATCATTATGTCCAGTGGTACTTCTCCTAGAAGCCACGAATGCTCACCGGAGAACCCTACCAAAGGTATCTTCGAATCAACCCGTTGCGACCTAATCGAAGGCTTGAGCTTGAGAAAACAATGCTCATATATGATTTCGCAGGAGCTTCCACAGTCCATATAGGCTCTGTTCACTTCTCGGTTGGAAATTAGGAATTTAATGACCACTGGGTCGTTCGAAGGGACTTGGCCTGTGATAGGGGGAAATGTTACTTCCCCCACTTCGTTCACCTCCTACTCCGTTACCTTCCTTTTTAAGCAAGCTTCGCTCCAATGAACCATGAGTATTGGGGCTTCGAGAAGAGTAGTATCTTTGGCCAATTGAGTGTCGGACATCTTTTCCTTGCCCTTCTTTATCCCCTTCACCAAATGTGCCAATTGCCCGGACTTTACGGCTTCCTCTATTTGTTTCTTTAGCTCTCTGCAACTGTTCGTATCATGGCCATAATCTTCATGGAAGTGACAATACTTGCTCGTATCCCTGTTTTTACCCTTGCTTGTCATGCGAGGGGGTGCTTCGAAACCCTTAGCAGCCCTTTCTGTTGCAAGTATTTCCTTTGGAGACTTAGTTAATCTGCTTAGCATACCGTGGTTAGGACCTTTGTACGGAGAAAATCTGTCTCTGTTTTTGTTTTTGTTCTTGTTCTTTGATCCTTCCCATGTGGAATGCTTCAAAAACTTTCTCTGTTAATCGGAGCACCATTGGTAGACAATTCTTTTTCTTCAATCCAAGTATATGTCTTTTCCATTAACCCTTGTAAGTTGTCGGAAGGTCAGTGGATAAGAATTCCACCAAGCTCCGATTTCGAAGACCATGTACGAAACCCGAAATGCGCTGATCTTCATGAAGACCCAAAATCTGCAAGGTTTCATCGGTGTACCTAGTGACGAAAGCCCTTGTGCTTTCTTTCTCCTTTTGTTTGATGTTGTGCACCGTCAGATGAGTACTTGTAAACTTCTTTTGTTGACTGAAGTGTGATCGGAACTTAGCTTTGAGATCATCAAGATTAACAATGCTGCCAGGCTTTTTCCCATTCCACCAAATACGAGCAGAATCCCTGAGGGTGTATGTAAACATGTGACAGGCCACAGGCATGACCCACTTTTGCATCTTAATAGCCCCTTCGAACAAATGTAAGAAATTGTCCAGATCCCCCTTCCCATCATAAGTCCCAATATGTGAAGGCATCTTCAACCCATCAGGCAATGGGTAATCTTCTATCCACCTAACGAAGGGTGTAGCCGAACCCATAGGGTCCGAGTATAGACAATTATAGGGTGGTGCATACATAGGAACAGTATTATATGGAGTATGGCTTGGGGGTACTCCCATAGGAGCTTGGTTAGGGTAGGACTGATAAGGCGTATTCATGCCAAACGGGTAACCATTTCCCATGGCATACGGAGGGTATACCGTAGGAGGGCCGAAGGGTATGCTCCCATAAGGTTGGGGGAGATTAGGGTTGCTAGGCTGCCCATTTACTGGAGGATAAAAACCTTGAGGATAAGATTGAGTTTGGAACGAGGGGTACATACCATGGGGAGGAAGATTTCCTCCCATATTAATTGTAGGCGGATTGCCTTCTACGCCTGACGCTTGAGAAGGCTGCAATGGAACCCCTGCTTCAGTCCTTCCAAGATGAGCTGCTAACAATGGAGGTAGATTCACCCCAGTATCTTCCCTTCGTTGGCTCCTCCCGTTGGAGCCTTCGGTAACCGCCCCTTCTCTCCTTGTCGGAGCCTTCTCCGGGACCCCTTCGAACCCGACGGACCTTCTGCTTAGCCTTCGACCAATTGGTGACCCAATCCTTAGGGCAGAGAGTGTTGCTCCTTGGGCCGGAGGCCTAGGTTCCATTTCCATCTCTTCATCATACTCATCACTCGAGTATTCCAATTCCCTCCGCATTTCAGCATTCCTAACTTTCCTTTTGCGAGCCCTTAAGAGAGATTCCAATGCTTCATGGTTGGCTTCGACAAAGGCTGGGCTAATAATAGGCTCCGGATTGGCTGATGTCGAAGCATGATGGTTGGGTGTTATTTCTGGGTGAGAACGTGTTGTGAACGTGGAAGCGGTTATTGGGGGAAGGTTGTTGGAGTCGTTGATTGGTATTGGCGCCAAGGTCGAGAAACCCGGTGGGGGAGTATCTTCTTTCCCTTGATCCATGCCGGATATATAGTGAAAGTAGTTGGTTGGTTATAAGCTTGGGAATAACGAGACCAATTGTAGCGGTCCCACGGATGGCGCCACCGATTGTACAATAAATTGCACGACCAGGGCTTCGATGGTGATCAAAGGATATATGGGGTGTTGAGGTTGCGCCAAGCTTGTTCTTAACCTGAAATAAGAAATACCAAAACACTACGTTAAGTGATTGCGCAGGGGTTGGATCCTGTGAACCACCTCCGGCGTGGGAATAAGTATGTGATATGGTAAGTTGATAGTAAAATGAGAGAGTCTAGTTGAAGTTACCATGGTTCTTGCCCGTCTAAGCTATTTATAGGGGAGAAATAGGCCTTAGTGGGCGGTTGCACTTAATTCGGAGATCATGGGGGCGTCCCATGATTTGTGGTAACCGCTAGCGCTTTGTGGCCCACGATCTCATCCTTGGCGGGAAAGCCTAAGGGAAGAGGGAACGTGGGTATGGCCAGGTCAAGGTAGCTCTCCGTTCTTGCTCCTTCATAGGAGATACCCCGAAGGGCTTAGGGCTTCGATTGGCGGATTCCCACATGGTAACCATTTCATAGATGAATGGTTTTACGCCAATGAAACGTGTTAGGAGATTAACCTGGGCCTCCAAAGGGAGGGCTTCCTACAGGCTCGAAGGGGAGTCCTTCGACCCGTTCGGAGGGTACATCATCAGAATGTTTTTACCCTTGATCAATATGTCATCAACATATAGAACTAGGAAAATCACATCACTCCCACTAGCTTTGTGATATACACATGGCTCATCAAGATTCTGAGTAAATCCAAACCTTTTGGTTTCCTCATCAAATCTTTTATTCCATTGCCATGATGCTTGCTTCAATCCATAAATGGATCTTTGAAGTTTGCATACACGGTTTGGAAATTGTGGATTCACAAACCCCTCAGGCTGCGCCATATAGATGTCTTCATCTAGACGACCGTTCAAGAAGGCGGTTTTTACATCCATCTGCCAAATCTCATAATCATAGTGTGCAGCTATGGCTATGAGAATCCTAATAGCCCTTATGTCAGCTACAGGAGAAAAGGTCTCCTCATAGTCAACACCATATGTTTGGGTAAAGCCTTTAGCTACCAAACGGGCCTTATAGGTGTGTACATTGCCATCCATGTCAGTCTTCTTCTTGAAGAGCCACTTACTCCCAATTACCTTGGCATTGGGAGGAAGGTCTACTTCAATCCAGACTTCATTGTCTTTCATGGATTGCATTTCCCCATTCATAGCAATCTGCCATTTATCCTTTTCAAGATCATTCATGGCAGCTCTATAATTAGCAGGCTCTCCAAGGTCCCCTAATATAGTTTCCTCAACCTCTATGTTAAGACATAGACGTTCATGTGCTTTCACAGTCCTCACGGATCTGCGAATGGGAATCACTTCAGGTGGAGGACCCAGACTATCCGGTTCCACAGGAAGTTTGATGACGTATAGTCCGCATTCGGGTCACGAACCCGACCAATGGACGCTACTAACGCTCAAGCCCATCACGAATGGGCTCAAGCCCGTCACGAATGGGCTATTACGATAACGGTTTGGGCTTACGAAGGCCCAAACCCGAAGTTATTTATGGTCTTGATATAGGATATCTCTTATTTATGGGATATGTATCAAACGACCGACTTAGGCGGGATACGCCAAAGAGTGAGGAACACAAAACCAACAAGGATTTCGTGTATATATAGAGGGCATCTTGGCTCTCATTAAGGTACGATCTAATAACCCTAACTCTTCAACTAAACCCTAAAACCGATTACTTACTCTCACGCCGGAGGATAATCGTGGGAGACAATCCCACGATAAGCCTAACGGTGTCTTTTTGTTCTCTTAGTGCGCAGGTCTCAAGCATTAAGATCTAATTGATACGGAAACAAGGAACGCCCAACTTTTGTATCAACAAGTGGCGCCATCCGTGGGACCATACACTAAGAACTTTATTAAGAACTAGAATGACGAAGCACGGAAACCAAAATCAGCGGACTCCGCAGGCGAAGAAAACGCATGGTGACCTACAGGGGCAGAAGCAGCAAACTGATTCAGCCGCTAAGCAGGCCTCTGGAACAACCAGTGCGCCCAAAAACCTAGGATCATACTCAGATCTGGTCTTTACTACAGTAGAACCGCTCGCAAGAACTACCCATGCTACTACAACAACCACTAGCGCGGAAGATCTACAGCGCACTCCTTTCACCATGTCAGAATTAGACCTCACTAAGCCGCCAAATGCGCCTATCCGAAACAAGGGTCCCGATTTGGAAACAGACATCCTCGCGCTAGAAGGAGTCACGCCTGAACTAGCGCCAAGTGATTTCGTGTCTCAAAACTATGAAACCTTGGCTGCGCTTATGCGAGAGGAAGCGAAAAAGAGGTCAAGCCAGAGCCTGCAAGCCCGGCTCAACTTCGACCCTGAGCATGAACCATCCCCACCGCGCTACCGAAAGGAAAGGCGCGATAAAGATAGCCGTCGACACCCAATGTTTACTAGGATCGAAAGGAAAGTTGTGGAGGATGAAGCAGCCGACTTTCAGTATCTGGAGGAACATGATGACGATTGACGGCGCACCAATGTCCACGCTAGGCTTGGTAGTCGCAGGATTCACGATAGACTTGGGCGACGGGTCTCCCCAAGCGAAAGCCCTTCAAGCTCGGATTCCGAGGATAGTCGGCGCAAGCGCCGCAAAAGAGTAAGATCATCCCAAGTGACTCCTCGGACAACGAGGACGAAGAAACAGGACACTGGAAGTCCAGGAGAAGATCCCGCGACCGGGAAGACGAAGATATGTCTCGTCCCTGGCGCCGCCAAAAGGTTGACTCATTCACTCGGCGCATCAGTGATTTTTCAGAAGATAAGAGAAGGCGCATGCCCGCTAATGTTAAAACTTATGATGGGACAGGTGATCCTGATGACCACCTAAAAATTTTTGAATTAGCAGCAACCATCGAAAATTGGCCACAACCTGTGTGGTGCCACATGTTTAACTCTACTTTAGTAGGGAATGCGCGAAACTGGTTCAGTAAGCTTCCACGTAGAAGCATCGATGGGTTTGAAGAGTTGCGGAAGGCGTTTCGTTTGAACTTTACTCAGAGGAAGAAGTGCGCCAAGAACCCTGTCGAACTCGCTAGGGTAAAACAGCGCCAAGGGGAATCCACAAGCGCTTTTATGGAGCGCTATAAAGACGAATGCATACATGTCAAGGCATGCCCCGAAATACTAAAGATCTCAGGGTTTATGAACGGAATCAATAACCCATAACTTATCAAAAAGTTAAATGATAGGGTTCCCCAAACCTTTGACGAACTCATGAAGCGCACGAGGTCCTTCATCCAAGGAGAAGCCGCCGCTGCGGATAGCAAGAAAGGCTACTCAAACTATAGGTCACAAGAACAGCCAAGGAGACAATCCAATGACCATAGTAGCAATCGTAACAAAAGCTACCGCAGTCAAGGGGGCGGACGAGAGAATGACAAGTATACCCCACTAACGAAGACTCCAAAGGAGATATTTGCGACGGAAGGCGCAAACTTTCCGAGACCCCCACCGATGCGCACCCCAGAAGATCGGCGCGTAGGGAACGGGTACTGTGAGTATCATGGACAGAAGGGCCACACCACTAATGAGTGTGTCCAATTGCGCCAACTAATTGATAAGCTAGTAAAAGAAGGCAGATTGGACCATCTAGTTAAGAACATCAAGGATGGAAAAGACAAACAGAAGACCGGGGGCAAGAAAGAAGCACCTAAGGACAAGGCTGACACGATCTACATGATACAATCATGGCAGCGAAAGACTAGGCAAAAGGTCAGCCAGAAATTTTCTCATGGAAGCGAAATCTCTTTCCCCACCTTGGCTGCGGACAACGCAGTGGCGGAACCACTCACCATTGAGATAAATGCGGGGGGTCACGATATCCACCGCATGTATGTTGATGGAGGGGCATCAGCGGACATAATGTATGAGCATTGTTTCAAGAGATTGCGACCTGAGATACAAAGACAGTTAAGCCCAGCCACGACTTCGTTGACTGGCTTCACAGGAGAAAAGATATGGCCCATGGGGCAACTACGACTACTAGTTGTTGTTGGTAATAAGGAACACTCCACGACAGCCTGGATGAATTTTATGGTGATCAGATCTCCTTCGCTATACAATGGCATTATCGGAAGACCAGGAATTTTGGCAATACGCGCAGTACCGTCCACAGCACATGGGATGCTTAAATTCCCGGTAGAAGGCGGCATTGTCACCATCTACAATAACACTGCGCCACCAAGAGAGTGTAACACGATTACATGTGAGACGACGGACACCCCAGAACAGAGCGCAGCTAAAGTATCAAACTTGAAGGTCGCAATTCACCCTGACTACCCGGAGCAAGAGGTATCGATCGGAGGATCGTTGTCTGACAAAGGCAGAGCGGCCGTGTGCGCACTCTTGCAAAGGAATCTGGATATCTTCGCATGGGAACCAAAGCACATGACTGGTGTGCCACGCTCGATTGCAGAACACAAGCTGAAAATCCGACAAGGATATTCCCTAGTACGGCAGAAAAAGCGCGGCCAGGCTCCAGAGCGCGCAAAAGCCATTCTGGAGGAAGTACACAAACTGGTGGACGCAGGCATCATGCGAGAAGTCTATTACCATGACTGGCTCTCCAATCCAGTGATGGTCAAAAAGAGTGATGGTAGTTGGCGGATGTGTGTGGATTTCACTGATCTCAACAAAGCATGTCCACAGGACTGCTACCCACTGCCAGAGATAGACTGGAAGGTAGAATCTTTGTGCGGATATCCCTTTAAATGTTTCTTAGATGCATACAAAGGGTACCACCAAATCCAAATGGCCAAGGAAGACGAGGAAAAAACAGCCTTCCACACAAGCCAAGGTGTCTATTGTTATACAAAGATGCCTTTTGGCCTGAAGAATGCGGGCGCCACCTACCAGCGATTGGTAGATAATGCATTTGAAAAGCAAGTGGGCCGCAACCTAGAGGTCTATGTGGACGACCTTGTCATAAAAAGCCATACTGAAGACGAAGTGGTGCGCGACATTGAAGAAACATTTAGAACGCTACGAAAGATCAACATGAAGTTAAATCCTAAGAAATGCACTTTTGGCGCTACAGAAGGCATGTTCCTAGGATACTTGATAGAACCAGATGGCATTAAGCCATGCCCAGAAAAAACAGAGACTGTCATCCAACTCCCTTCACCACGCACGTTGAAAGAAGTTCAGTCTCTGAATGAAAAACTAGCCGGGTTGAACAGATTCCTGTCCAAATCAGCGGATAAGTCACTTCCTCTCTTTAAAACACTCAAAAAGTGTACAAAAAAGGGAGACTTTCGTTGGACTACGGAAGCGGAAGAAGCTTTCACACAGCTTAAGCAATATATAGCAGCGCTTCCTAAGCTAGTCGCACCCCGACCAGGGGAGGAGTTAATCATCTACTTATCTGCGACTCATGGAGCGGTCAGCGCAGTGCTACTGACAGATAGGAACTCCGTAAAAACACCGGTATATTTTATAAGCAAAGCGCTCAAGAAGACAGAGATTAACTACAGCCCAATGGAAAAGTTGGTCTTGGCGTTAGTATTTGCCGCCAAAAGACTGCGTAGATACTTTCAAGCACACCCAATAGCGGTGATCACAGACCAACCTATCAAGCAAGTTATCTCTAAACCTGACGCATCGGGGCGATTACAAAAATAGAGTGTATTGCTAGGCGAGTATAACATCTCTTATAGACCACGCACTGCGGTTAAGGGGCAAATACTAGCAGACTTCATCATCGAAAAACCAGACACCGATGCTGCACCTCCACTGAGCAAGGTAGAACTACAAGAGCCATGGGTCCTGTTCACGGATGGATCTTCATGCGTGGATGGGTCGGGCGCAAGCCTTATCCTCACTAATCCAGAAGGAATGGAATTCACTTACACACTGCGCTTTGAATTCACAACAACGAATAACGAGGCAGAGTATGAAGCCCTAATTGCTGGATTACGCATTGCAACTCGAATGGGTGTACGCAACCTAGAAGCAAATGTAGATTCCCGATTAGTAGCCAACCATGTGTTGGGCGAATATGTGGCTAAAGAGGATAACATGGTTCAATAACTCGACAAGACCAAGTCACTAATCCAAGGTTTTGACAGGTTTACCATTAAACAAGTTCCTAGAGGTGAAAACAAAAAAGCGGATGCGCTAAGCAAGATCGTATCTACAAGCTTTGCGCACCTGTCAAAACAAGTGTTGGTGGAGATCCTAAAAAATAAGTCCATCTCGGAGATGGAAATATCCACGGTAATAGAGGAAGAGAATCCTACGTGGATGACCCCTATTGTCGAATTTATAAGCAAAGGCATATTGCCCCATGAGCAGAAGGATGCTCGACGGATACGGCGCACAGCGCAGAGGTTCGAACTTCGAGATGGTATCCTATATCGGCGCTCATTTCTACAACCATGGCTTCGGTGCGTTGGACCTCTTCAGGCAGATTACGTACTCCGAGAGATCCACGCCGGTTCATGCAGTATGCATTCAGGACCACGGTCCGTCGTGGCACGAGCCTTGCGGTCAGGATACTACTGGCCCACTATGCATTGCGATGCGCGTGATGTGATAAAGAAATGCAACGACTGCCAAGTTCATAGACCCATCCCGCGCAGACCACAACAAGAATTAACGCCTATTACTTTGCCATGGCCATTCTATAAGTGGGGTATCGACATTGCTGGCCCCTTTCCTGTTGCAGCAGGAGGACTGAAATTTCTTATTGTGGCCATAGACTACTTCACTAAGTGGATTGAGGCAAAAGCAGTGGTGACAATAACAGGTAATCAAGTAAAACGATTCGTTTGGGAAAATATTGTATGTCGCTTTGGATTACCTGGGGAAATCATTTCGGACAACGGAAAACAATTCCGTGACAACCCGTTCAAAGACTGGTGCGCGCAACTAAATATTACACAACACTTCGCGTCGGTCAAACACCCACAAACCAATGGTTTGGTTGAACGCGCAAATCGTAGTCTGGGTGAAGGAATTAAAGCGCGCCTAGACAGACACAAAGGAAGATGGGTGGAGGAATTGTCACATGTCTTGTGGCGCACACGCACAACAATCAAAGTTAGCAACGGAGACACTCCTTTCTCTCTTGTCTATGGGACAGAAGCTGTCATACCAGCTAAAATTGGGATGCCAACCATTCGTACTGCGGAAGTAAATGTTGCAACCAACGATGACGAGCGGCGTATAGACTTGGACCTATTGGAAGAAAGGCGTGAACGCGCAGCGGTACGTGAGGCAAAAGCCAAGTAAAAAATGAAGGGATACTACGATGCTAAAGTTCGAAGCACCTTATTCAGACCAGGCGACTTTGTATATCGCGCTAATGATGCGAGCCACGCAGAAGATATAGGTAAACTTGGACCAAAGTGGGAAGGACCCTATGAGGTCATTGAGGCACTAGGACAAGGCGCGTACAAGCTGCGTGACACGGATGGCCGCGAGCTACAACGCACATGGAATGTTTGCAATCTCAAGAGATGCTATCTTTAAGAAAGGCTACGGCCTCACACACGGACACCTCCGCACTTTAGTAAGTGCTCAATAAATATCCGTGTATTTACATTTTGTTTCATTTAGGCAAATGTTTTTCTTTTTACAAAAACTTGCAAGTATTAATTCAATGTCGCGGTTTCTAGCTAATTCCGCGACACACTTCACTTTATTGTTTACATGTTATTTATGTCTCAATATTGTTGTTACTTTACTTTTTGCCTACATGGCGTGCATGCACTTATTAAAACCCACGATGGTCAAAGGAAGAGTAAACCTACTAAAAAATTCGTTGAGTAAGAGGGTTGCAAACCCATCAACATCGGATCACGCATCCTTGTTAAACACCTTACTCTCAAGACGTTGGAGTAAGTTTAATGTGTATCCCACGACGGATACACAACAATGCACACTGTGCGCGTTTAACAAATTAGGAGTTCAGACACTTAACTCCTTGATATGATATTTGCAGTACGCTGCATATCAATCCATACACTTGTAAATTTTATGAACTTCATACACGATTATGGATTCTTATAAATTCTCTTAAGTATGTACACAACAGTTTGCTTCTTAGACACAACATAGACGTCTTTTACGCAAAGACAAAATAACTAAGTACAAACATTATAACCACAATCACATTCGGTACAATATGCGTACAATCGTATTTTTCAAATCAACATTTTATTATGGACTACGAGTTCATATAAGGTATAGATTCAACATGCACATGTGCAACAAAAAGTGAACCTATTACAAAACATCACTACATTTAAGCAGCCTATATACTATGTGTGCGTTTAAGCCCTGAACTGCCCACTTGGCGCGCCGCACTACCAGCCTCTTCAAACTTCTTCAACAGGTCAACATCCTTGGGTGACACAGTTGGCACGCTAACGGGCACTCCATCAGACCTCGGAATATGGGCCGCACCAAGACCACAAAGGATGGCTTTCCCCTTCACACCCTTCTTCTTCGCAAGTCTCATCTCATGGGCCTCTAGGGACTCCTTTAGAGGAATTTCCTTCTCAAGAGCGAAAGGATTCAAGATATCACGCGGACAAGCAAAGAGGGGTACCTGCAGCTGCGACACATCGGGCTTCAAAAAATAATCAGGCTGTGCCTCAGCGTCATCTGCTGTGTGCCTAGCCAAAGTTAACCCCTCCATAATCACACCTATAGGATAATCCTGGTCGCGCTCTAGTTGAGCAATATGAGGAAGCTCCAAAAGCTTCAACTTCTCCATAGCAGCAACAAGATCATCATAAGTGTTCTCGTTGTAACCCGGTACTTGGGCGGCGGGCACAGTCAAGATCTTGCTCGCACACAACTCCTCTATAGCCTCTGCCTTACCACGTGCCAGTGCACACTGAACAACATCCCCAAAGGAGTCCTTCACCTCTTGAGACTCCAGAGTCCTCAAGGCAGCAAGGCGTAAGCCATGGCTGATAAGCCACCTGCGCTCAGCAATGGTTGACAACAGGTGAGGGTATAACTCTTCATCGTATTCGATGCTGAGCTTGCGCAGCTTGCTCTCCTGTTTCTCCAGCAAACCCTCTACGGACTTGCGGAAGTCATCCAATCTAGAAAAGTGGGCATTCTTGTTAAGCTCCATGTACTTCAAAACCCAAAGACAAGAGGCCTTGTATTCTTTGAAGCTAGCACGCTCTTGGTTCACTTGGGCAAACAATGATAGCCTCTCATCAGCAAGCTTCTGAGCATACATGGTGGTTGACTCTACTTCAGCCTGAGCATCAGCTAACTGTGCCTTTAGTAGCGCAATTTCCCTATCCTTCTGCGCACTGCTGCTACCTTCACCCACATGCCTAGCTTTGAGTTGTGCAACCAATAAGGCTTGATGCGCAGCAGCCAAGCTTAACTCCTCAATCAACTGGTCCGTAGGCACATCTTCAGAAGCCTTTGTCCCAGATCCTTGGCTCCCCTGCGCAAGATGATCAGTAGGCGAGGGACTCGCCTTGGATGGCGATTTCCCAGCGCGAGCAGCATCCCCAGCAGTTTCAACACTGCACGCAAATGACGAGGGCTCAAGGTTATTATTGTAATCTCAGCGCAAAATATAAACCAAAATGTTGACGAAACAAGCCTAATTACTTACTTGAGGGGAGGAGTTTCAGTTGTATCCTTCTGCGACGCATCCTCCTCTGATGATGATTGCTCACCAGAGATAAGATGGCGCCTTCTTTTGGACGTACCAGCGCCATCATCCCCAGCAGCTTTCTTGCGCTTCACCCCTTGGCCAGCGCCTTCTTGCTCACTTTCAGACACATCGATCCCCACACTCTCTGATGAGTCTGTGTGCGATGGCTCCACCACGGGGTCTTGTACAGCAGGATTTGGAAAGCTGCGAATAGGAGTTGGCTCTAAAATAGCTGGGGGAGTCTCTTCTTGCTCCTCCTGCACGATCTCCATCGTGCGCCCCGCGGTAGCCTGTAGAACTGGCTCCTCGCCATCTCTCAAAGGGCGCACCCCTACGGTCACCTGCGTGGGCCTCGCCAAGCGAACAACACCGAATAGATCCATCTCTGCGCAACAAACAACAAACAAACACAAAACGAGTTAGATAAGCTACAAAGGGAAGAGCGCTTACAACTAATAAGCGAAGAGGAAGGAAGGACAAGCACCCACCCCGGCTATTCTCGTCCAAAAAAGTTGGCACTTCCTCCGGACTACCGAAGTAATTGCGACTGATGCCCATGTGCACCAAAAACTCCTCTGGATACGCTTTGATCGGTATGCGATTGGTATTTATCGTATCCGCATCAGCTACGTTATACACTCCGGGGTCTGGGCGCTCATCCTTCGGTAATGATTCTTGGGTATAGAATTCGAAGTCCCAGGGGAACAACGCATCATCAACCCAGAAGAATTTCTCCCTCCAATTCCTCAGTGCGTCTAACTTTTCCGTATAGCACTGCAGTCGCCCTGCACGCTTGGAAAAGGATACCCACCCATTTGACCACGACGAATGATAAAACGCGCGGAACAAATGGATGGTAGGGTTAATCGCCAACAAGCGACAATTCACCTCAAAATTGGTTATTTTTGCTGCGCCTATACAGTGCAGTTGGGAAATATGGAGGCGATAGTAGTTTAGAATATCGCACAGGAATAAAGAAATGGGCACACGTTGATTCGCGAATTCGAAAAAACGTGTGTATACCCCTACTTTCCCCTCAGGGAAGTCCGATATAGACGCATCCGCAGCCGGAACTACCAGGTGCAGTGTGAGCGGGATATAATAATCCGAGGTGAATATGCGGAGTTCATCCTCGGTTATATTGGAAGTACAGTCGGATAATTGAAGAACCATGGTTAAACTTCAATGAGTCTTGCAGCACACGCGCTATTACCTTAGATTTCGTTGATTTTTTGATTGCTGTTCGAAGGTTTAACAATGGTGGAAAATGACGGTTTTTACTGTGATAGCCACAGTGAAAAGACGGCTCAACTTTATATAGGGTTACACATATTCGGGGATGGATGACACGTGTACCCCACTTGCTCTAATCGTGTGGCTGGGAGATCAAGAAGTGGAACACTTTTTCACCCACCCCTCACGATTTACGAGGGATACTCGGATTTACTTGGACAAGATTCATTGTATGACTTTTAGGCAGGAAACATTTGAAACTTCCCCGCTACGCATCGAGGAATATTTTTACTTCAGTTGTTAGCCTAGCATCCGCGGGTTCCACCCTGCGCATACTAAACTGGGGGGACATGATGACGTATAGTCCGCATTCGGGTCACGAACCCGACCAATGGACGCTACTAACACTCAAGCCCATCACGAATGGGCTCAAGCCCGTCACGAATGGGCTATCACGATAACGGTTTGGGCTTACGAAGGCCCAAACTCGAAGTTATTTATGGTCTTGATATAGGATATCTCTTATTTATGGGATATGTATCAAATGACTGACTTAGGCGGGATACGCCAAAGAGTGAGGAACACGAAACCAACAAGGATTTCGTGTATATATAGAGGGCATCTTGGATCTCATTAAGGTACGATCTAATAACCCTAACTCTTCAACTAAACCCTAAAACCGATTACTTACTCTCACGCCGGAGGATAATCGTGGGAGACAATCCCACGATAAGCCTAACGGTGTCTTTTTATTCTCTTAGTGCGCCGGTCTCAAGCATTAAGATCTAATTGATACGGAAACAAGGAACGCCCAACTTTTGTATCAATAAAGTTCGCTAGTGTTTTCAGAAGGCAATGTATCCTCTTGATCATCTTCCAGATCATAGAGCCTCCCACTGAATTCTTGAGATATTAGATCTTTTTCAAGAAAATCTGCATATCTAGCAACAATTACTTTGTTTTCAGGTGGAAAGTAAAAGTAGTAACTGATGAAGCAAAAAGTGTACCGCTTTTAGGGGGTCATTTAAGCCCTAAATCGTATTTATTTGATCAAATATTTCCCTAAATCGTTCCTTTTGTCATTTTAGGTACTTTGGAGAAGAAATCTGGAAAAGGAAGCATTTTGGATGTTTTTGGAGCATAAAAAGGAAAAACGACAAAGTCTCCAAAGCTGCTGGAAAAGTACACTTGACGGCGTCAAGGATTGCTCCTGACGGCGTCATGGCTTGGCAAAAGATGTGGATATGAAAAATACACGTGACGCGCCAGAGAGTTTTGCAATGGAAAGTCTGACGGCGTCACCCTTTAAGGTGATCAAGGCCATCATGGTTTAAATTAAAGAGAGACGGCGTCAAGCACATTTCTGACGGCGTCAACCCTTGATAGGCAAAAACGGATTTTGGAGGATTAAAAAGGGACGGCGTCAGGAAGACCATCCGGGAACCCTAGCCACGGCGAGGTGACGGCGTCACCTCCTACAACGTGACGCCGTCAGCCACTAAACTCTATATATAGTTTTGCAATTTTTATTCATAGTGTGCAACTTTGTGAGGAGAAACCCTAAGACGAATTTTCTGCCATTTTTAAGGGTTTTATACCCTTGGATCTCCCATGTTTAATTGAAGATAAGTAATCATTTAATCATTCAATATGTCTATGTGTTGTTTGATTATATCTTGTTCTTGTCTTTTAATTAACATGCTAGGCTAGATTTATCTTGTGTTTGCTTAGATCTAATGAAACCTAACTATTGATTATTGGTTATTAGTGTGTTATTAATTGTATTGGATGATTGTTTATCGATGTTAGGCTTAAGAAAACTGGCTAACCTCCTATACGGTAACTTGCTTGAACGTCTTAAGAAACATGAACCAATGCGTACTAAGGTTTTTATGGTTGTATTTAATGCATGAGCGAATTCTAGTGATCCCATGTTAGGAGCTTCTTAGCCGGCTCGACATAGGAGTGAAGTAGGAGCTTGTAGAGTTGGGGAAGTACGTACGCCACCCCAC
The DNA here is from genome assembly GCA_021014915.2 of Artemisia tridentata subsp. tridentata. NCBI lineage: Eukaryota > Viridiplantae > Streptophyta > Magnoliopsida > Asterales > Asteraceae > Artemisia > Artemisia tridentata. The sequence goes on from CP139505.1 coordinate 15,461,406, forward strand.
GATTGGTATTAAGGAATACACCCGTCATCCACGCAATTAATACACACTAATCAACTGGTAAAAGATAGTTAGGGAGTAAGGAAATCTAAGTAAACACATTTCTCCCCATATAAGTTTCACAACCTTTTTATTTTCAGTTATTTTATTTTATTTGCATTTGTAGTCATTTGGGTTAGTTGACTAGCAACTAATTCCGCCCACTCCTTCAAACCCGAGATTTTACTTGCTTTTATAAAAAAAATATAAAAATACAAAAAAGAATCTTCCCTCACCCTTAGACCTATTAGAGTAGTTTTTCAATCCTAACGACACTATTCCCCTAGAGAACGATCAATCCCCCGGTACTTGCCACTTCACTATACTACATCGGTCAGGTACACTGCCTGGTGGGGATTGCAAGCTTCTCGAGATCCCTCGAGAGGTAAAACCTGTTGTAAGGTCGCAAAACCACGCATCAGTAACCCATCGTTTCCTTTAGGTATCCTACAAAGATACATTTAACAGATCTCTGTTGGAGTTTATCTGCTGAGTCACGTTTAACAAACGCCTCGCAACCCCAGACCTTAAGATAAGACAAGTTAGGCGTTTTCCCAAACCATAACTCATAACGTGTCTTATCAACCTTCTTGGTCGGAACCATATTTAATATGCGAATCGTAGATTCCAAGGCATAATCCCAAAAGGATAACGGCAGAGTAGTAAGATTAAACATATATCGTACCATATCTAATAATGTACGATTCCTTCTTTCAGATACACCATTTTGCTATGGAGTATAAGGAGGTGTGAGATGCTGAACAATTCCATTCTCACTTAGATAATCTTTAAACTCCTGACTAAGGTATTCACCACCTCTGTCGGATCGAAGAGCTTTAATCTTCTTTCCGAGTTGCAACTCTACTTCAGCTTTAAAAACCTTTAAAGTTTCAAACACCTCATGTTTATGTTTAAGTAAATAAACATAACCATAACGGCTGAAATCATCCGTGAAGGTTAAGAAGTAGCTAGCACCTCTCTTTGACGTATGTCTAAGTGGTCCGCACACATCAGTATGTATTAAACTAAGTAGATCATCAGCCTTTTCAATACGGTTATTAAAAGGTTTCTTGGTCATCTTCCCAAATATTCAAGATTCACACTTATCAAATGACTCATCATTGATATTCTGTAAGAGCCCATCACGTTGCAGCTTTTGCATGCGAGTCTTGCATATGTGGGCAAGTCGACAATGCCAAAGATAAGAAGAATCCAAGACATTCTTGACTCTCTTATTGTTGATGCTATACATCGAATTATAATCACTATGTTCATTTATATCAATCTCAAACACAACATTCGCAGCAATAGCATTGAAATAAAAAACATTATTTAATGAAACATAAATTTTATTGCCAACAATAGTATGATGAAATCCCATATCCAACAAACAAGAAAAGGAAATGACACCTCTAACAATAGAAGGTGCATAATGACAATTATTCAAATTCAGTATTAAGCCCGAAGGCAAAACTAATTCAAAAATTCCTATGGCTTCAACTACTGCTTGTGCTCCATTGCCCACTTGCAGAAATTGCTCCCCATAGGCGAGTCTCCTTCCCACTCTAAATCCCTGCAGCGTATTACAAATGTGAATACTGCATCCAGTATCATATACCCAGGAATTTAATTTACGAGTTAGTGAAAATAATTCAATCATGAAAAAGTTACCTGAAGTACTGGCTTTCCCAGTCTCACCCTTCATCTTTTTCAATCGCAACTCCTCGAGATATAGAGGACAATTCCTCTTCCAGTGTCCCATCTCGTGGCAGTGATGACAACCATGATCCTTCTTATTGGGATTTGGCTTGTTCTTCTGAGGGGCCTTCTTAGGTTCAGGCTGATAGGTCATAACTTGTTTACCCTTGTCAGCTTTACCTTTCCCCTTATTCCCTTGCGGTTTTGGTTTCTGAACCCTACCCCTTTGTATTGCTAGTACTTGTGGAGTAGGAGCCTTATCCTTGCCAGGTAAACCCTTTTCATAATCAACGAGCATTGCGAGCAATTCCGTTATTGTCTTCCCCGAGCAATGCATGTTGTAATTTTGAACGAAACCACTAAAGTCCTTGTTAAGGGACCTATTGATCAAGTTCACATTAACATTCTCGGCTAAAGCATAGTTCATCTGTTGGAGACGATCGATATGATCTTTCATCTCCAACACATGATCTCGAACGGGTTGACCTTCCTTTTGCCTACAGCTGTGGAATTTATCGATCAAATCATAAAGTTCGACAGCTGGAGGTGTTTCATAAGTTTTCTGGAGTTCATCCAGAATATCCTTAGGAAAGTAGTTCTCAAATTGCTTTTGCAACTTGGGAATCATACTGTTTAGCATTAAGCATGCTACCTCGTTATGCGCATCATACTCCTTTTTCCAGGCTGCTTTGACTTCATCAGATTCAGTCTCAGCAGGCTGCGTAGGGCAAGGCTTTATCAAATAATCCAGCTTCTTGGTCACTCGCAGGACAATCCTCAAGGACCGATGCCAATCATTGAAATTAGGGCCAGTCAGTTTTTCCCTCTCAAAGTGAGCTTTGAAAGCGGAACTTGCAGAAGTGTTGTCGGGTTGAGCCATTTCTACATAAAAAGTTCAAATATTAGTATTCCAATAATACAATTTTTCAAGAAAAGAAAATTACCCAGGAAATATAAAATAACCATTTAATTTTCTTGAAAACTAGGATCTAACTTTCCATAGTTCCACTACATCAGTTGATCTGCTAGTAGTGAAAGTACAAAAGATGGTAACTTGCCATACAATAATCGGTAAAACAATTTCCGACTCCTAGATCATTATGGGAATTACATTTGCCAAACAATTTGCAATGTAAGCATGTTTCTTCCCATCTCATGCTTTAAGCCTCAAGGTCTCACTTATAACTTAATTAAGTCGTCTAATTTAGAAACTTGTAAATTCACATAGTTTCATTACATCAGTTGATCTGCTAGCAATGAAAGTATGTAATTTACCTTGTCATTAATATCTATATCAAGGTCTCACTTACGCTAGATATTAACTTCAAGTGCCTCTTATAATTAGATAGCATGGACTTAAATTTTAAGGGTATTTATTTTGATGTTATAATCAAAATATGTACGAAGAAGCATGTACACATCTTCGTATCATAAGTTTTCAAAACAATTTTTAATTACCAATTCACTAAGAGTTAAATCAACAATGTTTTAATTGAGGTATTGGGTTCACCAATCAAAGAATTACCTACAATTATCGCCCACTATATCCTACTGCTGCATGAGTCAAAAGACTCAAGTTATTCGGATAATTACCACAAAAGTGGCGCATGGAATTGAGGTCAATTCACCCTTAAGATGATTTTGCACAAAATAATAGTGGTACTTGGTAAGTCCAATTTGTCGCACAAGCAAGCGGAGAGACAAAATGGAGTCTCTTTAAGGCCACAATTTAATGCGAAACCAACCTTATACCCACCTTATAGTTTGTCAACATTGGGTCCGCCGTTCAACTATTGGTGCAAAAACTCATCAATCAAATTAAAAGTTTATGATTCTAAGTCTTATAAAAATATGTTGTAAATTATTAAATTGCTAGTCTCGCCTGGGAGCAAATTACCGTGCGAAGCGAACCACTGTCGGCACATAATACTTGGCAATAAATAATTTACCACATCAAGGTTTCATAGTTATTAGGTCCATTTATTTTTTATAAAAAAAATTACCCTCTTTTTGCTTACAATTCAAGAACAATTTAAACAAAAAAAGACAAGTAATTTAACAAAAATAAATAAACACATAATAACGCATATAATCTTAACTATTAAATCATATAGCCACATGCAAACCTTTTGATAAATCCTATTAATAATCTCTATGTGAATATATTATGTATATAATTACAAGACTCCTATTGGTTTTCGAGCGCATTGTACCCAATGGACCACAGACACCAACAAGTTGGTCGCGTAAGCTTTAATAATATATACCACGTTGCACATAACGGATTCATTAATTAATTTATTAGGTCTTCCCTAATTTTAGATTTATCTAAAACATGTAGCACATAAAACAAACCCTAATCCATGATTTCCTTGCATGAAGAATCATGGATTATCCAGGAACGTAACCCTTATTCATATAAACACATAAACACAACATGTCCTAATTTAGGGTTAAAAAACTAACTTTTTATTAAAAGAGGGTCGAACCCCCCCCCCCCCCCCCCTAAATTATGATTCGAAATTTTTTATGTTCTAAAAAACCCTAAAAAAAAATTCGACTAAAACGTGTAAATCCAAATCAAGATTTGATTTTTATTTATGTTTCGGTAATTCAATTACGTGTTAAACGGCTCGTGATGCCACTGTTGGAATTTAAATAACATGACAATCATCTAAATAAATAAACACATCAAAGAGCATATAGCGGAAGCAAAGATCGAATATTTAACACATACAAAGATTACCGAATAATAAATAGTTACATACCTTCTAATCCTTTAATTTCACTAACGGTCCTTCCTTTATTCCCTAACAGTCGTTAGTCAATTTCGTTAATTACTTAACGTCCGTGAGTTATCATTTCGTGTCCAAATAATTAAATACATAATAATTATATATATATATATATATATATATATATATATATATATATATATATATATATATATATATAAATTATTTACGTTAGTCATTCATACGTAAAGTGTGCAATCCCTCGGTCCCGGGTTCTATTCTAGTCATACACGATTAATATTTTTCCATCAAACTCTAACACTTATATAGCTAAGATTCTCTCCGAGCCCAAAGGGAGGGAAGTTCTGGCCGAGGAACTTAAAATGGCGGGCGAGGAGATTCTGTTGTCAAGGTCAAGGCGAGGGACTAAAGGGAAGAGCAATCTATAAAGGAATAAGGATGCATGTCGACTAGTGTTAATATCTCATTCTTCACCTTGATATTACAGTCGATGATTCCTTCATCAAATATTTGGTGTATGAAGAGGTTTAAAAAAATGTAAACCATAATGAATATCCATTTCAAGCTTGTGTAGCATAAAGAAGTCTATTGAATCTTTTCATAATTAAATGCACTTGAATTATATAAGAGTTCACAAAACTTAAAAATGGGTTTATACATAGTGGAGATAGGTTTATAAAGCAAAAAGGTTTATAATTTAATCTCATAACACAACTATAAACCTTTAAAAAAGTTTATCATAGTTGGTGGCCTGAGCTTATGCTAGTAATTCGTCTGATAAAAGCCTAAAAGAATGTTTTTAAATGTGAAATTTTTTGTTCACATTGTTATCATTCGCTTATTGATAAATTAGGTGTCAGTTTTTACTAACTTAGACGCATCAAAACGTCATTCGATTATTCTTACATTTATAGATATTTTGTTCTAAGAGGTTGTAATTCTTTTTGTGAAGTTGTTTTCCATTAAATGAACTTTTTGTAAGGCTGAATACTATGGTCCTTAAATCCGTTACTTTCACATCAATGTCACATCACCATTCAACACACCACCAAACACACTATCTTTTATGTGCTATCGTCACCACCAAGCCGACCACAAAAAATAATGCCCCACTTTATACCCCACAAACACATACACATGCACACACACAAAAAAAGACATTGGAATCACTGAACGAGTGCAAAAAAAAGAGTCTTGGCTCGCGGTTGGGGATCTTTTTTATGGGGTTCGCGCGTGAAAATGCATGATGGTGGTGGTGGTAGACCACCCACCATAATGAACGACCTAAGTTCTTTAATCGTTTACCTCGAAATTAGCAAATAAACAGAACCATTGGATAACAAAAAACAGCTTGTGCTTAAAAGATAAGTAGTCTCAACTTGATCAACTTTTTTTTTGTTGTTGTGAGGGGAGTGCCGGGGCAAGGTATATTAATAGTAATTATGCACTACATCCATTAAGTTTAAGTTTTAATTGTTAGGTTAATGTGACTCGGCTTAAAGTAGGATCAGATCGTTTACGATCCAACGATTCTAGACCAATTATGCTAAAATTAAGATCCTACTACGATCCTGCTCGATTTCTATATGTGGATCGTACGATCCTACAATCATAAATACACAAACAAAGTAAAACATTATATTTTCAGGAGACTAATTAAATAAAAACTTCTACATTGGGGTGTTCACAAATCAGGTAATACCCACATGAACTGAAAACTGAAACCAAACCGAATCGAATAAAACTGAACCGAATTTGTAACCTGCTGAATTAATATTCGATTTTTGGTTTGATATGGTTTTGTCAAAATGAAAACCGAAAACAGAATTCACATAAATATATATATTTTTTACGCATCATAAAAAAAAAAAAAAAAAAAAAAAAAAACCATTAAAGCTCTTTCCTAATATAAATATAACATTTTTTAAGTGTTTTATTTATTTATTTATTTATTTATTTTTTATTTTTTTGAAATCTATATAATTCAATGGAAAAAAATAAATGTTGCAAAAATCGGCTTAGGCGGCCATCGGTAATCGGCTTTATACCTTGTTGATTTTTGAAAATCGAAGGAAAAAATTGGCCTAGGCAAAAATCGGCCACTAATCAGTCAAAAATCGGCCGAATCGGTCAAAAATCGGCCGAATCGATCAAAAATCGGTCTAATCGGCCAAATCGGTCAACTTTTAAACAATTAATAATTTAGGCATTCTAATTAATTTGGGGATCTTTTATTTCACTTATAACACACAATGAGCCTCATAATCAGAATTGGAACCTTTTATTGAGGTTTGAAAACATAGTAGGCTTGAAATCAGTTAAGATCTTTAGTTTGGTCTCCAGAAATACCCCAAACTTGCAGGAAATGCCAATCCGATTAATCACCGATTAATCCCGCCTTGACCGATTAATCGCTACAGGGTGGTCGACCGCACGACTACCGATTCACGATTTTTGCAACATTGAAAAAAATATAAATAATGTAACTCGGGTTATTCGCATCAACCCGAAAACCGAACCGAATACAAAATTGGTTTTCGGTTCACTTTAATACAATTTGAATTCGGTTCGGTTTTACTCAAAATTTTTTTTAACCAAACCAAATAAACCGTATAACCGAACGATCAACACACCTGTGTCAATTTTCCTTACTGGATCAAGAATTAACAAATGAAAATCTTTATAAACATTGGGCTAATAAAAGGTTTGGGCTAATGGTTACTTCTCACAAAGCCCATCAGCACAACAACACCCAAAAACTAAATCGTAGCCCTAAATACTCATTCATTCAACACTCTCAAACAACACACACAGAGTTTGTTTCTACAACACTCGTTTGAATCACACACATACTGCTATATAGATCGAACAATCATCAAAGTACGTTTCTTTTTATAAATCATTTAGATCCAATAATACTGTGCTTACTTTTTGTTTCAGGTGGATATAAATTTATTATGTTTTTTTTATATAGTTAGGTTTTAAAATGATGTTTTTTAATATTACAAATTTTTCCAAAAAAAATATGGGCTTTGCTGAGAAGTAAATTTTTGACAAAACCCATGTTTTATTTTATAAAAAATCATACAAAAACATGGGTTTTGCTAAAAATCACATTTTTAACAAAACCCATGTTTTATTTTTTTAAATTTCATAATTTTTTAACAAAACCCATGTTAGAAATGTGGCGAAAGGAGGGAACTTTAGGATTGATTATGTATAGGATGTGCGCGTTAGTGGTTTAAGATTGGAAGGTTAAGTAGTAGTGGTAGCTGTAATGAAAACCGGTTTAAGATAGTTAAGGTTTGGAAACTAAGGTTTTTAGGTTTTGTTTTATTGTTAGAGATCGAAATGTGGCGAAAGGAGGAAAGTATTCGGGTGATTCTGTATTGGATGAGTGCGTTAGCGGTTTAAGATTGGAAGGTTAAGTAGTAGTTGCAACGAAAACCGATGTGATAACTTTAGGGCTGATTCTGTATTAGACGAGTGCGATAGCGGTTTAAGATTGGAAGGCTAAGTAGTAGTCGTAACGAAAACCAATTTGATAACTTTAGGACTGATCTTGTATACGATGTGCGTTAGTGGTTTAAGATTGTAAGCATAAGTAGTAGTCTGTAATGAAAACTTTGCGTATTAGTTTAAGGTTTGAAAATTATTGTTAGAGGTCGAAATGTGGCGAAAGGGGGGAATTTTGGGATTGTTTATGTATGCGATGTGCATTAGCGGTTTACAGGGGTGTTTGTTTAAGCTTATTTGTGGGCTTATTAGCTTATCAGATTTCGATTTAAAATTCATAAGCTCGAATGTTTTGATTTGTTATGAGATTTTTGGGTTTATATAAGTTTATTATGTCATAATAAGTTTACTTAAACTCGTAAGTATAAAGATAAGCTTGAAAATTTGAGCTTATGAAATTTAAACCGGAATTAGATAATCTCGTTAGCCCACAATTAAGCTTAAACAAACACCCTTTAAGATTAGAAGCATAAGTAATTAAGGTTTGAAAATGAAGTTTTTTATAGCTAGAGCTCGATATGTGGTGAAATGAACAAAGTTTTGAACTGATTTTGTATATGATGAGCGTTAGCGGCTTAAGTTCGGAAGGAAAACCGATTTGATGACTTAATATTTTCAAGTTTGATTGTTTGAATGAGTGAGTACAAGATATTTTGGAATATGAAGTTGTTTGTTTTAGAAACTGATATGGATGTGTTTAGATGTTAGCTCAGGGTTATATCTCGCTGTATAAGAAGGTATTAGGTTATGATATGTGTCTTAGTTAATGAGCGAAATCGAGTGATTTTGTATACAATGACACAAGAAATATTTATACATTGAAGGATACGTTTTTGAGAATGTCTTTTATAAGATAATAATGCTTAAGATCTTAAAACTTAATTAGTTACCTAACAAATGCATATGGTCTATAGAATTTCGTTTAAAGTTGTGTTCTTTATTATGGGACTGGGTCGTTACATCTCTTATGTGTAGCAACTCATAATAAAGAAATAAACTTTTAAGCGAAGTCGAACTCTTTTCGCATACGGCATATCTGATGGTAAGCTATTGTTACCACTTTCTCGTCATGTATTGATAGCAAATTGTTCTTGTTTTTTTCAGGGTATAACATCCTTCGAGCAGTTGGATTCGTTTAATCCACATCCTCTCTATGGTGGTACGTTAAACACTCAAACCTCATAACCCACTGATTTCTAGTTAATTATTTGCCCCTTGCTTCTTTTTACGTTTCCCTAATTTAACTTTTGGTGTGTCTCAGGTTGAAAGACTTTTTAAAGATAAAGCTACCGAAGAGAAGGGTGAACGAGCTAGAATCGTAAGTCTTCTGTACAACATATGACCCACTGATTTCTAGTTAATTATTTGCCCTTTGCTTCTTTTTACGTTTCCCTAATTTAACTTTTGGTGTGTCTCAGGTTGAAAGACTTTTTAAAGATAAAGCTACCGAAGAGAAGGGTGAACGAGCTAGAATCGTAAGTCTTCTGTACAACATATGCATGGCTACGAGTTTATGCCCTGTTTCAATAAATTTGCATCGAACTTTCTAATCATGTCATTTGTATCACTACTTGCTGCTTTTGTTTGCATCTCACATTATTCATTTTGATTCAGGCATCCTTTGTTAGCTAGTTGGTGAAGACGACCTTAGTGCCCAAAGGAATGGTTAGTGTTTTTATCATATATTTCCAGTGCTTAAAGATAGCGATTTATGGACTTACATACACTATTCGTCTAAAAAAATATAAACTTGGTGCAGTCGACAGGTAGAGGACACAGTGACGAATGATGGTGCTAGTATCTTAAAGTCTCTTCATATCCTTTGACCCATGACCCGAACCAAGCCGACCCGACCCAATTGCCACATCTACCGGTTTGGGTCATTTTTTGACTCGTTTATTCCTAGCTAGGTTTTCAAGAGCTTATCCGTTAGACTTGTTAATTATAAAACCGAATTCAACCAATTTTTAAGTTAATGAGTAGCATATCAAGCTCTACTATATGTCCAAATTTGCTTAATCATACACACACTGTAGTGTTTCTTTGGCAGCAAATTAAAAGACCGATTATAGAAAAATGAATAACTTGTATAAAAAATCGTACATGCGAAACAACAAAATGCCAAATACAACTCTCATCATCATAAGCGAGTGCCCTTCAGAAGACTCACTCGTTCATGATTATGTGAATCCCACTCGAGTTATCTCGAACATCTAGAATTTGCTTCATTTGTTTACTCTCATAATACTTAGTAATATTGAGGTCAACAAGCAATGTTGTCAAAGCATGCGAACTAATCCTGTGGCTAAGATGACACTAGCAGTAACGGCCTCAGGTGGCGATAGTATTTGACAAAAAACTGTGTGGACACGAATTATAATTCTGTCAAGTTGAAGAGATAACGATTATGTGGAAGCCATGCCCAACCCATAGGATGGGTTAGAAAGTTTTTCGACAAAGACTTGGTATTGACTATCGTTTACTCTTTGCCATTGACTTGGAAAAGTAGAAGGTTTTGTTTATGCATATATACACGATAATTACCAACAATGTATCATATGATTAATCTTGAGTATTTACTTTTAAATTTTGACGATCAAACAAGCATTAATAATGTGTCCTACTTCCTCCAAAAATCTTACTGTTCATATGCACAATTTCATTTATGTGCTTATGATGCTCATTTTTCAACAAATCAAGAGAAGCAAAAGCATTGATTGCAACTAATTGGTTTGGAGATAGAAATGCTTCTTCAGATCATTGTACCTGGCCTGGAATCATTTGCAACAAAGCAGGTAGTGTCATTTCAATATACTACTTTTACTGTCTAGATCTGAGAAGCCTCGACTTCGCTTCGTTTCCAAACCTTGAGAAGCTTTCTATTCATAGCTGCGAGTATGAAGGAAAAAACATCCCGGAGCAGATTGGTTTGCTATCAAACTTAACATATCTTTCGCTTTCTACTAACTCTCTCATAGGTAAAATACCTGCCTTTTTTACCAATTTCACCCATTTGGAACACCTTGATCTTAGTCAAAATGACTTTATTGGTCAAATTCCTTCATCGTTTGGTTCCATGGTTAATCTTACCAACCTGGACCTGAGCGGAAATCAACTGGATGGATCAATCCCACCTGCACTTATAACTAACTTGCATAAGCTTGGAACGTTGGATCTGAGTAATAACAATCTTGATGGTCCAATTCCCTCAAGAGCTAATTTACATGTTACCTTCACAAGTTTAAGATACCTCGATCTTTCTTATAATAGTTTCAATGTTTTTATTCCATCTCAGCTAGTGAGGTTGAGAAATTTGGCTACGGTGGATTTTAGTCAAAACCAGTTAACGGGTTCGATCCCATCATATCTTGATTCCATGGCCAATCTCACCAACCTGACCTATCTTTCATTTCGTGGGAATCTAATTACAGGTAAGTCACCAGTTTGGATAACCAATCTCACACAATTAGTCAACCTTGATCTTAGTCGAAACAACTTTACGGATCTCATCCCGCCATCTTTTGGATCCATGGTCAATCTCAAAGTTCTCGACTTGAGCGACAACAATCTTGATGGTCCAATTCCGTCAAGTTTTGGCAACCTACACCAACTGCAACTTTTAAACCTTGCCATGAATTCTATCAGTGGCCCCATTCCACTTAATATAGCAAATTTGATGAACTTAGGACATTTAGACCTTCATCATAATCGTCTTGTGGGAGCTATTCATCCAGAATTTGGGAAGCTCTCATATCCGTTTTACCTTGATTTATCATCAAATCAGTTGTCAGGTAACGTGTCACTAGCTAATCCCTGTTCTCTTTTATATCTAAACCTTTCTCGGAATCTGATGACGGGCGCTATCACAAGTGTGCGTGGTTGCAGAAACATAGAATACTTGGACATTAGTGGTAATCATTTGGTGGGAAAAGCACTTAATTATTACGACTTCCCAAATATATTGTTTTTAGATCAGTCTAAACATTTTCTGACAAGTGAACATAAGCGAAGAAAACAGCACGTACCCCCTTTGACCGTTTTTCTTCCCATTAACATAGTCGTAAAAAGGCTACCACAAAGAAAATACAGCCTGAAACCACAAAACATGGAAACGTGTGCACGATAATGAATTATGATGGAACAATTGCATATGAAGACTTCATCAAAGCTACAGAGGATTTTGACCTCAAATACTGCATTGGAACCGGTGGCTATGGTAGTGTTTATGAAGCAAAACTGCCAAGCGGTCAAACATTTGCTTTGAAAAAACTTCACCGGTATGAAGCTAAGCAACCAGCATTTGACCAGAGCTTCAAGAATGAAGTCCAAGTGTTAACCAGCCTAAGACACAAAAGCATTGTGAAACTTTACGGCTTTTGTTTGCATAACAAATGCAACTTCCTTGTATATGAATACATGGAAAAAGGGAGCCTCTTTTGTGCATTGAGTGACGATGAATTGGCTGTTGAAGTGGATTGGATGAAGAGGGTGAACATAATCAAAGATGTAGCCCATGCTTTAGCTTACATGCATCACGATTGCAACCCACCTGTTATTCATAGAGACATATCAAGCAACAACATTCTTCTAAACTCGGAAATGGAAGGATTTGTTGCTGACTTTGGAGCAGCCAGATTGCTTGACCCCGATTCATCCAACCAAACAGTCATCGCAGGAACTTTGGGATACATTGCTCCAGGTTGATATATAATCTGTTAATAAGTCCGAGGTTTAAAGTGTCATTGTAAATAGATTAGGGATGTATTATGTAAATGTTTTATAGTTAGGAAGTTACAACCGTATAATGAAACGGTATATCTACAAAGGTTGGTTTGTTCGGTTCCCCTATTTATACTTTATGAACCGACACAAACCAACAGATATACCGTTTCATTATACGGTTGTAACTTCCTAACTATAAAACATTTACATAATACATCCCTAATCTATTTACAATGACACTTTAAACCTCGGACTTATTAACAGATTATATATCAACATTCCCCCTAATCTGTTAAAAGTCAAGGCCTTCAAATCTTCCATGCATCTTCAATCTTCCACTGACTTAAGAAACAAAGCCAACTGCTTCTTTCGTTTCTTTGCACCCGCCAAACGAGTCTTGATCCAAAGCAATCCGCTTATTCCGAATCATGCCCGTTTATTCTGCACTGCTGGTCAGTATCTGGTTCTTCCTTCCTGGTTTTTTTTGATCTCCCATTCTTTTATCAAACCCGCTTCGCTGTTGAATGTCAAGTCCGCCTTGCTAATAATTGTTACTTCCGCCTCCTGCTAATGGCAATTATTTCCGCTTCCCCGCTATTGACAATCAAAACCCGCTTCTCCGCTGTTGATCTTAACACCCTTGATCAAATCTCTAAACCATTAATCTCCCTCTTTTTCGATGATTTCCGGCCACACCGCCTTCATCGTCTTCACATGCTTGGTTGACACTTCATTTTGATTAAACCCGCTGTTGCAATTTCTGGCAAATCCGCCTTTGCAAAACCCGCTGTTAATTGAAGCCTTTTCTTCTTCGTTGGTTATCAACAACAACCGTTCATCATTCTGGTTCGGTTCTTCAACAACCAGTAAGTCTCCTTTTTTCCAATCTTAATCTAAACCAAACGTCCTTTTTCCTTAACCAATTGTTCCTAACACCTACAGCGCCCTGGTTAACCAACGGTTTACCTATTGTATCTTCCAAGAATAGTACCCTGGTTTCCTATTAACCAACTATCCTTAATCCTCCTGGTTTCTATAAAAGACCTATTGCTTTCGCCAAAACACCCTGGTCTCTCACAAAAAAACCAAAATCCCTGGTTTCACCACAAAACCAAAACAACTCCCTGGTTTCACCACAAAACCAAAAACAACTCCCTGGTTTCACCACAAAACCAACACAACTTCCTGGTTTCATCACAAAACCAACACAACTTCCTGGTTTCACCACAAAACCAACACACCTTCCTGGTTTCACCACAAAACCAACACAACTTCCTGGTTTCACCACAAAACCAACTATTCTTAAATAACCGCAATTTCCTGGTTTTTTTTAAAACCTATTGCTTACTCCAAACAATACACTGATTTTTCAAGACCTATTGTTTATGCATATATGATTACCCAACATGGGATACATAGCTCCAGGTAGTTACTTCTACACACTCTTACGCTTCTTATGTTTAATTACGTCTAGCTAGTAGCGGCTAAACTTTTCTAACATTCTTTTTTGTATGTGATCATTTAGAACTTGCATATAGCATGATTGTGAACGAAAAATGTGACGTGTATAGCTTTGGAGTTTGGAGTGGTGGCACTCGAAACAATTGGAGGGAAACATCCCGGAGAGCTTCTTTCATACTTCAACTCTTCTACCAGTCATGGTACGATGTTGGAAAATATATTGGACCAGCGTCTCTCTTACCCAACAGACAGGCTAATCGAAAAGGAAATTCTCTGTGTCTGTCATGTAGCACTAGCATGTATTCTCACAGATCCAAAGGCTAGGCCGACCATGAGAAACGTTTCACAGGAATTATCACGTTGAAGATATCATGATTCTGTTCAGCCTATCTCACAGGAATTATAGAACACGCTTAGAATGTTTATCTCCTTTCATATTCAGCATAAGTGTACGTCACAACTGCATGTTAATATATGATACATAAATAAAGTTATGGAAATTGTTATAATGCTTTTGCTGTATACTGCTAATTTGAAATACACAAAGTATTATGGGTGCGTTTGTTTTAAGGGATTGTGTTGGGTTTTGGGCTTGAAAAGACAAATCAGTCGTTTGGTTACCAAATTTGGATTAAGAATTTGCTATCAATCACATATATAGGCACTGTATCAAAAGGAGGGAGGGGTGGCTGGTATTTGATAAAGTTGTGGTCATTTTTTATTTATTCTATCTATTTCACTCATCGTCATTTATACTTCTTACTCATCTTTTTATATATTTTTTAATTATTTATATTTTTTTTATAATATATATATATATATATATATATATATATATATATATATATATATATATATATATATATATATATATATATATTATCATATATCAAATCCAAATCCAAATCCTAATCCAAACCGAAATCCAAAACGTACCGACAAACCAAACGGGTACTGCTTAACTAGATACTTAGCTACACTATCTCATTTCGGATTATGTAGCCTATGCCAAAGTACTACAGCAATGAACTCTTTGAATGGCTTGCTAAAGCACACAGACAAATTCCTTAGTGGTTTCCAAACAGACACCACATACTCACACTCAATCCATGTCATCAAAGGGAATCACCTAGTGTGATATGGTCTTAATAACATAGAATGATAACCCATTCCATGCTTGGACCTCGGTACAGGCCTTCTACGATTTCCAATGCTGTTGCGAGATTGGGTATGTTGTTGTTGTTGATACACACTGTAGTGTTTCTTTGGCAGCAAATTAAAATACCGGTTATTAAGGAAGTTAATTACTTGTATAAAAAATCGTACATGCGACTATGCGAGACAACAAGATGCCAAATACGACTCTCGTCATCATCATCACTGAAACCATGGGAATGAATAAGCGAGTACCCTTCAGAAAACTCATTTACTCGTTCGTGATTATGTGAATCCCACTCGAGTCATCTCGAACATCTCGATTTTGCTTCATATGTACGTTTACTCTCATAATACTGAGTAATATTGAAGTCAACAAGCAATGTGGTCAAAGCATGTGAACGAATCCTGGGGCTAAGATGAAACCAACAGTAAAGGCCTCAGTGACTATGAAGAGGTTGGAGTGAGTTTTGAGGAAATGCCAGTTCTTACTAATTATTGGCATGGATATGCCTATGATTCCGGTAGAAAGAATTGTGGAAATGGCAACGAATTTGAGGATGAGAGCGATTTTATCATCGTCGGATTAGTCAAAGTCGGGGTGAGTCATTGCTACTAGTTTTTGACATGGTATCAGTCTATAGAGAAGTTACTAATAAAATCCAACAAGAGTAGTTCGTTACTAATATTGTAAATCATAACTAAATCGACCCGATTATCGTAAATGGGTCGAAATTGTTAGAACCACATTTACATAGTGAAAACTAAAGCCAAATAAGATTGATTACAAATGGCAGATTTCTGAAACTAATTAAACTCACTATAAAAGAAAGAAAAAACCAGTCATTCATTGTGTGTTTGTCTGTTATTTTATTAGATTAAAAAATTTAGAAATGAATGGATAGTATTCCAGTTGCTTACATTTTGTAAAATGGAATGATGTTTGTGTAATAAAAATGTCGACATAATTCAGATATGACAATGTTTGTTTCTGTGAATTTACGAAGAAAGAGTCGAAAGAGTTTGACAGAAATTGTGTGGACACCAATTGAAATTCTATCAAGTTGAAGAGATAACGATTATGTGGAAGCCATGCCCAACCCATAGTATGGGTTAGAAAGTTTTTCGACAAAGACTTGTTATTGACTATCGTTTACTCTTTGCCATTGACTTGGAAAAGTAGAAGGTTTTGTTTATGCATATATACATGATAATTACCAGTTATATATCAATCATATGATTAACCTTGAGTACTTACTTTTTAATTTTGACGATCAAACAAGCATTAACAATGTGTCCTACTTCCTCCAAAAATCTTACTGTTCATATGCACAATTTCACTTATGTCCTTATGATGCTCATTTTTGTGTTAGCAAAAACCAGTGCTAATAATTTCAACAAATCAAGAGAAGCAAAAGCTTTGAGGTTGAGAAATTTGGCTACGGTGGATTTTAGTCAAAACCAGTTAATGGGTTCGATCCCATCATATCTTGATTCCATGGCCAATCTCACCAACCTGACCTATCTTTCATTTCGTGGGAATCTAATTACAGGTAAGTTACCAGTTTGGATAACCAATCTCACACAATTAGTCAACCTTGATCTTAGTCGAAACAACTTTACGGATCTCATCCCACCATCTTTTGGATCCATGGTCAATCTCAAAGTTCTCGACTTGAGCGACAACAATCTTGATGGTCCAATTCCGTCAAGTTTTGGCAACCTACACCAACTGCAATCTTTAAACCTTGCCATGAATTCTATCAGTGGGCCTATTCCCCTAAATATAGCAAATTTGATGAAATTCAGTTTGGGACATTTAGACCTTCATCATAATCGTCTTGTGGGTGCTATTCATCCAGAATTTGGGAAGATCTCATATCTGTTTTACCTTGATTTATCATCAAATCAGTTGTCAGGTAACGTGTCACTAGCTAAACCCTGTTCTCTTTTATATCTAAACCTTTCTTGGAATCTGATGACGGGCGCTATCACAAGTGTGCGTCGTTGCAGAAACATAGAATACTTGGACATTAGTGGTAATCATTTGGTGGGAAAAGCACATTAATTATTACGACTTCCCAAATATATTGGTTTTAAATCAGTCTCAGAATCTGACAAGTGGACTATCAGAAACCAATGAACATAAGCGAAGAAAACAGCACGTACCCCCTTTGACCGTTTTTCTTCCCATTATCATTGGACTTTTCTTCCCAAATATATTGTTTTTAAAAAGGCTACCACAAAGAAAATGCAACCTGAAATCACAAAACATGGAAACGTGTGCACGATAATGAATTATGATGGAACAATTGCGTATGAAGACTTCATCAAAGCTACAGAGGATTTTGACCTCAAATACTGCATTGGAACCGGTGGCTATGGTAGTGTTTATGAAGCAAAACTGCCAAGCGGTCAAACATTTGCTTTGAAAAAACTTCACCGGTATGAAGCTAAGCAACCAGCATTTGACCAGAGCTTCAAGAATGAAGTCCAAGTGTTAACCAGCCTAAGACACAAAAGCATTGTGAAACTTTACGGCTTTTGTTTGCATAACAAATGCAACTTCCTTGTATATGAATACATGGAAAAAGGGAGCCTCTTTTGTGCATTGAGTGACGATGAATTGGCTGTTGAAGTGGATTGGATGAAGAGGGTGAACATAATCAAAGGTGTAGCCCATGCTTTAGCTTACATGCATCACGATTGCAACCCACCTATTATTCATAGAGACATATCAAGCAACAACATTCTTCTAAACTCGGAAATGGAAGGATTTGTTGCTGACTTTGGAGCAGCCAGATTGCTTGACCCCGATTCATCCAACCAAACAGTCATCGCAGGAACTTTGGGATACATTGCTCCAGGTAGTTACTTCTACACACTCTTACGCTTCTTATGTTTAATTACGTCTAGCTAGTAGCGGCTAAACTTTTCTAACATTCTTTTTTGTATGTGATCATTTAGAACTTGCATATAGCATGATTGTGAACGAAAAATGTGACGTGTATAGCTTTGGAGTTTGGAGTGGTGGCACTCGAAACAATTGGAGGGAAACATCCCGGAGAGCTTCTTTCATACTTCAACTCTTCTACCAGTCATGGTACGATGTTGGAAAATATATTGGACCAGCGTCTCTCTTACCCAACAGACAGGCTAATCGAAAAGGAAATTCTCCGTGTCTGTCATGTAGCACTAGCATGTATTCTCACAGATCCAAAGGCTAGGCCGACCATGAGAAACGTTTCACAGGAATTATCACGTTGAAGATATCATGATTCTGTTCTGCCTATCTCACAGGAATTATAGAACACGCTTAGAATGTTCATCTCCTTTCATATTCAGCATAAGTGTACGTCCCAACTGCATGTTTATATGTGATACATAAATAAAGTTATGGAAATTGTTATAATGCTTTTGCTGTATACTGCTAATTTGAAATACACAAAGTATTAAGGGTGCGTATGTTTTAAGGGATTGTGTTGGGTTTTGGGCTTGAAAAGACAAATCAGTCGTTTGGTTACCAAATTTGGATTAAGAATTTGCTATCAATCACGTATATAGGCACTGTATCAAAAGGAGGGAGGGGTGGCTGGTATTTGATAAAGTTGTGGGTCCCTTTTTATTTATTCTCTCTATCTCACTCATCATTTATACTTCTTACTCATCTTTTTATATATATTTTTAATTATATATCTTAATCTTAACTAATTATAAAGGAAGAATGGTCAACTGAAAAAGTGGAATGCTGAATTTTTGGTCAATGCCCATTTTACCCTTAAGATGTAAACAAGTTATATTAGGAAGTCAAACAAAAATACAATTTTGTCTGTAAACCTCAAAGCTTACTCCATACGATTCTTTGACACATTTACTATTCAAATAGTGACTTTCATATGCTCCCATCTCTCTTTCTCTTTTCTCACCAAATTGCACCGCTGCCAATTCGCTGCCACCACCACCATCACTGATTCTTGCAAAATCTGGTGGTGTTTTTTTTGGTTTTGATGATGTTTTCGGTAGTGTTTTAACCGGATCTGACTGATAAGGTGTCTTGGTTGTTCGTCTTTGGTATGTTTGTGGCCTCGAATTTGTTAAGATCTATTTATGGTATGGTGGTTTCGTGGTTTCCAGATTTGGACCTTTTTTTTTTTAATCTATCTCAGATCGGTGTTTTAGAACGTTTTTGTTATTTTTTTCAGTTTAGCCGCCGCCACCGCTGATGACGGAACATTAAGCCGTTGTCTTGCCGGAATCTTCTGACATAGTCGCTGGCTCGCCGGAACTTTTGTTGTTGCCGCTGCCTTGCTGGAATCAGTTGCTCGTGTTTTACTGGTTCTTCTCTATATTTGGTATTAAGTTTTTTGTATAAATGTTATTGTAAATTTGTTTTGAATATTTTGTTGTGTAAATTTGTAAGTTTCTTTGTGAATTTTGTTATCCAAAGTTATGTTATTAATTGTTCGTTATACTTTGTTGGATTTTTTAAATAATTTTTGTGGGTTTGAGTTTAGTTTTTGCTCCTTCACGATAGATCTGAAAGTTAACTTTCGCATATTTTGATTTTTTTTTTCACTCCTTTTCATGTTGAGAATGCTTGGAATATATCTAAACTTTGTATCTAAAGTTGTTGGAAATCGAGTTTAATATTTTTGACTTCAAAAAAACTTCAAGTTTTGACCACTTTGTTTTGGTGTAGTAGTTTGAAAAAAAACCAGCTTTGTTTTGAAATTTTGACACAATGAGGAGGATGACAGATTGAGGCTAACAAAATTGGCAGGCTCAATAAAGCTTTTTCTGTAAAAAAAGTACTTTAAGCTTCAAGATGTCATGTTTTTTCACCCTTCTCGATATCCTCCTCCATAAAAGTCATGCGAAAAATAAAAAACAAAGCCTGTTACAACTTTACAAGGCTACAAGATTACAAGTGCTATAACAAATAATCATCTTGAAATATAAACGCTCTTTTGATCTTGCCTCAGATTTGTCCACATTGAGAAGCGGTGTTTTGCTAGAAAGTTCACCTAAGTGGATCCCCCCACTTCAAACATAGTGAAGCTAAATTGCGATGCCTCTTTTAATGTTCCGAATGTTGCTTCAGGTATTGTCGCTCGTAACTCTGCTGGGTCGTTGCTTGCTTGTTTTGGTAATAAATGGTGATGTGAATCTGCTCTTGCTGCCGAGCTTCTAGCCATTCGATCAGCAAGTGTTTTTGCTGCAAGCAAAGGCTGGTTTAACGCGATTATTGAATCTGACTCTCAATCAGCTATAAAGCTTGCTACATCGGAAAATGTCCCGCCTTGGACTCTTTCGGCTCTTATTATGGACATTCGTTATTGGATATCTGATATGAAACTCGATCTTGTATGGACTTCACGTAGGTGTAACGGTGTGGCGCATCATGTTGCAAAGGTCGCATTTTCTTCACCCGTTAGTTTCATGTGGGATTCATATTTTCCTGTCGAAATTACCCTTATTGCGAGGAGTGATCTTACTTAGTGTTTTGTTTTGTGTTTTAGCTTCAGCTAAGTTCAAAAAAAAAAAAAAAAATCTCATCTAAAGAAAAGCTGCTTTTTTGGGATCTGTTGGCTCTTGGTGGTTAAAGAGTGTTTGGAATTGATGTTTGTCATGGGTGTAGATTTTGGTATAAAAGTGGGTGTATTAGATGTGCTTTGTCCCATAAGTCTATCACAAATAACTCAAAACCACTGTGGTTTAATCCGATTTTCTACCGGAACGGTTCAACCGGTTGAACTACCCGGGTCGAATCGGGTTTCAAAACATTATGTTTAATCCCCAAATCCTTAAATTTTTATTATTTTTCGTTTATAACCCATTAACTTTTTTTATCACGAAAACTTTATGCCGCTATAAAATCCCGTTGCTATGCACGGGTACTCGTCTAGTATATATATATATATATATATATATATATATATATATATATATATATATATATATATATATATATATATATATATATATATATATATATATATATATATAAAAGTCTATAAAAAATAACTCAAAACCACTGTGGTTTAATCCAATTTTTTGCCGGAACGGTTCAACCGGTTGAACTGCCCGGGTCGAATCGGGTTTCAAAACATTATGTTTAATCCCCAAATCCTTAAATTTTTATTATTTTTCGTTTATAACCCATTAACTTTTTTTATCACGAAAACTTTATGCCGCTATAAAATCCGTTGCTATGCACGGGTACTCGTCTAGTATATATATATATAGGGGCGCGTTCTATGCAGTACCAATATTAGATACAGTACTTTACAGTACTCATTTGGACCAATAAGAATTGAGTATTATTAAATCTTTTTAATTAATTCAAAAGGGTAAAATAGTAAAACACATTTTTACTTTCTTTTTGAATTTTTTAATTAAAAAACGTTTTTCTAAACCCCTTAATTTTCGGAATTAAAAAAATAACTTTTTTTTAACTTTTTTATTTTTTTCAACAGACATGTTTTCTGAAAGTGCATATGTGTTTTGTCAAACTTCTTTTGCTTAAAATGGTAATTGCACATATGTTTATAGTGTACATTCTTTAATCTTTGAAATTCATGACCAAAAACAAAAACATATACATGCAGCCTCTAAAAATTAATAGCAAACCAAGAACATAAATAATATACACAAAATTGGATATCAAATAAAATACAATTCATCAAATAAAATACAATTCAAGTACAAGTATCTTGTTAAATATAAATGTGCACGCTACTTAAAAACATGTGTGCACTCTTCAATTTCTCATCAAATTCATTAGAACATATATGCACGCCTTCTAAGAACATAGGTGCACGCGGGCCTTTCTCATCAAATTTATTAGAACATATGTGCACGCCTTCCAAAAACATGTATGTTTGGAGTGACCACATAAACTTCATAATTAAAGCACCAAAAACACGATCCCTGTTTCGAAACAAAAACAAAAAATTAAATAGTTAATTATGTTAGGTAAAAAAAAATCGACAAAGAACTGATAACAAAGATTAATATTTCAGACTGACTATTGAAACTATTGAACCATTAAAAAATCATGACTGACTATCAAAACTATTGAACCATTTTTTCAGATCGAAACTATTGAAACTATTGAACCATTAAAACATCGTTCTTTTCGTGACTCACTATTGAACCATTTTTGCGACAAGATCTGGTGCGGCTAGAGTTTCTTTGTTGGTTACCTGTTTGCGACAAGATCTAACCATGGTTCTGGTTTTTGGTGATTGAGTGACATTTTTTGTTGGAGTTGAACAAATATCATCCAAACCAAGAACCACCACTTCGTCCTCTAGCACAACCATAAAAAGAGAACGAATTAAAATCGATCGATGCTTGCTCGATCCAATAAAAACGCATACACAAACAAAAAAAATCAAGATCTAAAAAATCAAAATCGATTTCAAAAATAAAATGGGGTAATAAACCAAAAAATTAGATAACTAAACGATTTCTAAGCAAAGAATCAAAGAACAAATAAAAAATCAAAATCTATTGTCACACACTAAAAAAAACTCGAATTAAACCACTTACTAACTTTGTAGATCTCGGTTGAGATGACGATCCAAAAAGATTGGTGATGTTTGTTTATTTTTTCTAGCCGAACAATTGTTCTAGAGAGAAAGGCGGCATATAGGTAGGTTTATGGGTGGCGGATCTAACTCGTAGGTGTAGTTACAAAATGAAAGTGAGATGAATCGTGTGGTGTTGAGATGTGTTTGAATGTGAGAGAGATAAAAGTGTAGTACCGATAATACCCTTTCAGCCTTTTGTTTAATTGAAAAAGAAGCCCTCATTTATTGTTTAATTGCAATTTTTGCACTTTTAATCCTAACCTTTGATCAAACTCATCCAATGGCCTAGATTCATTTTAAGAGTACTGTAAAGTACTGTATCTAATATGAGTACTGCATAGAATACAACACTATATATATATATATATATATATATATATATATTATATATATATATATATATATATATATCAAATTCAAATCCAAATTCTAATCCAAATCGAAATCCAAAACGCACCGACAAACCAAACGGGTACTGCTTAACTAGATACTTAACTACATTATCTCATTTTAGGATTATGTAGCCTATGCCAAAATACTACAGCAATGAACTCTTTGAATGGCTTGCTAAAGCACGTGGACATATTCCTTAGTGGTTTCCAAACAGATACCACATACTCACACTCGATCCATGTCATCAAAGGGAATCACCTAGTGTGATATGGTCTTAATAACATACAATGATAACCCATTTCATGCTTGGACCTCGGTACAGGCCTTCTACGATTTCCAATGCTGAGAAGACGTAAAATCCTTATTTCTTTTAACTAAACCGGCCCATAGGGGTCGGAACGGATGAGCTTTGTATTCAGGGTCCGTATGACTACCATTAGCCGCCTTGAAGCAAACCATTGTTGCCCCTGATAATAACTCTTCTCTTTTTGACCCAAATCAAGAGTTATAGATTTTTGGAAACCTCAAGAAACATACTAGATTTTTGGATATAATATGTTGCAAGACAAAACTATTTGGAAAATAAAAACTCGTCAAGAAAATATCTTCAATACTATGTATAAATTAAATACCTAGCTTACTTGTGTACAAAGGTTAAAAGGAAGTAATATTTTTTCTTTACAACAGGACACAAAAGTCTGAAAAACAAACGACCGCGTTTTTTTTAAAAAAAAGTTTTTTATTTTTAACTTTGGACACATATATAATTGACGAGATTAAACACATTTGATTTAAAAGTTTTTTAATCTCATGGATGCTTCGACGTCATCCTCTCATCCACGTTGAGTGGGATATTTCCACCTCAGTTCAAATAAGTTGTTCGACGAAAATAAAAATGACAAAACTTATTATTTAAAAGATGGTATTTTTAGGGATTTGAATTTTATTCGTCTAATTTAATCCGCTAACAACACACTGGTTGAGTAGTTGGTCTAATGAATCCAAAATCTTTCTATAAATATTTGAAAATACGCATGCTTACATCATAAATACCGTATAATTTTTTCGATTGTATTCCAATTGATTGACACATAAACCGAATTGAATTTTTGCTGATCTCAGCCCATTGTCTTTTTAATAGATAGATACAATATTTTTGATGCAACATTTATGACATCGGGGTTGTTATTGGGGTGGTTGGGGTTATTCCTTAAGGCTCTTTACTTGCCATTGCAGTTTCTTTTCGGTACCAAGCCTTAGCTATTCATAGACCTAAAGCAAATTTAGATAAAAAGAAAGCACACTTCATAATAATAAGAACTTAAGAATTAAGATTGAAGATGTTTAATATTTAACCATTTATCAAATTTTTAGCGCTTTACATTGAAGCCATTTCTACACATTTGCTTTATCGACAGTCAGCCCAAACACAACATGAACACATTTTACTCATTTCCTATGTAAAAATATCGACAGAAATCGAGACTCATTCAAAGATCATGAAATGTAATTATTTAGGATGCTTAGTAATGAAAATATAGTTCACAAAAAGTCAATACACAGGTCTTACCGAATAGACACAGTACGGGCTCAAGAATCTGCACCATTATTGCCATTTGCTCAATTTATCCATTGCCGTAACCTTTTATTCCTACAAACCTGCATAAGAATTATTTAGATTACTCCTCATATACAACACCTTTCATCAAGACCAACATTGTAAATTAAAATACATACATGAGTGTCCTTGATTTCTTTCATTCATCTTCAATAAGATCAACAGCTCATCATATGCATGACTACTTCTAGCTGAAACTCATGCTGATAGAATGCAAAGGTTATCTTTAGCAGTAATTTATGAGTCAGTAGTTTACTCATAGTTAAACATGAAAACAATATTAACAAGACAAATTATGACAACAATTTTGTCTAAAATGTATTTTACACAAACTCATAATCCCATTGTATACACTAACACAAACACCCCCTTAAAACCTTTTCAAGCATAATCACCTACATTAAGATGCTTTACATTATTTTAGCACAAAACTAGATATATTAAACACTACAAATTATGAATCTTTTTCTTTTCGGAAACGGATTTAAAACTAACCCAATTCATAAAATTCTAACTTTTCAGAAACTAAAAAATAGAAAAATAACCTGTTTGAAATATGTTGTAATAGAAATTCGAAAATTAACCAATTGATTTGCTTTTCATTTGCATGTACTGATTTCTTTTATTTGATTTTGTTAATGGTTGATTTAGCACGCAAAAATATTTGATACACAATGATTGATAAAGAAATTCAAATTAGGGTTTCATCTATAGAAAAAAATTACCTCGTGATTGCATCCAAAAACCGATCTAATAATCGTTTATTGATGAATCAACACTTTGCTGATTCCTCCAAAAATTTTGTGGTGTAACAACATTAGGACCAGAAGTGTAGCAAGCACATAAATACAGGAACATCAAAATACCATTTGGAATGAAAACAACAAATAAAGCCAACAATCTATGCATATTTAAAAACCTTAAACAAACATAATCCAACATTTTTTGAAACATAGCATGCATAATCTATGGTTATGGGGTTTTTGGGATTACTCACTGTAATACTTATTTTTTAATTTCTGGAAATACACTTTCAAAGAATAAAGTTACGGTTGGGTTTAGTAGCAGGTGAAAATGAAATAGGCCATTTTTTTACAATAGTTTGGTTCTTTCTTAAATAACTGGCATGTTATTTATGCTTACAAAATGAATACTAACCAATTGCTGACACTTTATTGCAACCCATTGTTCTGCACAACACCAGTAGATAGTACACCATCATAGGCACGGTTAACTATCCACCTGTTCCTTGATAGCCTGGACCTTTTGTATCTTGTAGGCTTTAAGTGAGGAATCTGGAAAATAATACAGAAGATTCACTTAGCAATTAAATCCTTGTGCAACAGATCGTCAACATCGATAGCATAATCATAGTATAACTAACACAAACAAAAACCAAGGAATGATTGAGAATTACAACTTTTACTACACCATTCTACTATTTAATCGCAAAAAGTATACGCATTTGATAACCAAAAGCAAGTATGATTCGGCATCACAACTATCAACTGATATATGTACCCTACTAAGCCTGATTCGACATGAATACTATCATC
The DNA here is from genome assembly GCA_021014915.2 of Artemisia tridentata subsp. tridentata. NCBI lineage: Eukaryota > Viridiplantae > Streptophyta > Magnoliopsida > Asterales > Asteraceae > Artemisia > Artemisia tridentata. The sequence continues at coordinate 15,487,912 of CP139505.1, forward strand.
TCATCTATATACTTTTCTACAAAATACTAACACCGCCATGACAAAACAACCAATCAGTAAGCATATTTTCTATCATACTTAAAGTGAATGTTGAAAACCAAAGTATTAAGAATGACTAAATTTTCTAACATGGCTATATTTAGAGTTTGGTTCATCTAAATGTTTCACCAACCTGTACTCAAAGAGACCCATGTAAAAATTTGATAAATTACTAACTACTTATAATAAGCACGATTCCGAAAATATTCATGCTTGGATTATTTATTTTCTTCTCACATTTCAATCCAACAAAGCAAACTGGTTGGATTTTATCTTTTTATTATATGCCTAAGTTGCCTTTTCAATATTGTTTATTCCACTTAGAAAATAAGCTGATATTGTATCGATCAAACCACATAAGGTTTTTAAATGAAGCAAATACCTTAAAGACGATCGCCATTTTGGCCAATCTGTCATGCAGTGTGCTGATCCAAGCGATCATTATTTCTGCATAAGTCTGATCCAAACACACCTTATTCTTAGTTTTATAGTATCCTTATCCTAACATGTCTCTATTCTAGAGCAACCTGGTATACATCTGTTAAGGCAACTTACTGTTATGTTAAGTTTATGTTTCATATAGCAACCTGGTATACATGTCGCTATTGGTCAGTGGTCATAGCGTATACACATTGGGCAGCAAGTAAGGTTGCATCAGCCTGCATACGGATAAGTGCCATATCAGCAGGGCTTCCCACACAGGCTCCAATGGCTCCAGCATTCAACCCACACAAAACTTTCTTGTAAAGAGGCAGGGGCTTTCCATCATTGGTCTCAAATATTCAGTGTTTCTTAATAAAAGGTTTTCATCTGATTATTGAATGTGCAAGCATGAAATACACAACCTAACTTATGAAAAAGTAATGTTCCATACATCGGCAATTCCACACAATTTGCAAAATCAGGATCTGCTACCATCTCCTCGGCATTTTGAGCCCTTAATTTTCCAGCAACTCGAACGATGGCAGAGACTGCAGTGCCAACTCGCGACCACCACTCCAACCTGTAACAAATTGAAATTTATATCATAGTATGTAGAAAAGTGAATATAGTAATAGGTAAATTTATGACAGATATAAAACTAATTTGCACCCCCATGTGACATATTGCAAGCTGATTTGCATAATCATCAGCCATGTACTCTCCATGTCGCTCACAATTGGTGAATGCTTCTATGTTAAGTTTATGTTAAGGCAACTTACTGTTATGTTAAGTTTATGTTTCATATAGCAACCTGGTATACATGTCGCTATTGGTCAGTGGTCATAGCGCATACACATTGGGCAGCAAGTAAGGTTGCATCAGCCTGCATACGAATAAGTACCACACAGGCTCCAATGGCTCCAGCATAAAACCCACACAAAACTTTCTTGTAAAGAGGCAGGGGCTTTCCATCATCGGTCTCAAATATTCAGTGTTTCTTTTCAAAATTTCACGTAAAATAAAGACAAAAATGTCAGGTTGTTGCCTTAGCAAAAGCACAATCACATCAAGCAAACAATGATTTTTTTTCCTAATAAACTGAAGTTCAACCAAAACCAAAATCGAAACCTAAGAAGAAATTGCAAGGCATAATGAACTGATGACCAAAATAGCACATATTTGTGTAAGTACTAACCAAACACCCCCTTATTCAGACTAACATGATCAATTACAGCACTATATAAACAAACAAAACCACATATTCACACACCGAGCACTTTGACAATAAGCATCATAATTTACATAAAGCATACACCTTTTTTCTATTAGTATTATAAACCGGCATTGGGTTAGTTTTAACAAACTCGGAAACAAATCATCTATTAGCCGCTAATTTAAACATACCAACTTATCTAATACAGTAAGTTAAGATACCTTGGGTGCCTCTTTTCATGGAAGTCCTGGACACGCGCCAATCAAGGTCTAAAGAGATCGAGACTAGCTGTTAAGGCTTCTTCAAAAGGGACTAACCCACCCATTGTTCTGCAAGGTCACAACAATTAATATAAACAACAAATGAAAACAGAAATGAAAACAAATATTTTTATACCGAGTGCACACCTAGCGGTCCATTCGGCAACAGCTTTCCCAGCTCCACGAAACTCAGCAAGGTCATCAATGCCCCCATCTGCACATATGGTGCTACTGACATCTTAATGTGGATTTAAACTAAAATATGTAAATTATTGTTATACATATCAGTAAGTCAACATTTCACCAAATAGGCAATAGTAAAGAACATGTGCATTACAAAACAATCTATGCATTACAAAACCAACATTCATGGAACAAAAAGAAAAAATAAAAAACGCACCTTTCTCTACCTCTCTTCTTTTGTTTCAACTTTCAACTTTCATATTCATGATAATCAGTTCGCAATTGCTGTCGACAAACTTAGGCTTATGTATATGACCGGATCTACACACACTCCTTGTGTTAGATGAATACTTTGAATGATGTCTAGTCTAGCAAGCGGAATTTACTAGCTAGCACTTAGAAGATTTATTTGTTTGTGTTTTGTATTAACGAATCAACAAAGAATGAACAATGAACAATATATTTCAACTTCAACGATTCAATATTATTAATAAATAATACGAGTGATCTCCTATCACTAGGGTTTACAACCTTGAATCTTAACAAAACAATACTTAATTTTCATACCAAAACTTTAACCTAGGTAATCCTTTTATAGACTAAGGATTTCTTCAAAAGATAACTATCAACCTAACATTATAAGATATACATTAAATCTTTTCTATAATTATCTTCACACGAAATCATAAACAGTACAAACTTCTTCATTCACTAGTACTAACTGCTTATGTCTTCAAAACTTTTCAGCAGTACTAACTTTCATCTTCAACAGTACTAACTGCTATAGCTTAATTTCCTAACAATCCTCCCCTAAACTTATGATTTCTATCCAAATCACTAAGTTTCTTCAAATTAAGCTTCTTCTTCTTAATGTGGAAAATTCTTTCAAACATCTATCCCATCAGTCACTTTAGTCTTTGACTTTTCTTTGCTCTACAAGGTTGAAAATCTTTGTAACTAACAAGTCTGCCATCTCAGAGTCTTCTTCAACCTTGAGTCTTCCTTGTATCATAGCCACTAACACAAATGTTCTGAGTGGATAGTCTTTTTCCACCAACATATAGATTTCTATCCCATCTGGAGTAGAAACTCTATGTACTCCACACGATTCCTCTGAGTAAATCTTCAAACAACTTGTACCTTTCAGAAATATCACCAAGTCTGATTATCTTCCATCCTTTCATTCTTCCATCAGTGAACACTTCCCAGTCAATGATTGGATGTTTTACTTGTAAAGGTTTGATATAAGAAGATTCTGGAACAATCATCATCATACTCTTGATCTTCTCATTGGTTAACCCTTCTTCTTCAGACTTTTGTTTCTTTGCAGCATCAGATTCAAGAACTTCTGGTTGTCTTTTCTTTTTCCTTGTCATGTCCTCTCTGATTGGAGTATTCAGTCTTGCATATGCTTCAAAGAATTTCCTTTCAATTTCAGCATCTGTCCATCCAGTAAAGTCAGCTTGATTCTCCAAATAGTGCTTCATGAAATTGACTTTCTCCTTCCTGGTAGGTAACTTGGTCTTGTAACCAGACTTTTGCCTTTCTCTGATTCTGTGCATTAAGTTACTCCAAGTAGCTTCTTTATTTGTCTTCAAGATAAATTCTTTGAGCATCTCTGACTTTTCTTCTTCATTTAACTCCTGATCATTAAGAACCATCACAGCATGAGCTTTTATAATACAATCAGAATCTAACAAGTATTGAAGTTGCTCATTAAACTCTTCTTGATTAAAATCTTCAGTTCTTGTTCTATCCATGAAACCAGCTATGTTCTTTTCATCATCAGCAGCCATTTTCCTTGCTAATTCCTCATCTTGAGCTATCTGAGCTTTCTTAGCTTCTTCATCAGCCAATTCTTCTTCTATCATTCTCCTTGCAACTTCTGCATCATGATCTATCTGAACTTGAGTTTTTGGTTTTAATGTCTTGAGCCTTTCAAGTTCTTGAGCTGCTTCCTCTTCTTCTTGTGTCATAGCTCTTTTACCTTTATCAGCTCTTCTTCTTTCATAAACTAGCTCGGCTGAAGTTTCACCAGTTGAAACTGCTTGATGCTCTGTCGCAGCAGTTGGAACTGCTTGATGCTCTGTCTCAGCAGTTTGAACTGCTTCAACAGTCTGAACTTTTTCTGCTTCATGGGTATCAGTCGGAACTGCTTCAAGTTCTTCTTCCATATCTGCATTACCAGAACCTATATCAAATTGTTGTTCTTCCTCTTCATTATGCCTCCCCTGAGAACTTGATCCATCTTTTTCTTTACCAAATTTCCTCCCCTGTTTGGAAGAATTTCCACCATCAGCATCATCTGAATCATCTGAGTCATCACTAGAAGAATCATCATCCAATACCATTCTTGCCCTTTTCTGCTTGAGTTGATCTTTCAGCTTTTTCACCTTCAAAGATAACCTGTTAAAAATTTTAGCCGAATTTTCCTTGTGGGCTTTGAGCTCATCCTTGGTGCTTGCAAGATCTGTCTCTAAACTTTCAACTTTGGCAACTAACTTGGTACATAATTCCATCAATGCATTTTGGTTAGAACTACCATCATCACTTCTAGCTGTGTGACCTGCTAGGAGAGCTAAATCATGGGAAAGGATCTAGGAATCACTCTGGGTATTTCCCTTCTCCTATAGGTGATGCGCAATTGTGATGGTTGGGTTCTTTTAAGTACTTGAGTGGATGTGTGATGGGGATCAGTTGGAACTGCTGAACCTTCACCCAACTCAGTTTGAAGCATATGAGGAAACAATGGAACTGGTTCCCCTTGAAAAAGCCTACTAGCCATAGCCATATTTTGAAAAACCTTTGATTGAAGGCTAGGAGTAGCAAAAACTTCAGTTGGTTTTGTAAGCAGGTATGTCTTTTTATTCAAAAGTTTTTTAACAAACCTGGGATACATTAAAAACTTTGTTTTGCTTTTAACATTAGATTCCATACCCTCAAAAATAAATTTTAAAACGTTAAAAACCCTGTTTGTAGACAAACAAATGAGAGCAATAGCAATATTGCTACTGAACTGCTCCCAAGCAGTCTTTTTAGGACTTAAACAATGTAAAAGGGTATGTATCAAAAATCTCCATTGAGGTGAGAAACATCCTTTTTGAAAAGTTAATTTATGTTTAGATGTATCATACCTCATTTTGGTAAGTTCTTCCCATATTTCAGTGTTGTGCATAGTGTTAATACCATCTGAGTCATTTAACTTAAGATGTCTCCTAATTATAGACTCGGTAACAACAAAAGATACACCATCCACTTCAGAATGAATTGCTAAGTCTCCATCTTCACTAGTCAAGACAGTAGCATTCTGCCAGAACTGTGTGATGTGCGAGACATAAAGAGTAGGAGAAACAGTTAGAGCATACCTTATGTGAGAGTGGTTGAGAAAGTCCACAATCTCATAAAACTTTGGTCCATCTCCTTCCTCTGTTTTCTCAAGAAACGCAACCTGATTATGACGCTTAACAAATTCCAATCCAGCCATTCTTAGTGATGAAAAATGAAAGATTATAGTAATACGATGATCGTTTAAATTGGAATTGAGGTTTTATGTAGTCGTTTGGGGTTTATAGGTACTGTTTAGGGTTTTGCGAAATAAGCGTATGAGATAAATTATCTTTAAAAATAGAATAAATGAATTTATGGTAAAACGATAATTATCGTCTATAAAAATCCCTATAAGTACCTTAAGAATAACGGTTTTACCCCAACGGCTAGAAAATTAATTACTGACAGATTTTTACAACGGCTAGTTGAACCGTACTAACTTTGTACTAACCGTACCAACTGTTGGAAAATTTTTGTTGAGCCGTATGAACTTATTGTAAAGAATTTTAAAATACCATGGCTCAAACATAGTTTTTAGCAAACTATCAGCTATCAACGGATTTGATATGTCTTTACCAATAGCCGTTTGCTTTGGACTAGCCAACTCTTCACAGTTAGATATGGTGAGCTGATAACCATACAATTTTTGGTAAATTGTCAACCATCAACGGATTTGATTAGTCTTTACCAGATATCGTTTGCTCTGGACTAGTTGGTTCTTATGTGGTTTAGACATGGTGAACCAATTACCATTTGTTGTGTGCAAAGATCACACACTCAACTCCAAATCACCATTACAGTCCAAAACATATAGCATTAAATTCCTTGGTTTTTATCATCCAAAACCTGCAAGTGTTAGTCCAAAAACAAAGAAACAAGCCACAAAGAACTTGTCTCACTATATAAAAGTATATGACTAACAATGCACATAACAAGAAAAATTAATTTCCTTGTGGTACCCAAGCCAAAACAGACTTAGGCTTTCCTCTTGCATCAACATAATTCATTCTTTTCAAAAAAAATTTAGCACCATTGGGTTTGATGGGTCTCCAAACCCAACATGCTGATGCATTCACACCATTTCCCATATTTCCCTTAGCAGTGTGTTTATTAACACCAGTACCAATTACTCTGCTAGCAGTTGGAACTGCTGGCTTGGTAGTTGTTACCTTAGGTTTCCAAACTTGGTTTGTTACAACTGCTTTGTGATGAAAGGGTCTATTAACAGTTTTTGGTGCTGGTTTAAAAACTGGTTTTGCACCTTGAACTGTTGGTCTTGGGTTAACAGGTTGAATAGGTCTGGCAGTCTGAACTACTGGTCTAGCAGTATGAACTGCTTTGGGTCCAGACCTTAAAAGAACTGATCTAGGTATCATTCTAGTGTTTGTTGGGTGAGAGGGAGGTCTAACAGTGTTCACCCTAGAACTAGAATACCTATTTACCCAGTTATCACAAAAGGCTGCAAGATGGTCAAAACTACCACACGAGTAACAAGCTTTCCTATAGCAGACAAAATCATCCCCTAATTGGTGAGATTTGAGGTCATTCTAGTTCCTTTGGTTACCTCTTGGCTTGTTTGTGGTTCTATACATTTCTGCATACCTAACTGTTGGCCTAAAAGGTTTAGCATTTGATCTAAGCCTAACAGTCTCAGGTTTAACCATCTTTGGAACTTTTGGTTCCTCCACTTTAGCACTAATAAGCTTAACCACAGCCTGATCATCCTCATCATCAGAAGTCTATTCCTCAATGGTTGGAGCATCTGAGTCCTTAGCTGAGGACCTATCAGAAGACACCTCGTCCTCAGATAGTGATTTATCACTAGCACTCTCATACACAGGTTTATCAACTACACTTTCTTTAGGTTGAGGACCATATTTAAGCTCAGGTAGTTGAAATTCAGGTAGTCCTGTGTGTTCTAAGTCTATGCCTGGGGGTGTTGGAATTCCTCTATAGGGAGGTGGAACTGACTTATAACCTAGGCCTGACTTAGCTTTATTAAGGATCTGACACTCAACAATCTTACTAACACCCTGAGTTGCAAATTCTAGTGTGTCAACAGTCATTTGAATGTTCTCATTTGCTTTCTTAACTTGTTCTAGCTCATGTTTCAACACAGTAATTTCATTCTCCCTAAACATTAAGTCTCTCTTAACAATAATCATATCATCAGAAAACTTTGACTCATTACTTTTATAATGAACAATTTGTTCTTCTAACACAGCTAAAGCCCTCTTATGATTTGCTAAGTTAAAAGCAGTTTCGATTAGCTCTTTTCTCTGATCCTCATATCTTTTCTTAAGTGTTTCTAGATCTTTTAAAGCTTCACAAGATTTAGAACATTTAGAAACTTGTACCTCAGAATCTGAAAATGCCATGAGAGTAACCTCTGTAGATGCTTCTGCTTCCTCCTCTGCAATGTAGCTCCAGTCAAACCCTAAGCCATCAATGGCAACCATGGCTTTCGAGCTTGAATCAGTAACCTCCACAACTCTTGACTTGTTTCCATATCCTCTGCTCTTTCCATCTTGTTGGCTTGGCAATCTACACTCCCTTGAATAATGACCTTTCTTGTGGCAGTTGAAACACTCAATCTTGGACTTGTCATACCCCGCAACATCATTGCTGTTTATGACAATCTTCTTGCCAGTCTTCTTCAAGAATCTCCTAGCTCTCAAGCTGAGAAGAGAGAGCTGCCACTTGATATCCATCTCTTCAATATCATCTTCATCAATCTCTTGAAGATCTGAATGAGTCAACATACTTCCATTGTGCTGAGTAGTCAGGAAAGCACAATAAGTATCTTCATTCAAAAGTCCACTAGTACTGCTTGAGGTGCTAGCAGTACCAAGGTTTGTACTAGCAGTACCAACTGCTCCAGCAACTTGCACTTCTTCATCTGGACTTGAGGTACTGGGAGTTGATACAAAGGCCAAATTCCCTGAGCTTGAACTTGAGTTTGATCCAACAGACTTCTTAATATCATGTTCAACTATCTTGAAGTTGCTATAGAGATTCATTAAGCTCATGGAATCTATATCAGGCTTGTTTTTCCATACAACCACATGCATAGCCCATTCAGCTGGTAGACTCCTCAGAAATTTAGAGTTGAGATCTTCCTGAGGCATCTCAATTCCTAGAACAGCCAATTGACTCACTAGTTTTTGAAGTCTATTAAACATATGATCTAGTGACTCGTTGCTTGTTGCTGAAAAATTCTCAAACTGTTGCTTGAGAAGAGTCTTCTGAGATTTCTTAGTGGCTTCATTCCCACCATATCTTGCAACAATAGCTTCAAAAAGGGTTTTAGCACACTTAAACTTGCTAAAATTCAACAACTGATCATTGGGAATAGTCATCAGAAGCAAACTTCTAGCCTTAACATCATTCTTGTGCCTTGCCTTCTCTTCAGTAGTGGTTGGCTTTGTCTGCACTGTAGTCTCAGATTTACCTTCAACAACAGTTGTTGTTGATACGGGTGAAAAGGAGTTTCCTTCTTCAATGATCTCCCAAAGAGTATAATCTTGAACTTGGAAGAACTGCTCAATTCTTAATCGCCACATATCGAACTCATTGGGTTTAAGCATTGGAAGCTTAGCAGCAATATTAGTCTGACTCGTTGTTGTCTCCATGTCCATCTTTTCTTGAACAAATTCGTCTGGATCTTCTTCTAAACCAAAGTATCAGTAACCTGGCTCTGATACCACTTGACCGGATCTACACACACTCCTTGTGTTAGATGAATACTTTGAATGATGTCTAGTCTAGCAAGTGGAATTTACTAGCTAGCACTTAGAAGATTTATTTGTTTGTGTTTTGTATTAACGAATCAACAAAGAATGAACAATGAACAATATATTTCAACTTCAACGATTCAATATTATTAATAAATAATACGAGTGATCTCCTATCACTAGGGTTTTCAACCTTGAATCTTAACAAAACAATACTTAATTTTCATACCAAAACTTTAACCTAGGTAATCCTTTTATAGACTAAGGATTCCTTCACAAGATAACTATCAACCTAACATTATAAGATATACATTAAATCTTTTCTATAATTATCTTCACACGAAATCATAAACAGTACAAACTTCTTCATTCACCAGTACTAACTGCTTATGTCTTCAAAACTTTTCAGCAGTACTAACTTTCATCTTCAACAGTACTAACTGCTATAACTTAATTTCCTAACTTAGGCTTAAGTATATCACTGAATCCTACACATAACAAAAGCATAGTTTAGAAAAAACCAACAATATCTAAAATCGAAAAAATCGTAATTAAAAAAATCAGTCTTTAATCCCAAATTAATGAAATCTCCAAATTACAATACGATTAACACTACACATAACAAATTATCTAAAATCAAAACTAAAGAAACCCAAAATCAGAAAACCCTAACTTATCAATCCCTAACACGAAAACAACAAAATCTCCAAATTACAATAAAACCCTAATTTGAAAATCCATTAAACACTTAATATTACATTCAACAATTAATTTACTAACACCATAATTTCTCTTAAAACTTTCATCAAGCACATGGTAGGCACAATTCCACCTACCTTTTCAAAATTTAAGATTAACCGCTTGTGTAATCGCTACCCCTTGTGTAACCCTTTCTGAATTACCCAAACACACATTAACCAATAAGAATTGGCAGGGACTATTTATGTGTTAATTAAAAATCCAACCAAATGAGGATCCGAATTAAATGAAAACGGACCCGTAATGAATCACTGTTTCCCCGTTTTATTTTGGGTTTTAGTATATTTTATAATTTTTTTGAAAAAAATGAAAAGAGCATGAGGGTGTAAGAAAATGAAAAGAAAATATAGGAACGAGTAAAGAGATTTTTTCAAAATTCTAATTAAATTTTGAAAAATGAGATTTTTGTTTTTTAAGAATAAAAAATTTGTGACTAATTAATGGGTTTTCTTCAATTTTTATGAAAAAATTTATGAAAAGAATGAGTTGTTTTTACCGACTAAGGTGGTTGTTTGTTTTTTTCCCTCTTTTCATTTCTTTTGTTTGCGGGAGGGTAAAGGTTTATGTTTGTTTTTGTGCAGACATAAGTGCTTATTTTCACTCCTTTCCTCTTCTAAATTTCAGACATTATCTTTCACTTCTTACCTCTTCTTTTACAAACCCAACATCTCTTTCTCAATATCCTTTTTTATACGTTTTCGATTGATTTTTTATGTTTTTGTCCATTTTTTTTACGTTTTAGTCCATCTTCTTACGTTTTTGTCTGTTTCCTTACGCTTTCGTCTTTTTTTTTTTTTTTTACATTTTCGACCATTATTTTATGTTTTCGTCATTTTTTTTATGTTTTCGCCTGTTTTTTTACAAACCCAACATCTCTTTCTCAAAGTTAAAAACCCTTAGCTTTTTAACTTTTGTACAATGTTTTTCTTCATAATTTGTTAATTGCACCCTTCTAAGTATCAACTTTTTTTTTTCCTTATATGTTTCCCTTTAAGGCTTTAACAAATGAAAATCTTTAAAAATTGGGTTATCAAACTGGTTTGGACTAATGGGTTACTTTTCATAAAGCCCATGACCACAACGACTACAAAGTGAATCGTAGCACTAAGTACTACAAAAAGTAAAAACCAACTCATGCACAACAACACACATATGATGATTGATGATCTTAGCCAACTTGTAAACCGACAGTATTGGAGCATAGGCCGGTCACCAACTTTTATTCCATTCCACTTAAAAGAAAGAAAGAAAAAAAGAAAACGTGTATTGATGAATCAACACTTTGCTGATTCCTCCAAAAATTTTGTGGTGTAACAACATTAGGACCAGAAGTGTAGCAAACACATAAAGACGGGAACATCAAAATGCAATTTGGAATGAAAACAACAAATAAAGCCAACAATCTATGCATATTTAAAAACCTTAAACGAACATAATCCAACATTTTTTGAAACATAGCATGCATAATCTATGGTTATGGGGGTTTTGGGATTACTCACTGTAATACTTATTTGTTAATTTCTGGAAATACACTTTCAAATAATAAAGTTACGGTTGGGTTTAGTAGCAGGTGAAAATGAAATAGGCCATTTTTTACTATAGTTTGGTTCTTTCTTAAATAACTGGCATGTTATTTATGCTTACAAAATGAATACTAACCGATTGCTGACACTTTATTGCAACCCATTGTTCTGCACAACACCAGTAGATAGTACACCATCATAGGCACGGTTAACTATCCACCTGTTCCTTGATAGCCTGGACCTTTTGTATCTTGTAAGCATTAAGTGAGGAATCTGGAAAATAAGACAGAAGATTCACTTAGCAATTAAATCCTTGTGCAACAGATCGTCAACATCGATAGCATAATCATAGTATAACTAACACAAACAAAAACCAAGGAATGATTGAGAATTACAACTTTTACTACACCATTCTACTATTTAATCGCAAAAAGTATACGCATTTGATAACCAAAAGCAAGCATGATTCGGCATCACAACTATCAACTGATATATGTACCCTACTAAGCCTGATTCGACATGAATACTATCATCTCATCTATATACTTTTCTACAAAATACTAACACCGCCATGACAAAACAACCAATCAGTAAGCATATTTTCTATCATACTTAAAGTGAATGTTGAAAACCAAAGTATTAAGAATGACTAAATTTTCTAACATGGCTATATTTAGAGTTTGGTTCATCTGAATGTTTCACCAACCTGTACTCAAAGAGACCCATGTAAAAATTTGATAAATTACTAACTACTTATAATAAGCATGATTCCGAAAATATTCATGCTTGGATTATTTATTTTCTTCTCACATTTCAATCCAACAAAGCAAACTGGTTGGATTTTATCTTTTTATTATATGCCTAAGTTGCCTTTTCAATATTGTTTATTCCATTTAGAAAATAAGCTAATATTGTATCGATCAAACCACATAAGGTTTTTAAATAAGCAAATACCTTAAAGACGATCGCCATTTTGGCCAATCTGTCATGCAGTGTACTGATCCAAGCGATCATTATTTCTGCATAAGTCTGATCCAAACACACCTTATTCTTAGTTTTATAGTATCCTTATCCTAACATGTCTCTATTCTAGAGCAACCTGGTATACATCTGTTAAGGCAACTTACTGTTATGTTAAGTTTATGTTTCATATAGCAACCTGGTATACATGTCGCTATTGGTCAGTGGTCATAGCGTATACACATTGGGCAGCAAGTAAGGTTGCATCAGCCTGCATAGGGATAAGTGCCATATCAGTAGGGCTCCCCACACAGGTTCCAATGGCTCCAGCATTCAACCCACACAAAACTTTCTTGTAAAGAGGCAGGGGCTTTCCATCATTGGACTCAAATATTCATTGTTTCTTAATAAAATGTTTTCATCTGATTATTGAATGTGAAAGCATGAAATACACAACCTAACTTATGAAAAAGTAATGTTCCATACCTCGGCAATTCCACACAATTTGCAAAATCAGGATCTGCTACCATCTCCTCGGCATTTTGAGCCCTTAATTTTACAGCAACTCGAACGATGGCAAAGACTGCAGTGCCAACTCGCGACCACCACTCTAACCTGTAACAAATTGAAATTTATATCATAGTATGTAGAAAAGTGAATATAGTAATAGGTAAATTTATGACAGATATAAAACTAATTTGCACCCCCATGTGACATATTGCAAGTTGATTTGCATAATCATCAGTCATGTACTCTCCATGTCGCTCACAATTGGTGGATGCTTCTATGTTAAGTTTATGTTAAGGCAACTTACTGTTATGTTAAGTTTATGCTTCATATAGCAACCTGGTATACATGTCGCTATTGGTCAGTGGTCATAGCGTATACACATTGGGCAGCAAGTAAGGTTGCATCAGCCTGCATACGGATAAGTGCCATATCAGTAGGGCTTCCCACATAGGCTCCAATGGCTCCAGCATTCAACCCACACAAAACTTTCTTGTAAAGAGGCAGGGGCTTTCCATCATTTTTTTTTTTTTTTTTTTTTTTTTGGTAAAGGGATTCCACCCTGGTAAAATATATTAACCAAAAAAAAAACCGTTTACAGAACAATGGAATGTGGCTGAAATGCCACATTAACCTCAAGCAATCACTTGAACAACCACTACACCATTTATGACATGCCATAAATGAACACCTAGCTACCGACAACTAGAACAAACACTAAAAAACATAAAAAGACATGCAAAACAAATAAACCAAACCAAACAAAAGATTACTTCCTCGAATGGCCTTGCAGCTTGAAATCAAACTGCTCGTTAAATTCCTCAAAATGCCCAGGTAAGTCATAGACCTGGGCAGCATAATCATCAGAAAGATAGCTTTCAAGCTCGTTATGTCCTCCTGCTGATGAAAAGAAACTGTCCATAGGATCATTTGGCTCAAACACCTCATCTTCACTATCTGAATCAACCACTTCACCCACCTTAGAGAAAGGATTACCCTTCCTTTTACCATCAACCACCGGAACAGGTTTACCATTATCATCCACAAGGGTGGCTTTCCCATCAATAATAAGCTTTTCAATCTTCCCTATTTTCTCAACAACAGGAGTGTTCTTCATAGGCGATGGAGAAGTAATATTGGTAGAACTAGAAATACTTTCAGGAATACCCGTATTACCAATCACAGGTTCCAAAACCGAATCTATATCCTTAAGAGCATCAAAACTATTCTTCAAATCAACCATGTTGATATCCTCCACCCAATTCTTATTCTTACATAGGTCATCCCCGGGAGTAGCCGTACTACTAGTAGGATCAATAGTAGGTTCATTAGTAGCATCTACATTGACCGTTGGAGATTGGCCAGAAGTCGAGGCTCCTCCATTCTTTGGCTTATTAACCGGCCTATAGTAATACGAAACTTTGGGCTTATGAAAACGAATCCCATCAACCTGACGATTAGTACCATGAGACTTACCTTTACCTTTCTTCTTATAAGCTTCAACGAAACCCTCTTCATCAACCAACGATTTATCTTTCTCAACCGGTTTCACTCGCTTAGGACATCCATCATCATTATGATCAAAAACTTTACATGTCTCACATCTTGGCGGCTTCCACTCATATTCTATATTAATTGTTTCCAATGAATGACCTGACCCATTAGGGTAGGGGATAGCAACCACAAGAGAGTCAAGTAAGGTTTCATATGACGACACTTCCACAAGGGCCCTAGCATAGGAATTACGACCCCACGACTTAAGGCACATCGTACTCGTGTAAGAATCAAGCATGATAGGACGACCAATTTGCGTTGTAATCAAACTAAGACCAATCTCAGAGTACGCAACAACCGGAATATTATGAAGTTTCACCCAAACAGGAGCTAAGGTTATATCATCTTTTATAAGTTTAGTGTTCGGAGTCCAAATATTCAAAAATATAGGAACCAAGCGTATCAACCATGGGCCTTCTTCCAACACCCTTTCCATACCCTCTTTGGTTTCAAATTGGAACAGGAAAAAACCATTATTAAGCATAACCCTTAGTAAGCCAAACTTTGCCCAAGTATTTCTAACGTAATTTTCAACTACCGGGAAAGCGAGTCTTTTACCAATGAAATAACCATACAACGTATTATCGAATCTAGAGCGTACCTCATTGACAGCTTCCAACGGGATGGTAACATTGGCACCAGCCACATTATTATCATTTCTCATCTCCGAAATCTTAACGGTCTTCTTGGGAATTGTATCCTTAAACATATCCGCAAAAGATACGGGAGTAAAACCTGATTGAGTCCCCATGTTTAACCCATTCGAATCACTGGTACTAGGACCAGCCTTACCATCACTCGAATTGACATTAATTGATTCAGATGAGGCCATAACATACGAACTGAAGACAGTAATAGAAACGAAACCCAAAGAAAATGAATGAAAATCCTAAAAAACCCTAAAAACGCAAGCACAAATCAAAACACAGCAGCAGCAAAAACAGGAGGAATAAGAACAAACGGAACCCTAAGCAGGGTTCAGTCACCCCATGATCCCAACCGACTCACATCAGAATATAACAAGGAGCAGATAATAATACCAGCAAACCAATTGAACAACAGCGAACCCAGAAAAATTAAAATCGAAGCCTTAAAATCACTTGAAACATCAACTAAATAATAAATCGACTCATTGGATATAATACGCATATTAATCCACAAAAGTAGAAGTATTATTAAGTATAAGAATCAAGCAAAAGAAGGGAGATCGATCAGAATATTAGGGAAGAGGGAGGCGCCGTTTTCTCCAAAGCGTTTAGGGGTCTCAAATATTCAGTGTTTCTTAATAAAAGGTTTTCATCTGATTATTGAATGTGCAAGCATGAAATACACAACCTAACTTATGAAAAAGTAATGTTCCATACATCGGCAATTCCACGCAATTTGCAAAATCAGGATCTGCTACCATCTCCTCGGCATTTTGAGCCCTTAATTTTCCAGCAACTCGAACAATGGCAAAGACTGCAGTGCCAACTCGCGACCACCACTCCAACCTCAACCTGTAACAAATTGAAATTTATATCATAGTATGTAGAAAAGTGAATATAGTAATAGGTAAATTTATGACAGATATAAAACTAATTTGCACCCCCATGTGACATATTGCAAGCTGATTTGCATAATCATCAGCCATGTACTCTCCATGTCGCTCACAATTGGTGAATGCTTCTATGTTAAGTTTATGTAAAGGCAACTTACTGTTATGTTATGTTTATGCTTCATATAGCAACCTGGTATACATGTCGCTATTGGTCAGTGGTCATAGCGTATACACATTGGGCAGCAAGTAAGGTTGCATCAGCCTGCATACGGATAAGTGCCATATCAGTAGGGCTTCCCACACAGGCTCCAATGGCTCCATCATTCAACCCACACAAAACTTTCTTGTAAAGAGGCAGGGCCTTTCCATCATTGGTCTCAAATATTCAGTGTTTCTTAATAAAAGGTTTTCATCTGATTATTGAATTTGCAAGCATGAAATACACAACCTAACTTATGAAAAAGTAATGTTCCATACATCGGCAATTCCACGCAATTTGCAAAATCAGGATCTGCTACCATCTCCTCGGCATTTTGAGCCCTTAATTTTCCAGCAACTCGAACAATGGCAAAGACTGCAGTGCCAACTCGCGACCACCACTCCAACCTGTAACAAATTGAAATTTATATCGTAGTATGTAGAAAAGTGAATATAGTAATAGGTAAATTTGTGACAGATATAAAACTAATTTGCACCCCCATGTGACATATTGCAAGCTGATTTGCATAATCATCAGCCATGTACTCTCCATGTCACTCACAATTGGTGAATGCTTCTATGTTAAGTTTATGTTAAGGCAACTTACTGTTATGTTAAGTTTATGCTTCATATAGCAACCTGGTATACATGTCGCTATTGGTCAGTGGTCATAGCGCATACACATTGGGCAGCAAGTAAGGTTGCATCAGCCTGCATACGGATAAGTGGCATATCAGCAGGGCTTCCCACACAGGCTCCAATGGCTCCAGCATTCAACCCACATAAAACTTTCTTGTAAAGAGGCAGGGGCTTTCCATAATTGGTCTCAAATATTCAGTGCTTCTTAATAAAAGGTTTTCATCTGATTATTGAATGTGCAAGCATGAAGTACACAACCTAACTTATGAAAAAGTAATGTTCCATACCTCGGCAATTCCAGACAATTTGCAAAATCAGGATCTGCTACCATCTCCTCGGCATTTTGAGCCCTTAATTTTCCAGCAACTCGAACGATGGCAAAGACTGCAGTGCCAACTCGCGACCACCACTCCAACCTGTAACAAATTGAAATTTATATCATAGTATGTAGAAAAGTGAATATAGTAATAGGTAAATTTATGACAGATATAAAACTAATTTGCACCCCCATGTGACATATTGCAAGCTGATTTGCATAATCATCAGCCATGTACTCTCCATGTCGCTCACAATTGGTGAATGCTTCTATGTTAAGTTTATGTTAAGGCAACTTACTGTTATGTTAAGTTTATGTTTCATATAGCAACCTGGTATACATGTCGCTATTGGTCAGTGGTCATTGCGCATACACATTGGGCAGCAAGTAAGGTTGCATCAGCCTGCATACGGATAAGTGCCATATCAGTAGGGTTTCCCACACAGGCTCCAATGGCTCCAGCATTCAACCCACACAAAACTTTCTTGTAAAGAGGCAGGGGCTTTCCATAATTGGTCTCAAATATTCAGTGTTTCTTAATAAAAGGTTTTCATCTGATTATTGAATGTGCAAGCATGAAATACAAAACCTAACTTATGAAAAAGTAATGTTCCATACATCAGCAATTCCACGCAATTTGCAAAATCAGGATCTGCTACCATCTCCTCGGCATTTTGAGCCCTTAATTTTCCAGCAACTCGAACAATGGCAAAGACTGCAGTGCCAACTCGCGACCACCACTCCAACCTGTAACAAATTGAAATTTATATCGCAGTATGTAGAAAAGTGAATATAGTAATAGGTAAATTTATGATAGATATAAAACTAATTTGCACCCCCATGTGACATATTGCAAGCTGATTTGCATAATCATCAGCCATGTACTCTCCATGTCGCTCACAATTGGTGAATGCTTCTATGTTAAGTTTTGTTAAGGCAACTTACTGTTATGTTAAGTTTATGCTTCATATAGCAACCTGGTATACATGTCGCTATTGGTCAGTGGTCATAGCGTATAGACATTGGGCAGCAAGTAAGGTTGCATCAGCCTGCCTATGGATAAGTGCCGTATCAGTAGGGCTTCCCACACAGGCTCCAATGGCTCCAGCATTCAACCCACACAAAACTTTCTTGTAAAGAGGCAGGGCCTTTTGGTATGTGCTTAAACACATACCATTTCTAGACCAAAACCGGACCCAAAAAGACCAAAAACCCGACCAAAATGCCAAATATATTGTGTTTTTGTGTTTTTTACATATGCAGGCTCGGATATCAAAGAAAAGGACAAAATCAAGCAAAGAACCGGGAAACCGAGCACGAGATATGGAAGTGTTATTTTTAGCCGATGCCGAGGAGTAATTATGGTCAGCAAGTCACCCGAGGTCCTTCATATTTTCAGAGATTGTCAAATTCACCCTTGGATCTGCTTTGGAATATTGGCAGAATGAATCCCTTGATTTTCAGAAAATACACATTGGTCCTTGAACTTTAACCAAAACCAAATCCAAACTAAATACAAAACCGGATTTAAATAACAAACCTAAACTACACACTTAAACCATCACCGGCCATCCTAAATAACCCTAGCCCAACACCCTTTGCCTAAGCCCAATCCACCCCAACTAACCGCTTAGCCCAACCCATTCCCTAACCTTGACCCGATCCAACACCAAATCTTAAACCCGGTCAAACCATTATATTACCCCACTCGGTCAATGATATCACTCGGTCAACAAAAAGAAATAAACAAACAACACACACCTTCTTATCCTTTTTCACACCCGCTCCCAAAATCACCCCCAATTCCCAAACCGAAGAACCCTAAATTTTAACCCGAAAAATTACCACAATTAAGGGTAATTCAGTCATTGCACGGACTTCGAGGATAATACTGACACAAGGAATGACACGTGGGGGCAGGCGATTGGACCGAACACGTAGCTATTTTGATCGTACGGTGGGAAACTAAAGATTGAAGAGAAGGATGATCTAAGGGTGGATAGCAGCTCATGTGTACACGGATTGCCAAGGTGGCAAGACCCAGAAGGTTCCCCTGATGGCTATAAAAAGAGGACCTCAGCTCCCCGATTCGAAAGTAATTTTTATTTAGCATCGTTATGCTGTCGAAATAGTTTTAGAATCTTAGTTAAAATTTCGTTTGTAATTTTCTGTTATTTTTCATTCGGTTCGAGTTTAATTGTATTTTTTTAAAAGTTGTAATGAAAAGTTTGATTTTGAAGTTCATTTGGAAGATTGAGTTGTTAATTCGGTTCGATGTTTAATTTTGAAGTTTGATTTCAAGTAGATTAATATTGAAGTTAATTTGTATCCGAAAATCTCATTTAAGTTTACTGTGTTAATTTGAAGTTATTGTGTTTAATGAAATCTCAGTTGAAGTTAATTTGAAGTTAAATTCAGTTATTAGTTTATAACTTTGTTTTTTTTAATATTTGATTATCACAAAAAAAAAAAAAAAAAAAAAAAAAAAAAAAAAAAAAAAAAGTATTATAAAGCTTTCAGATAAGCTCATTTAGAAGTTTACAATCTCATTAAAGCTTACTAGCTTATGTGAGCTTGTTAGTTACAATTTCAGTAAAGTCCGAAAGTCAAAGAAAAAGTCAAAGTGATAAGCTGGTGAATAGCTGTGGAATGGTGATGTGAATTAGATGCTGGATATCGGGTATAAGATTGGTTTTCATAAACCTGGGTTTGATTTTGGCTTATTAGCCTGGATTGGTTGAGTAATCTGAGATCAGTTCATGAGTTAGCAGGATGAGCTTGTGAGTTTTGCTTCTTTTCATGTTATTCATAGTACATAAATTTAGTCGGCTGCAATATAAGTTTTGTAGTGTACTGAGTAGTGTTCTTGGTTACTGAGTAGTTTAAAATTTTAATTTGTGATAGTGTTTGATTTGGATTTCATATTGCTGAGTTGATTCTTGTTTGATATTGGTTAGGTAATGTTTATTTGATAGATTTAATACTAGTTTAATTTGCTTGATAGTTAGTTGATAGTGTAATTTGAAGCTGCATCAGTTTAAGTAACTGTGTTGATCATATAAGTGAATCTGAGATTCTGGTATTTAGAGTTGTTGTTTGTTGCTATATCGAGATCTATTGATGATTGTAAGCAATGTTTAATGCTGGTTGATGATTAGTAAAGCCTGAATCAGATTGTGATTGTTTTAAGATTAGATAATAGAATGTTTGGATCTGTGATTTGCTGGGAGTTATAGTTGTTTATCTGAGGAAACTTTGATCCAGTTGGTCTAAGTTTTTAAAGTTTTAAATGGTTAGTAAATCTATTGGTAGAATAAAGTTTTTAAAAGTTTAGTTGAATTAAAGTTTTTAGATAATTGTTAAGTTGTTGGTTAAGTTTTTAAAGAAGAAAAATAAAAAAAAATAGTTTGGCTAATTTGTATCAACCAGGATTCGAACCTGGGTTTGATTGATAGTGTAAGTAGTTTTTAGTTGTTAAAAATTTTCATTACAGTCCTTGAGTTTCATTTTAAACTAGTTTAGTCCTTGTCTTTGTTTCAAAGAGTTTTAGTTTTAATCAACTTTCCGAATTTGCAGTTTCAGCCCCTGTAGTTTTTATAAATATTTTCTTAAATTTCTTTTATAAAATTAGTTTTTATAAATTACATTTTCAGTCCTCGTCTTTTGTAAAACTTTATTTTCTTAAATTTCTTTTTATAAAATCAGTTTTTATTAAAGATCATTTTCGTCCTTTAGATTTTATTTTTATTTTTATTTCTATTTTAAGTATAATTTCGCTAATAGATTTATAAATCTCGGGATTAGCCCGGGATTTGCATTTATTTGAATTTTCTTTGTGTGCATTTATTTTAATAGAGTAGATTGCTTTTAAATTTTCCATATTTAGTGTAGTCTAAAAAAAAAAATAATCTTTCACATCACTCATTCACTTCACATTTTCACGACTCCGATTCGACAAATTCGCCGTCAAACCTTCGTTGGGAGAACGACCCGGGGAATATTCTCACGAATATTTCTTTGGAAATAAAAATACAAAAACAAAACATCATTAAAATGGCGCCGCTGCCGGGGAAGGCTTGAAACGAGTGCGTCGATTTCGTCCGTTGTTTTTGTGATTTGAAGATCCTTCCTTGGAAGTTATTGTTTTTTATAAAAATAAAAATACAAAAATATAATAAATAAAAAAAACACTTTTTCTAAAGTGTTTTCACCATTAATAATAAATCCTCGGTCTTCCGTTGAAGGAGGGCGGTTGTAAACCATTCCAAATAACAACAAAACAAATCGTGAATTTAATCGTTCTCGGATTACTTTATTACTACAACCTAATCACGGGGTTTAAGGAAGCTTGACATTAAATTGTCGAGCTGAAGAAGGCGGGTTTTTAAGCATCTTCGGAGCTACCTTTGCCTTCCCGCCACGCTGCGCGTAGTTTTAAAGGAAACGGTTACGGTTAACGTAACGGTTACCAAAAAGAAAATAAAATATTTTGTTTTTCAATATATTAAAAAAGCCAAAAATAATTCCCAACCAAAAATACAAAAAGATTTTTGATTTTCATTTTTGATTTCTTTTTGGTGTATGAACACCCGCTCATCTTCTCAAAATCTTATTTCTCCATTATCAAATCCCGAAAGGGTAATTCGACACACACACCGTGCTCATTTCCCGAACGTTGAGGAAATGGCCAACAACCAACACAATCAAGCTCCTCCGGTGGAGCCTAATCAAGGAGCACAACCGGGCCCCGACCTCCGTCCGATGGAGGAACAACTTCAAACACCATTTAATGGTGTGCGAAGGGCCATTGTGATTCCCGAAATACTTGCTAATCAATTTGAAATCAATCACGGGTTATTGAACCTCATCACGAGTATCTCATTTCACGGATTTGAGAATGAAGATCCTCATTCTCATATCAGAAATTTCACCGATATCACTGAAACAATAAAGATCAACCAAGTGCCGTATGATGTGATCAAAATGAAATTGTTTCCTTTCTCCCTCAAAGGAGCGGCCCGGACTTGGCTAGAAAAGGAACCTCCAAATTCCATCTACACTTGGGGTGATCTAGCTTCTAAGTTTGTGAATCATTTCTATCCTCCGTCTAAAACTTCTAATCTCCGCACTCAAATCTTTCGATTCCAACAAGCTTTCGATGAATCGTTCAGCGAAGCTTGGGATAGATTTAAGGAGTTGTTGGAAAAATGTCCAAATCACGGGTTTTCACTCTTGCATCAGATTGATACTTTCTATAATGGGTTGTGTCATGCTGATCAAGATTCACTCAATTCTGCTGCGGGTGGAAACTTGTTGACCCGGAACCAGCAAGAAGCTTTTACGATCATCGAGAATAAAGCTAGAGTAAGGACTTCTAGGAGCAAAACTCAAGTCTCGAGTGCTAGTAGCAAATCAAATGACGAAGTTTTGGCTCATGTTCTTGATCAAAATAGCAAAACTAATGAGGCTATTTTAACTCTTACTAAACAAATGGGACTTTTAATGAAGGAAAGAACTCCTCAACAAATTAATGTTGTGAACCAGATTTGTGAAATATGTGGTGGTCCACACCCGTATTATGAGTGTCCGGCCACCGGTGCCTTTCCTCACGAGAATGTGTATGCTGCAAATCAGGGTGGTAACGGTTACCAACCCCAAGGAGACCATAATCTCCTTAGCTACCGTTCGAATAATTACCTTGGACCACCACCGGGATTCAACAATCAAAGTCAAAATCAAGGTCAAAATCGTAATCAAGTTAACAATAATCAAAATCATGCAAATAATGGTTTTCAAAACAATGGTTTTAATCAAAATCAAAACCGGGGTTTTCAAGGAAATCAAAATCAAGGGAATTTTTATGGGAATTTCAATGCTAATCAAGGAAATATGAATCAAAATCAAGGAAATTTCCCTAATCAAGGTTTCAATAACAACAACCGAGGGCAAAATTTTAATCAAAATCAAAATGTTGTTCCAAATCCGCCACCCTCGGATGAGATTCTTCGACAATTAATGCTTCAAAATCAAAATTTGATGAGAACTCAAGAGTTGTTAACTAAGGAAATGAGTGAGATTAAGAAACGTTTAAATGATCAACCCTCGGGTTCGGGTACTACTTCTCTACCCAGCAACACGATCGCAAACCCGAGGGGCGACATTAAAGCGATCACAACACGAAGTGGTGTTTGTTATGATGGACCTACGGCTCCGACTACCTCTTCTTCTCTTCCTCCCACGGTAGTCGCCCGTGAAACCGAGGAGACAACGGATACGGCACTTCCTACTAATAACGGAAGAACCGAAGACATCCAACCTCCGGTTGTCCAAACGTCAAAAGGAAAAGGGAAAGTTGATTTTGAACAAGAGGTTCCCGTTAAGATAAAACTTCCGTATCCGTCGCGACTTGATGAACAAAAGCACCATGATAAGAATACGCATCAGATGGAGAAATTCTATCAAATCTTTCAAGATATGAGTTTCGAAATTAGCTTTGCAGATGCTGCTCTCTTAATGCCGAAGTTTGCATCGATGGTGAAGAATTTACTGAGCAACAAAGATAAATTGTTTGAGATGGCAAAAACAACCCCGTTGAATGAACAATGTTCCGCGGTTCTCCTCAAAAAGCTTCCGGAAAAGCTAGGAGATCCCGGAAAGTTCCTTATTCCGTGCAATTTTTCGGGGATGGTTCAATGTTTCGCCTTGGCCGATCTTGGCGCTAGCATTAACCTAATGCCTAAGTCCGTCTGGGAAAAATTATCTCTCCCCGCTCTTACTCCGACTCGAATGACTCTCGAGCTCGCAGATCGATCAATCACCCGTCCAATTGGAATCGCCGAAGACGTCTACGTTAATGTGGGAAAATTCCATTTTCCGGCAGACTTTGTGATTGTCGAATTTGATGCCGATCCCCGAGTTCCTCTCATTCTCGGGAGAGGATTCTTAAGAACTGGGCGAGCATTGATTGATGTTTATAATGAAGAGATTACCTTGCGAGTTGATAATGAAAAAGTTACATTTCAAATCAATCCGAACTCGACACCTCAAACCGACAAATACAATGTCGCTACGGTTGATCAAAATCCGATCCCGTAATTGCTCCTAAAAGAGTTGATCCAAACCTTTCAAGATTCACGGTCAAGAGTACGTCAGAAAAACGTGCTGAACTCAAGGCCATGAAAATTAATCCTGGATCGAGCAAATGGTTTGAGTGTTGTGCTACAAATACTAGAAGTATTCTTGATGATGATGAATCTGATTCGGAGACCACAACGGAAGAGGTGGAAATTGCTAGCTCTAAGAGCACACCTCTTGTCCCACCTCCGGAGACGGTTTATCGTGTAGAGATGATTGATTCTGTTCTTTCCGACTCTTCCCATCCTTCTCCTCCGATTGAGGGAAGTGAAATCTCGAGGGAAGAGTTCGAGGTGTTGTCTGTTAATACTCCAATTTCACCGGAAATTGTTGAGACCAATAATAACCCAGGGGAAGATGTTTTGGAATTTGATGAACAATTGTTTCCCCTGGAAGATGTTAAGGAAAAACCGCCTAAATCTGTTCAAATTATTGATTCAAAATCAGAGGAGCAAAGTAGTGGCAGTACCACTTCTTATATTGATTCTCTTCTTGAGGAGTTCGCCGATGAACTCGCTCACATCGATCCAATCCCACCGGGGGATGAGGACGATGAGTTTGATTTTGAATCTGACTTAAGAAAATTGGAATCGTTGATGAACCATGATCCGTCTAAATATGATTCTGATCCCGAGGAGTTCGCCGATGAACTCGCTCACGATGATCCACTTCCATCATATGATGATGATCTCTTTGACTTCCATGCTAATCTTGAGGAAGTTGAAAATCTGTTATACCATGCTCCATCATCTGATTCTTACACCGAGCTTAATGATTTACAAGATGATGAAAATCTCTTCGATTTTGGGGCCGATCAAACTGAATGGAGAAATTTGTTATATGGCAAACATTCTGAAAAAGGCCCTAAAATTAAAACCATAACCGAGGATGCTTCCATTGTCTCTCATGACTTAGCTCCTTATTCTCCCGAGGATGATTTCTTTATTGAGTCCTCCATCGAGTACCCTGCTGAGTTTTCTTGTGAGGACAAAGTATTTAAGCCAGGCTTACTCGATGATGGTGAAATTCATCCTTTGATGAATTTGACTCGTGCTAAGAATTTAAAGTTTCCTGCCTCATCAAAGGAACTTTTAATTCTGGAGAAAAATGATTCCTCTCTGCTTCTTTCTATTCAAAAACTCCCATTCTGTCCGGAGTCATCTCTGCTTGAAACTTTACTATCGTTTCCAGCCGGAAACGAAGACAAAGTTTTTGACCCCGGCATCACCGCTTTCATCTTCTAAAAACCGTGGGTATCTCAATCGGAGTGGAACTTTCGTGTGCTTCAATGTTTATTCAAACATCTTGAACGAAAGTCCGATTGAGATTATCTCTTCCACTTGCTCCCCCAAGGACAAATAAATTCGGGGTCGAGTCAAGCTCATGTGACTCGGTTAACAAAAACAAGCGCTTCGTGGGAGGCACCCCATGCTTATCCATCTATCTTCTTTCTATTTTCTTAATAAAGAGGAGGGGATCCTCCTCCATATCTTGTGCTTCGTTGTTTTTCTGTGATGTGTCCAGGAATGCTGATGATGAAGACTCTCGTGCTCGTAGTTTCCTTCACGCTACTCGAGTTTCATCATTCGCTGCTTATCAATATCCAAAATCTTATCGTTTTACATTTATCTTTTGGCATAATTAATAAACGGCCTTAGATTTTTGTAGGGAGAACCCTTACCTTTAAGACATTGAGGACAATGTCTCGTTCTAGTCTGGGGGGGGGTAATCTTGCGATTTGATTTTTGCCTTGCATTTTTGCTATTGTCTCGTGCAATCCCGTTTTTCCTCAAAAATTAAAAAAAAAAAAAAAAAATCCAAAAAAATGAGAAAAATTTTAAAATTTTTTTTGCAAAAATATAATAAATTTTGACATTTTTGTTGACTTTCCGCTGGAGAGAGTAGGAATAAAATTCTGACTTGATCGGGCGTGTTGAGCCCTAGCTTGTCCCCTTAACCGTTTATAATCTATAAGCTCGTGCTAGTCTTTTACACAAGGAGCTAGAAAACGCGAATTCTTTTTAAGAGTTTGCAAGTTCCCGTATTTGACTTTATATATGCATGGCTTGATTATTTGGCTAAGCATTCGCGGAT
Organism: Artemisia tridentata subsp. tridentata; assembly: GCA_021014915.2. NCBI lineage: Eukaryota > Viridiplantae > Streptophyta > Magnoliopsida > Asterales > Asteraceae > Artemisia > Artemisia tridentata. The sequence continues at coordinate 15,514,315 of CP139505.1, forward strand.
CTTATTATTTAAGATTTTAAATTTGCGAAGAACGAGAAATGATAGAGTTGTTTATAAGTTAGATTGCTAAACGTGGAGTAGTTGGATCTCTTTAGAGCTCATCGAAGTTATTTGTGGTTTTTTGTTCCCATCAGCTTGTTTCACCAAAAATAATACTCTATAAATAATTAAAGCTATTTTAGTTTTGGCAAAATTTAGTTTTTAATCCTTCTTAAGAGAATCCTTGCTTATAAGAGTTGGGTACACATCAAGGTACTGTCAGTGTTACGGTGTAATAGACTATTCCATCTTGCCGGCTCACAACCGATGTTGGGATTGTTATAAAAGCCGTAGGACTCGGGATTTGGCAAAATATATAATGAATAATAAATAATAATAATAATCCAAAGCCATAAAAAGTTTTCTGCATCTTGCCGGTTCGCAGCCGATGTTGTAGACTTCTAATAAAGGCAGAGGAAAAATTCCAAGGTCATAATAGACTATCACATCTTGCCGGTTCGCAGCCGATGTTGTGATTGTTATAAAGGGCCAAGGATCAATAATATGTGCTTAATAATGTTAAAAATGCCAAATTTCGACTCCGAGGTATCCTAATAAAGGCTTCCGTCTCTGGACTCGTAGATGAGTTGTTTCGGTCGCAAATAAAAGGGATATTCTCAAAATCGTGTTAAATCAGAGACCTTGATGTGGACCTCATTTTTGTATGCAACGGTTTTCGAGGGAAGGTTTGGAAACTACTTAGCGTCTAAACTAGGTATCTTTATCGGATTAAAAATTATCGAAACGAGAGTTTGAAGAAATTCATTTCTCACCAAAAATAAAATAAATAGAGGAAAATAGGAATTTGGGAACGAGAAGTCCACAATTAGCTTTTTGAGTAGTGTTGGCAATCTAACTTGTAAATGACAATGATTTCGTTTTTAAGCTTAGTTTGGGGACTCGTGAAAAATCAGGGACGACGAATTTTATCCGTATGGTCACTTCTTCATGAGTCGTGTTTCCTACTCGAAGACCCTAAAAATTATCGAAAGATAATGATTGTCAACAAAAGCCGTCACATGAATAATGAGAAAAATATAAAAATACAAAAATAGAATAAAAAGGAAAATCGGGGAGTTCTTATAACATTGCATGAGGACATTGCAATAGCTTAGTCTGGGGGAATTTTGGTATGTGCTTAAACACATACCATTTCTAGACCAAAACCGGACCCAAAAAGACCAAAAACCCGACCAAAATGCCAAATATATTGTGTTTTTGTGTTTTTACATATGCAGGCTCGGATATCAAAGAAAAGGACAAAATCAAGCAAAGAACCGGGAAACCGAGCACGAGATATGGAAGTGTTATTTTTAGCCGATGCCGAGGAGTAATTATGGTCAGCAAGTCACCCGAGGTCCTTCATATTTTCAGAGATTGTCAAATTCACCCTTGGATCTGCTTTGGAATATTGGCAGAATGAATCCCTTGATTTTCAGAAAATACACATTGGTCCTTGAACTTTAACCAAAACCAAATCCAAACTAAATACAAAACCGGATTTAAATAACAAACCTAAACTACACACTTAAACCATCACCGGCCATCCTAAATAACCCTAGCCCAACACCCTTTGCCTAAGCCCAATCCACCCCAACTAACCGCTTAGCCCAACCCATTCCCTAACCTTGACCCGATCCAACACCAAATCTTAAACCCGGTCAAACCATTATATTACCCCACTCGGTCAATGATATCACTCGGTCAACAAAAAGAAATAAACAAACAACACACACCTTCTTATCCTTTTTCACACCCGCTCCCAAAATCACCCCCAATTCCCAAACCGAAGAACCCTAAATTTTAACCCGAAAAATTACCACAATTAAGGGTAATTCAGTCATTGCACGGACTTCGAGGATAATACTGACACAAGGAATGACACGTGGGGGCAGGCGATTGGACCGAACACGTAGCTATTTTGATCGTACGGTGGGAAACTAAAGATTGAAGAGAAGGATGATCTAAGGGTGGATAGCAGCTCATGTGTACACGGATTGCCAAGGTGGCAAGACCCAGAAGGTTCCCCTGATGGCTATAAAAAGAGGACCTCAGCTCCCCGATTGAAAAGTAATTTTTATTTAGCATCGTTATGCTGTCGAAATAGTTTTAGAATCTTAGTTAAAATTTCGTTTGTAATTTTCTGTTATTTTTCATTCGGTTCGAGTTTAATTGTATTTTTTTAAAAGTTGTAATGAAAAGTTTGATTTTGAAGTTCATTTGGAAGATTGAGTTGTTAATTCGGTTCGATGTTTAATTTTGAAGTTTGATTTCAAGTAGATTAATATTGAAGTTAATTTGTATCCGAAAATCTCATTTAAGTTTACTGTGTTAATTTGAAGTTATTGTGTTTAATGAAATCTCAGTTGAAGTTAATTTGAAGTTAAATTCAGTTATTAGTTTATAACTTTGTTTTTTTTAATATTTGATTATCACAAAAAAAAAAAAAAAAAAAAAAAAAAAAAAAAAAAAAAAGTATTATAAAGCTTTCAGATAAGCTCATTTAGAAGTTTACAATCTCATTAAAGCTTACTAGCTTATGTGAGCTTGTTAGTTACAATTTCAGTAAAGTCCGAAAGTCAAAGAAAAAGTCAAAGTGATAAGCTGGTGAATAGCTGTGGAATGGTGATGTGAATTAGATGCTGGATATCGGGTATAAGATTGGTTTTCATAAACCTGGGTTTGATTTTGGCTTATTAGCCTGGATTGGTTGAGTAATCTGAGATCAGTTCATGAGTTAGCAGGATGAGCTTGTGAGTTTTGCTTCTTTTCATGTTATTCATAGTACATAAATTTAGTCGGCTGCAATATAAGTTTTGTAGTGTACTGAGTAGTGTTCTTGGTTACTGAGTAGTTTAAAATTTTAATTTGTGATAGTGTTTGATTTGGATTTCATATTGCTGAGTTGATTCTTGTTTGATATTGGTTAGGTAATGTTTATTTGATAGATTTAATACTAGTTTAATTTGCTTGATAGTTAGTTGATAGTGTAATTTGAAGCTGCATCAGTTTAAGTAACTGTGTTGATCATATAAGTGAATCTGAGATTCTGGTATTTAGAGTTGTTGTTTGTTGCTATATCGAGATCTATTGATGATTGTAAGCAATGTTTAATGCTGGTTGATGATTAGTAAAGCCTGAATCAGATTGTGATTGTTTTAAGATTAGATAATAGAATGTTTGGATCTGTGATTTGCTGGGAGTTATAGTTGTTTATCTGAGGAAACTTTGATCCAGTTGGTCTAAGTTTTTAAAGTTTTAAATGGTTAGTAAATCTATTGGTAGAATAAAGTTTTTAAAAGTTTAGTTGAATTAAAGTTTTTAGATAATTGTTAAGTTGTTGGTTAAGTTTTTAAAGAAGAAAAATAAAAAAAAATAGTTTGGCTAATTTGTATCAACCAGGATTCGAACCTGGGTTTGATTGATAGTGTAAGTAGTTTTTAGTTGTTAAAAATTTTCATTACAGTCCTTGAGTTTCATTTTAAACTAGTTTAGTCCTTGTCTTTGTTTCAAAGAGTTTTAGTTTTAATCAACTTTCCGAATTTGCAGTTTCAGCCCCTGTAGTTTTTATAAATATTTTCTTAAATTTCTTTTATAAAATTAGTTTTTATAAATTACATTTTCAGTCCTCGTCTTTTGTAAAACTTTATTTTCTTAAATTTCTTTTTATAAAATCAGTTTTTATTAAAGATCATTTTCGTCCTTTAGATTTTATTTTTATTTTTATTTCTATTTTAAGTATAATTTCGCTAATAGATTTATAAATCTCGGGATTAGCCCGGGATTTGCATTTATTTGAATTTTCTTTGTGTGCATTTATTTTAATAGAGTAGATTGCTTTTAAATTTTCCATATTTAGTGTAGTCTAAAAAAAAAAAATAATCTTTCACATCACTCATTCACTTCACATTTTCACGACTCCGATTCGACAAATTCGCCGTCAAACCTTCGTTGGGAGAACGACCCGGGGGAATATTCTCACGAATATTTCTTTGGAAATTAAAATACAAAAACAAAACATCACCTTTCCATCACTGGTCTCAAATATTCAGTGTTTCTTAATAAAAGGTTTTCATCTGATTATTGAATGTGCAAGCATGAAATACACAACCTAACTTATGAAAAAGTAAAGTTCCATACATTGGCAATTCCACACAATTTGCAAAATCAGGATCTGCTACCATCTCCTCGGCATTTTGAGCCCTTAATTTTCCAGCAACTCGAACGATTGCAAAGACTGCAGTGCCAACTCGCGACCACCACTCCAACCTGTAACAAATTGAAATTTATATCGTAGTATGTAGAAAAGTGAATATAGTAATAGGTAAATTTATGACAGATATAAAACTAATTTGCACCCCCATGTGACATATTGCAAGTTGATTTGCATAATCATCAGCCATGTACTCTCCATGTCGCTCACAATTGGTGAATGCTTCTATGTTAAGTTTATGTTAAGGCAACTTACTGTTATGTTAAGTTTATGCTTCATATAGCAACCTGGTATACATATCGCTATTTGTTACACTCGACTTCACTTGGAGAAGATGAACCGAGAGCTTTCCTCTTTATCACACAACACACTAGAACACAATGATGACTCACATATACATATTAAGAACAAGAAAGAGTAGTATGGATCATAGGCTAATTTCAGTCAAAGGTTTATTAGCTTTAGTGAAAAGGAAATAAACAATGACAAGGTTACACACACACACTCTCTTTCATACAAATGAGACACCCTGATAAGAGTGTGTGTGTGCGTGGTTTTGTTGTGTTCACAGCCAACCAAAAGGCTTTGGTGGGCTTTCTATTGGACCTTGTAGTGGGCTTGATTAAAACATTACACTTATACATTTGTAACACTAATAAACTAATGCTACAAGCCCACTACTTTAACTACATATTACATGACACACTTAAGACATAAAAACTAATGACCATCACTTTTGCATTTATAAAATAAATGCTAACAATCTCCCCCTAAGGGATGGTCATTCAAATGATGATCCCGTGATTGTTCTTTTGTCTTCAATGACTTGAACTTTGTGTGTCAATGCAAAATAGTCTTCATTCAATGTTCCTTCATGCGCTGTAATCTTCAAAGAATCGTCTCTTTGTCGTTCTTGCCTTGATCTACTCCTTCATTCCCGATGCTTCGTCATTAGTAGATGATGATGGTGGATGGACTTCCGTTGGTACCTGCATAAGACAGTTAGCAATAAATCATCCTTCGGCCATCATATCGTGAGGCAAGATCTTTTAGATCTCATTAAGACTCATACAACTTGTATCCTTTTGAGGTGAACACAAGTGTATTGCATAGGAAGTGTTCCTAAGAGATCTTTTGATGAATCTCATGTCTCTAGACTCTATAATGTGCATTTTGGTTTTAGTCGTCGGAGGCATGGAGCAGAGTGCCACCTTTTCAATACCAACACATCTCGGAGTGAGAGGTCGATAGATTATGTAGTGTTCTCCGTGAGAAATGAAACAAATATCTTTTGAGAGATATCTGAGTGGATAGGAGGGGTGGTGAAAATGCGTCACTGGGTCCATGACGTCTTGTCTTCAATACCAGTATCACCTTAGTGAATACCGATAGCAGATGTATTGACCCAGTTTCTGTCCTAAGTTTTCATGGAGGGCTATTTCTTTTCACCCTTACAAAAACTTTTCTTTTTCATTCTTCAACCCCTTCTTTCTCCTTTCTCATTATACTCCTTTTTTCAATCATACCTAAGGACTTCTAATGCTAAGCTATTGGGATTGTCCTTGGGTAGATCCCTCCGGTTCTGGTGGATCATTGGACATAACCTAACCATAATCACCTTATTACTCCATGATTATCCTAGATTATTTGTCACATGCCATTAAACCTTGTGAAAATCTCTCAACGTGTTTATGAGAAAACATTTTGTTAATACATCGAGAGTTTTACATTTTTGAAACACTCCCCCTTCACACGTGCTCATGCATTTTTGAAATAAATTGCACATGTTGGGTAGAGTTCGCACATTTGAAATGATTGATTTTCGATGAACATGACCTTCGCGAGACACGCTTACATCACTAGTTAGACTAGCTTGAAATTATTACCCGTCCCGGTCATATTCAAAGATCATCTCTCGAATTGGTACATTCTACTCAGACAAGTCCTTTGCGAGACACGTTTACATCAATGGATAACCATCTTGAAATTATTACCCGTCCCGGACTAGTCTTTTCGATAACGGACATTTAGTTTCGTCAATTCGAGGGTTCATGCTGAGTCTTTTTGAAGAACTCGTTTTGAGATTCAAACGACAAAACTTCTTTTAGATCACATTTTAATCACGTCCTCTCCCCCGTATATTTAAACACTTAATCTCCCCCTCAAAAATAGCATGAAGTGGTATTTTTGAAAACAGTTGATTAAAATGAAACTTTTTGCGGAGAGACGGACTAATTTTAGCATGAAAGATGGAACATTTTTCTTTTTATACTCCCCCTTTAACAAAGCATTTTATTTAAACAATTGAGTTTAAAAGCAGTTAAGGGTGTTAGAGGGAGTGATCTTGAGCACAAAATGCATTTTAAAGACTTTGAAAAAATCTCTTAGAAATCATTTTGATTAAGTGCTCAAGGTATTTGCTTTTCGTCATTAACATTGCGAGTCCTGATCGGAAATAATCAGAAGTCATTCAATGTGGCGCGGGTTTCGTACTGAAATGCACGAAAGCCGTAATGAAGAAATTTGAGAAACGACATGTTTTAGAAAAGCATAAAAAATAACTCTCGCTCAAGCATCTGTAAATACCCGTATCATTGTTGAATGACATTTCTAAGTACGTACAGAATATCGATTAGACGAGAGACATGTCGTGAGAAGAATATTTTTGGTTTTTGATGTTTTATATTTTTTATGGCTTTTTCAAATTTTCTATTTTTTATATTTTGATTTTTTAAAAGGTATGTATATATTTACCAAAAATATATACATAAATATTTACAAAAAATGTTTACCAAAACATTTACAGAAATATTTACATGCGAAGCTTTATGAAGTAAATCATTGAGATTCGAGAAGACTTTCTAACTCTTCGGGAGTTAGGCTTCGCATTCCAATTCGACGAACTAAGTTTTCAAACCGCTCTTTTGGGAGGGCCTTAGTAAATAGATCGGCGAGCTGGTATTCTGTCTTCACGAAAAATAATTCAACAGTACCCTCTTCAACGTGCTCTTTTATGAAGTGGTAGCGGACTCTAATATGCTTGGTCTTCGAGTGTTGCACTGGGTTGCACGAGATGGCTATGGCACTTTTTGAATCGCAATACAAAGGTATGCGGTTGAAAGAGAAACCATAATCCGTGAGTTGTGTTCTCATCCAAAGAACTTGAGCACAACACGCAGATAGAGACACATACTCGGCCTCTGCTGTTGATAAAGCAGTGCAATCTTGTTTTCTTGACGACCAGCCTACTAGCTTTTCTCCTAGAAATTGCGCTCCGCCTGATGTACTTTTCGCTGTTACTTGGCATCCAGCATGATCGGCATCTGAAAAGGCAGTTAGTGTAAACTCCGAATCCTTTGGATACCAAAGTCCCATGTTAATGGTTCTTCGTAGGTATCTAAAGATCCGTTTAACCTCTTGGAGGTGAAGTTCGGTAGGCCTTGCCTGAAACCGTGCAAGTAAGCAAACAGCAAAATGAATATCTGGTCGACTTGCAGTTAAGTACATGAGAGAACCAATCATGCTCCGATATTTCTTCGGATCCATGGGTTTCCCATTTAGGTCTGCGCCAATTTTTGGTGAAGTGACCATTGGAGTACCAACAGAGTCACAATTTTCCATACCATGTTTTTTCAAAATCTCAATTGTGTATTTAGCCTGATTTAGAAAAATACCACGCGGGGATTGATGAATTTGTAAACCCAAAAAGAATTTTAATTCTCCCATCATAGACATTTCAAATTTGCTTTTCATGAGATTTTCAAAATGTTTTGAATGTGTCGGATTAGTGGACCCAAATATTATGTCGTCCACATAAATCTGAACAATCAAAATATCATTTTTGTATTTTCTTGTAAACAAGGTTGGATCAATTGTTCCTTTGGTGAAATTATTTGACAACAAGAAAGATGATAACTCGTCATACCACGCCCGTGGGGCTTGTTTCAAACCATAGATTGCCTTCTTAAGCTTGAAGACGTATTCCGGATGATCTTTGTCAACGAAACCGTCTGGTTGACTCACATACACTTCTTCTTTCAGAGTTCCATTCAAGAATGCCGTCTTGATGTCCATCTGATAAACCGTGATGTTCTTGTGAGCGGCATAAGCTAAGAAAATCCTGACTGCTTCAAGCCTTGCAACTGGTGCGAATGACTCTTCAAAATCTATTCCTTCTTCTTGTCTGAATCCCTTTGCCACCAGACGAGCCTTGTTGCGAATCACAGTCATTTCTTCATCCTTTTTATTTTTCCATAACCACTTAAGATCAATGACTAGTTTGTCAATTGGTCTTGGAACTAAATCCCAGGTGTCATGGATTTGAAATTGAAGAAGTTCTTCCTGCATCGCTTCAATCCAGGCATTATCTGCCATTGCTTCCCGAATGTTTTTAGGTTCTATGAGACTGACTGAGCAGACATAGATGCACATGTCGCAATCGATGTGAAGTTGTTTTCTCGTCTGAATTGGTCTTGAGGGTTCACCAATAACCTGTTCAATCGGATGGTCTTTTGTCCACTGTAATGTTGAAGGGTACCTTGGACTGTTTGAATGTATGTTAGACGGTTCATGTAATCTGGAAGATGATTCACCAGATTCCGTTCCAAACGGGTTTTCAAAGACTTCTTCGTCTAACACAGCATTATTTTGTTCTTGCTCATCAATTCTTGGTAGAACAATTTCAATGAATGGAGTTTTAGGAGTAAATGATGTTGATGACGTGGAGGGAGATGGTGCGTCAGCTTCAAATGTTGTGGATGCATCTTGATTTTGTGGAGGTGGTGGTGGTTGTTGATGTTGAGTGGTTGCAGCGGAATGTTGGTTAGATGCATTTGCCGAAGCGCCACCATAGTATTCATCAAACATAAACTCGAAGAAATTATCCAGTTCCTGAGTTGTGGGTTGTTCTGACTGAATTGATTGAGCTCCTTGAGGTGCGAGTCCCGAACTGATATGTCCGGAAGTCATTCGGTTAAGCGCGGGTTCTAGAGCGAGTCTCTCAGAAGCCATTTGTGAAATTTCATCAAACTTCACATTCATCGTCTCCATTATCTTTTTCGTTCTCCTGTTGTACACCCTGAATGCCCTCGAGTTTTCAGAATACCCAATAAAGATTCCAATATCACCCTTAGCCTTCAACTTTCCCAGATCTTCCCTGTCATTTGTTGGATAGCATAAAGCGCCAAATACATGAAGATAAGAAATATCTGGTTTTCGGTTGTTGACAAGTTCGTATGGGGTTTTATTGAATCTTGGATGGATTAGGGATCGGTTTTGAGTAAAACAAGCAGTAGAAACAGCATCAGCCCATAGGAATAACGGTGCACTGGAATAGATCAGCATAGTGCGAGCAGCTTCTACAAGGGTTCGATTCCTTCTTTCAACTACCCCATTCTGCTGTGGAGTTCTAACAGCTGATGTCTGGTGTGTAATACCAGTTTCTTCAAAGAATGTTCGTAACTCCTGATTCACAAATTCCGTGCCATTATCCGTTCTAACTATCCTAACTGGAGCTTGAAGTAGAACTTGAATCCGCTTCAGAAAGGTGATGATGGTGCTTGGTGCTTCGTCCTTTGATCTCAAAAACTTTACCCATGTATATCTTGAATAGTCGTCAACAATTACAAGAATATACTTCTTCCCATTTAAGCTTTGAACTCGCATTGGGCCACATAAGTCCATGTGCAACAAATGTAACCTATCAACCGAACTAGGTACGGGTTTAGGTTTGAATGTTGCTCTTTTGCTCTTTCCCTGCTCACATGATGGACATAGGTGTTCTTTGGTGTATTTGAATTTAGGAAGACCGGAGACAATGTTGTCTTTGGCAAGCTTGTTGATCGTGTCAAAGTTCAGATGGGACAAACGTCTATGCCATAACCAGGATTTTGTGTCACCTGCCCTGGTCATGAGACAAATAGGAGATGAAGAGGCCATTTGGTTTATGTCAATTGCATAGAGATTGGTGCCACGATTCCCAATTAAGAGATCATTCCCCACCAAATTCCTAACAAAGCAAGTGTTTCTCCTAAAAGCAACCTCTAAATCTGCATCACAAAACTGTCCAACAGAGAACAGATTGTGTCCCAACCCTTCGACATAGTAGACCCGTGTGATCAAGTAATTCCCAAACTGAAGATCACCATAACCCAGAATAGCTGCAACGTGATCATTCCCAAACCGTACAGTCCCCATGAACTGCCATACAAAGTTGATCAGCAGCTTCAGATTCCCGGTCATGTGCTTGGAGCAACCCGAGTCTACGATCCAAAGACATATTTCGATAACCTGCCATGAACAGAAAACAATTGCATTTGGAAACCGTATTTCATTTGGTTCCATGGGTTAGGGGTAACACATGAACCACATACACAAAGATGGTTTAATTTTGTTCTAAGGGAACAACTTTTTGTTTGCCATTCTTACGTGTAAACTTTCTACCAGTTGGTTTCCATGCACACAGCTTAAGATAGTCCCTGGGCAATAGAGTACTAGATATGGTCCTAGATACAGCGATGAGACTGTTAAGGTATCTAGTCTTAGCACTAATTCGAGTAGGAACATCTTTCTGTTCAGGCTTATCATTCTCATTATCAGAAACAATATCATCACAAGCATTTTCAGAAAAAGATTTTTCTTGCATTAAACAAACAGATTCATTACATGCATTCAAAACACTGGTCTTTACATTACATCCAGATGATATTTGTTCCTTATTTGAAAGCTTTAAATTCCTAGGGTGTTCTTCTACTTCCTTGCATTCACTATCAGAGACAGGCGATACTCTAGATTTCTTAATAGTGCTCCTAGACTTTCGCTTGCTCCTAGTGGTGCTTTCTAATCATGTAGAAGGTAAGGCACACTCATTAGAATTTATGATGTTGTCCTGAGATGTTGTAGCATTCCTAGATTCATTTGGATTATCGTTCTTACTTTTGTCTAACGCCCTAGATGTTTTAGGTTTAGAGGTAGACGCAGTAGTGGGACTAATCCTATAAAGGCCAGGTGCTATTACATTAGTGTTCTTGACAACAGCTTTCTCTTTTTGTTTCTCATTAGGCAAAGGGGTTAATGGTGCAATACCCGTAGTTTCCTCACCCTGCCTTTTTTGACTTGCAAGCTGAGACTTCAAAAGATTGATTTGATCTTGCATATTTTTGTAAGAGCGCTCATACGACAATTTGTCATACTTGCATTCTTCCTTTTTTGTATCAAGTTGTTTAAAATATGTGCAATTTTGTTTTTCAAGTTTCAAAAGCGCCTTTTCATATTTTTCAACAATTTGAGAAGTCTCAGCTCGAAGTGTTTCATCATCCTCAACAGAATATGTTTGGAAAATAATAGACATGATATCGGTCGATAGAGCTTCGAAAGAGAGAGAGTCATTTTGATGTTCCAAAACTTTTATGTGTTCCAAGTATTCATTTGCTTCCTTCACTAAGGATTTATGGTCCTTAACAAATTCTGCTGACTCTTTCAAAAGATTATTTTCCACATTTTGAACAACCGCATAGATTGCAGCAACATGTGGATTAATTTCCTCTTCAAAAATCTTTTTCAGTTCATCCTGAACACCCGGAAACCATTCAAACTTGTTATTGTTAATTTTGGAAGCCACAATACGTTGAAGTTTCTCAATTCTCTGTTTAAGATCGACCAAATATAGTCTAGCTGCACTTGAATCATAAGTGTTTTTAGATGCCATTTGTTCGATGTTAGGCAGATGTTTTGAAACAGCCTTTTGTTTTGTGAAGACCACTGGTCTTTGAAAAAACAATTGTGACTCTTTTTTAACAAGATGAACACCAGAATCTTTATTAAGCTTGTTAGAATCAATTGGTTTAATTTCCCTGTTCATTTGTCTCATTTTGACTCGTCTCTTTTCAGTACGCTCAATCGTTTTATCCGAATCATAAATTTCAATCGGATCATGTTTATCATTTAGTACACTACCATTATATAACACATTCTGTTCACTCTGAGCTTTCTTGAGATAATAAGGGTTTTCACAACCGATAGCCGTTTTCTTTAGCGTATGTAAAATCGGGTTTTTATCATTTATTAACAAATTAATCGTTTGTGCAGAATGACCCGTTTTTACAAGTAAATCTTCCATCTTTCCAATGGTTTCCTTTTTGTCATTGATCTCTTTAAGAAGATCCTTTTCACGTTTTGAAAACCTGTCATTCAACTCCTTCTTTTCTTTTTCAAGATTGGAATAAGTTGATTTTTGTTTTGAAAGCTGGTTGGTTAGTTCAGAAATTTCCTTGTTTAGAGATTTGATTTGGTTATTCAAATTAACATCTAGAGTGTTAAATTTGATTTGTAAACGTTTTTCTCTTAACTCAGACTCTTTTAAGCTAACCTCAAGTTCCGACTGTTTTTTGTTATGAAAATCATAAGCTCTTGCATTCACCTTATACCTCTCAAGCTCAGTGGTCAATTTTTCATTCGCGGCCTTAACATCGCGATTGACCTTTTTGACCTTTTCTATTTCAACACTACAATTTTGCAATAATGATTCAAACATAGCACGTGTTTCCTCATCATTATCAGTATGTTGTGACTCGAATTCTTCATTAGGATCCATATCTGGAGTTACCAAATTAGTATTGCTACAACTTGGTTCGTCCATATATGTATCGTAAATGAGATTAGGAGTCTCAGGATACTGTTCATTTTGAGGTGAAACATCAAATATTTCATTATTGTGACATGTAGCATATGGTTGTACCTCAGAAACCGCATTAGTGTCAAAAGCAGGAGGTGCTTCTGAGTCTGTGTCGTACTTTGCCTCCTGGAGATTTGCCATAAAAATGCAGTTTGCATCGATGACCTCTTGATCTTCTGAAGCATCCATAATGGCCATGAAGTCATTCTCTTCTGCACTCAACTGAAGTCCAGCCGTTTCCTTGTTTGCCAACATTAATGCTTTCTGCAAGTAAGCTGGATCCCTCTTATTCGGCTTGTCTGGACAGTTCCTAGCCATGTGACCAATACCCTGACAGTTGAAGCACTTCATCATATTACCCTGATTCCTATTCCCAGCTCCCTGAGCAACATTCCCAAACTGATTCCCAGCATTCTGTACCCTTTGATTACCAACAGCATTACCCATCTGATTCCCTGCAAACTGACCCATCTGATTACCAACATACTGCCCTGCATTCTGATTACCCATCTGAAATCTTGGAGCATATCCCTGTTGATTCCCATATCCTCCAACCATTTGTCCTTGCTGTCCCATGTTGAAACTCGGTTGTGCAATCTGCTTATTGCGAGTATTCGATGAGATTCGTTGATTGTTGTTGGTGGGTGTGGAGTAACGTCCTTGGAATGCTTTTGATAGGTAAGCAAAAGCTTGAGACAAGGCATCAGTTGACTCATCCTGATCATGTTGATCTGGGTGTTGCGAGTATTGTTGTTTGGGATTACCTGTTGTTGTTGTGGGTAGAATGGTGATTGTGGAATATACTGTTGTTGCATGAATTGCTGAGTGGATGATGATGATGATGATGGTTGTGCACTGACTGTTGCGGGTGTAGGTGATTGGACTATGAGTGCAAGAGGATCTTGTTGTTTTGCTTGCTTCTCTTTTCTGACTTCATTTGCCTCTGCTTGGTTTTGTTTGAGAAAATCATAAAGTTGATCATAGTTCACCTTGTGAAGGTCTTGTGTTTGGTTGACAATAGTAACATATCGTCCCCATTCTTCTGGAAGGTTGTTGATGAACTTGATGTTTTGAACAATTTGTTTAGGCGACAAATTGTTTCTGATCAACTCATTCATGAGAGTACAAAACCGTGTGTAGTAAGATTCAATCTGTTCAGCTGGTGTTGCTGTGAACTTCTCCCATTCAGTCAGAAGCTTGTTTTCCATGTCTTGAATGCCAATTTCTGTACCATGACAAAGACGTCTAACTCGATCCCACATTTCTTTGGCAGTTTGACAGCTATCTACAGCACAGAATATTTCTTGTGGTAAACCGAGTTGGATTAGATGCATTGCTAGGTGATCAGCTTCAATTTGCTTCCAATCTGCTTCAGTGTAATCCGATTCCTCTTTGGTTCTGTACGTTGGATCAACGGGAGGTTCTGCAGTAGGGTTTCCAGCTGTTTCTTCAATCTTACCAGGCTTGAATGGACCTTCTTTTACGGAGTTAACCAAGAGTATACCTTGTCCATTAGGTTTGGATCTCATATATCGAAGCATACGACTCGTCCATGGAAGGTAACCACCTTTTTCTAACATTGGAGGACGGTTTTCTGAACCTGCGGCATGTATGTCCTGTTGTGTAGTCATCTTTAAAATATTGTGTATGATAAAGTGGATTTAGGATCTTTGCAACAAAGTAGGAGACGTTGTTGTTGAAGGTTGAACTTGGTTGTTGTTGTTGTGAAGCTTTGTTACGGTGGAATTTTGGTCTGAAAACTTAGAAACTCAATAACTTCCTTCTGGAGCGTTTTTAGGCCTCGAAACTTGAAGTTTCACAGAAGTACGAGGGCCAAAACTGCCAAATCTGGAAGTTCCCAAAGGCTGCTAGAAAGTACAGGGACTGAAGTTGACAACTCTGAAAACTGGTGAAAACTCTTTGTTGTCCGATATCGCAGTTGGGTCAGATATCGGATGACACTAACAAAAGCTCAACTGCGATAACTATGTCTGAGGTCAACTGCGATAGGTCTGATTAGCGACAATTGCGATAGACCCAAATGCGATAGCCAAATGCGATAAGCCAAATGCGATGGACAACTGCGATAATGGCCAAATGCGATAAGGCAAATTGCGATACCTATCGCAATTCTCATACAAGAACTGCGATAAACACTATGAATTGCGATAACCCGTCTGAACTTCTTCAATTGCGATAAAACGCAACTTTTGACCAAATCTCACCCACTTTTTGTTTTTTAGCTACTAGCCCATGCACTTCTCCATGCTTCTCAGTAAACTTTCTGCCACTTTTACTAACTTCTACTAACTTCAATAATTCACCTTTTATCACTTAAAATAATCAAAACAATTCTTATACAAGAATTGTTATTTGATTCTTGTCGATCTAGAAGATGAAGAACAAACCAAATCCAAGTTTCCACAAGCTTTACCACGTAGAAAAACTGGAAACTTTGAGTACCCAAGTTCGAATAAACACAAAACAAACTTAACCTTGAATCTTGTATAGATCGATTAGAAGAAAGAACATAGGTTGTAATTTTCCTAGTGAGAGAAAAATGACGAAGGATGTTTTTTACTCTTAATGATCATACAAAGCTAAAGATAATCCTACCTTGAAACCTTTCTCTATGTATACCACTTGTAACACTCGACTTCACTTGGAGAAGATGAACCGAGAGCTTTCCTCTTTATCACACAACACACTAGAACACAATGATGACTCACATATACATATTAAGAACAAGAAAGAGTAGTATGGATCATAGGCTAATTTCAGTCAAAGGTTTATTAGCTTTAGTGAAAAGGAAATAAACAATGACAAGGTTACACACACACACTCTCTTTCATACAAATGAGACACACTTAGAAGAGTGTGTGTGTGCGTGGTTTTGTTGTGTTCACAGCCAACCAAAAGGCTTTGGTGGGCTTTCTATTGGACCTTGTAGTGGGCTTGATTAAAACATTACACTTATACATTTGTAACACTAATAAACTAATGCTACAAGCCCACTACTTTAACTACATATTACATGACACACTTAAGACATAAAAACTAATGACCATCACTTTTGCATTTATAAAATAAATGCTAACACTATTGGTCAGTGGTCATAGCGCATACACATTGGGCAGCAAGTAAGGTTGCATCAGCCTGCATACGGATAAGTGGTATACCAGCAGGGCTTCCCACACAGCCTCCAATGGCTCCAGCATTCAACCCACATAAAACTTTCTTGTAAAGAGGCAGGGGCTTTCCATCATAGGTCTCAAATATTCAGTGTTTCTTAATAAAAGGTTTTCATCTGATTATTGAATGTGAAAGCATGAAGTACACAACCTAACTTATGAAAAAGTAATGTTCCATACCTCGGCAATTCCACACAATTTGCAAAATCAGGATCTGCTACTATCTCCTCGGCATTTTGAGCCCTTAATTTTCCAGCAACTCAAACGATGGCAAAGACTGCAGTGCCAACTCGCGACCACCACTCCAACCTGTAACAAATTGAAATTTATATCATAGTATGTAGAAAAGTGAATATAGTAATAGGTTAATTTATGACAGATATAAAACTAATTTGCACCCCCATGTGACATATTGCAAGCTGATTTGCATAATCATCAGCCATGTACTCTCCATGTCGCTCACAATTGGTGAATGCTTCTATGTTAAGTTTATGTTATGGCAACTTACTGTTATGTTAAGTTTATGCTTCATATAGCAACCTGGTATACATGTCGCTATTGGTCAGTGGTCATAGCGCATACACATTGGGCAGCAAGTAAGGTTGCATCAGCCTGCATACGGATAAGTAGCATATCAGCAGGGCTTCCCACACAGGCTCCAATGGCTCCAGCATTCAACCCACACAAAACTTTCTTGTAAAGAGGCAGGGGCTTTCCATCATTGGTCTCAAATATTCAGTGTTTCTTAATAAAAGGTTTTCATCCGATTATTGAATGTGCAAGCATGAAGTACACAACCTAACTTATGAAAAAGTAATGTTCCATACCTCGGCAATTCCACACAATTTGCAAAATCAGGATCTGCTACCATCTCCTCGGCATTTTGAGCCCTTAATTTTCCAGCAACTCGAACGATGGCAAAGACTGCAGTGCCAACTCGCGACCACCACTCCAACCTGTAATAAATTGAAATTTATATCATAGTATGTAGAAAAGTGAATATAGTAATAGGTAAATTTATGACAGATATAAAACTAATTTGCACCCCATGTGACATATTGCAAGCTGATTTGCATAATCATCAGCCATGTACTCTCCATGTCGCTCACAATTGGTGAATGCTTCTATGTTAAGTTTATGTTAAGGCAACTTACTGTTATGTTAAGTTTATGTTTCATATAGCAACCTGGTATACATGTCGCTATTGGTCAGTGGTCATAGCGCATACACATTGGGCAGCAAGTAAGGTTGCATCAGCCTGCATATGGATAAGTACCACACAGGCTCCAATGGCTCCAGCATAAAACCCACACAAAAATTTCTTGTAAAGAGGCAGGGGCTTTCCATCATTGGTCTCAAATATTCAGTGTTTCTTTTCAAAATTTCACGTAAAATAAAGTCAAAAATGTCAGGTTGTTGCCTTAGCAAAAGCACAATCACATCAAGCAAACAATGATTTTTTTTCCTAATAAACTGAAGTTCAACCAAAACCAAAATCGAAACCTAAGAATAAATTGCAAGGCATAATGAACTGATGACCAAAATAGCACATATTTGTATAAGCACTAACCAAACACCCCCTTATTCAGACTACCATGATCAATTACAGCACTATATAAACAAACAAAACCACATGTTCACACACCGAGCACTTTGACAATAAGCATCATAATTCACATAAAGCAAACACCTTTTTTCTATTAGTATTATAAACCGGCATTGGGTTAGTTTTAACAAACTCGGAAACAAATCATCTATTAGCCGCTAATTTAAACATACCAACTTATCTAATACAGTAAGTTAAGATACCTTGGGTGCCTCTTTTCATGGAAGTCCTGGACACGCGCCAATCAAGGTCTGAAGAGATCGAGTCTAGCTGTTAAGGCTTCTTCAAAAGGGACTGACCCACCCATTGTTCTGCAAGGTCACAACAATTAATATAAACAACAAATGAAAACAAATATTTTTATACCGAGTGCACACCTAGCGGTCCATTCGGCAACAGCTTTCCCAGCTCCACGAAACTCAGCAGGGTCATCAATGCCCGCATCTGCACATACGGTGCTATTGACATCATAATGTGGATTTAAACTAAAATATGTAAATTATTGTTATACATATCAGTAAGTCAACATTTTACCAAATAGGCAATAGTAAAGAACATGTGCATTACAAAACAATCTAGGCATTACAAAACCAACATTCATGGAACAAAAAGTAAAAATAAAAAACGCACCTTTCTCTACCTCTCCTCTTTCGTTTCAACTTTCAACTTTCATATTCATGATAATCAGTTCGCAATTGTTGTCGACAAACTTAGGCTTATGTATATCACTGAATCCTACACATAACAAAAGCATAGTTTAGAAAAAACCGTAATTAAAAAATCAGTCTTTAACCCCAAATTAATGAAATCTCCAAATTACAATACGATTAACACTACACATAACAAAGTATCTAAAACCAAAACTAAAGAAACCCAAAATCAGAAAACCCTAACTTATCAATCCCTAACACGAAAACAACAAAATCTCCAAATTACAATAAAACCCTAATTTGAAAATCCATTAAACACTTAATATTACATTCAACAATTAATTTACTAACACCATAATTTCTCTTAAAACTTTCATCAAGCACATGGTAGGCACAATTCCACCTATCTTTTCCACACCATCAGCCACAGCGCACCTTTAAGATTAACCGCTTGTGTAATAAACAACGCACCGTTTCTGTTGATGAATTTAGGCCAAAATTGAAGCGCCTACAAAAAAAATTCGACCGAATTACCCAAACACACATTAACCAATAAGAATGGGCCGGGACTGTTTACGTGTTAATTAAAAATCCAACCAATGAGGAGCCGAATTAAATGAAAACGACCCCGTAATGAATCACTGTTTCTCCCGTTTTATTTTGGGTTTTAGTATATTTTATAATTTTTTTGAAAAAATGAAAAGAACAAGAGGGTGTAAGAAAATGAAAAGAAAATATAGGAGCGAGTAAAGAGATTTTTTTCAAAATTCTAATTAAATTTTGAAAAATGAGATTTTGTTTCTTCAGTTTTTATGAAAAAATTTATGAAAAAGATGAGTTGTTTTTACCAACTAAACAAACCGTTAGCTTTTTAACTTTTGTACAATGTTTTTCTTCATAATTTGTTAATTGCACCCTTCTAAGTATCAACTTTTTTTTCCCCTTATATGTTTTCCTTTAAGGCTTTAACAAATGAAAATCTTTAAAAATTGGGCTATCAAACAGGTTTGGACTAATGGGTTACTTTTCATAAAGCCCATGACCACAACGACTATAAAGTGAATCGTAGCACTAAGTACTACAAAAAGTAAAAACCAACTCATGCACAACAACACACATATGATGATTGATGATCTTAGGGCCCGTTTACCAAAATAAGTGGCATATAAAGATTGTGGGGTCATACATGGGGTCTACGTCTGATTCTTTCTCTTATTGGGGAGGAGATGAAATTTTATGCCTTTAGCTAAGGGAATTTAGTGGGCCTATTTAAAAAATATATATTAAATAATGTGTTTGTGGGTCCACACATGTTAGCTAAGGGATGATTAAGTGCCAAATAAACAACCCCTTAGCCAACTTGTAAACCGACAGTATTGGAGCATGAGGTGAGATCAATATAGAATTCATATTTGCCATACAACCAATGAACCAATCATAGCCGTCTATTTTTTATCTAAATTAATAAAAAACCATTTTCCACATTTTTTTTTAAAACAACATATCTTGCAAACGGTAAATCTTCAAGCTACAAAAAATACACCATCGCGACGAGAATTAAATTATCTTTCTATAGATATGCAATTCTATATATTTTCGACAAACTTTTTTTTTTCGACGAACTTTTTTTTTTTTTTTAAATTTTCGCCCAGAAAAATCATATGTGATTCGTAAAAATCACATATGATTTGATTTTTACAAATCACATATGATTCTTACGAATCACATGTGATTTTTGCAAATCACATGTGATTCGTAAAAATCACATATGATTTGATTTTAACGAATCACATGTGATTTTTCTGGGCGAAAATTCTGAAAAAAAAATCATCGAAAAAAAAGTTCGTCGAAAGTATATAACAATGCATATCTATAGAAAGATAATTTAATTCTCGTCGCGATGGTATAATTTTTTTCCCGTAACGATTAACGGTTTGCGAGATATTTAATTTTTAAAAAAAGGGTGAAAGTTTATTTTGATAAAAAAAAATGAATGACTAGAATTGATTGATTGGTTTTATGACAAATATGAGTTCTAGGCAAAAGTTCTTTATAGATCTAACTTTTATCATAGAACCCATCAAGCAATCTTAGCCACTCATTTTTCTTATCAAATTAAAAAAATTAATTTCCACCATTTTTTTTAAACTTAAATATCTCGCAAACCGTAAATCGTCAAGCTACAAAAAAAATACCATCGCGACGAGAATTAAATTATCTTTCTATAGACATGCATTGTTATATATTTTCGACGAACTTTTTTTTCGATGAATTTTTTTTTTTTTTTCCAAAATTTCCGTCCAGAAAAATCATATATGATTCGTAAGAATCATATATGATTCGATTTTAACAAATCATATATGATTTCGTACGAATCATATATGATTTTTACGAATCATATATGATTCGTAAGAATCATATATGATTCGTGTAAGAATCATATATGATTCGTAAAAATCGAATCATATATGATTCTTTCTGGGCGGAAATTAAAAAAAAAAAAAAAAAAAGTTCGTCGAAAAAAAAAAGTCGTCGAAAGTATATAACAATGCATATCTATAGAAAGATCATTTAATTCTCGTCGCGATGGTATTTTTTTTGTAGCTTGAAGATTTACCGTTTGCAAGATATGTTGTTTTAAAAAAAAGATGGAAAATAAAAATGGGTGGCTATGATTGGTCCATTGGTTCTATGGCAAATATGAGATCTATATTGATCTCATCTCATGAGTTCTATATTGATATTTTGTCATTGGAGCATAGACCTGTCACCAACTTTTATTCCATTCCACTTAAAAGAAAGAAAGAAAAAAAAAAAAGCGTGTATCCGACACTCAGACATCACTATCTTACCTTTTTATCTTTATTTTACCACCTCCTTAGACTAAAATAAAAGGTTGCAAACACATGTATAAACGTTTTCTATTTTTATGCTTTTTATCTTTACTTTTAACAATCATAGTTACACGTCATATGCGAAGATATCTAGGCCACATAGCTACAAAGGCCCATTCTGGCAGGATACATTGATACACACATTTCATCATGTAGAATTTCATTTGGTCATATCTCATTTGTCTATTATTTATTACGTTAAAAAATATGTAAATTCTTTTTTCTTGCTGCATGGTAAATTATTTCTTAAACATACTATGTTAACCTACTATCAATAAAATATTTCTTCAAGAAGGCCGAGACTATTGGGTCTTGCTATGGCTACCCCGTACAAGTACTACCCATCTAATATTCACTTTATTTACAGAAAAAGATAGTTTTTACGTTTTTTTTTTATGTATCTTTTGACTTTTTGTATTTTTGACTTGTCAAACTTTATATTTTATGTTCCGCACTTCAAGTTTGCAGTGTTACACACTTTATTAACAGGACAAGACAGTCTTTTATTATTTTATGCTTCATATTTTTTGTGTTTTACTACTTTTGACTTATCAAACTTTACTTTTTCTGTTCCGTTTATAATAAAAGCAAAATTACAAAAATAAAAGAAAATAAAAATAAAAAGTTAAGAGAGGGTATTACTTGTATTTTAGGAGGGGTACCAATATCTAATCCCGACTATTTATTACCCAACTAAAACTGTACGATAAAGAAAGGTGAGACTTTAACTCCAAAATTTAATGCAAGTTGTGTAAAAACAAATGGGTGGAATTAAATAATTATTACAATTCAAAATAGATGAGCCATATTCGTGACATGATGAAATGAGAAATGCATAAAGAAAATTGAAAATAAGATCCATGCACGTAGCATAAATAACATAACATACCAGTTTCTTTATCATGACCAAACTGCAAGAAAAGCCATTAGTCCAGCCCCAAGGAAAAGCCATTTTCTTTATCATTTTTTTGCTTATAAAATCAGTAGCAAATAAGTCGACCAAATGGAATCAAGTATCTCTTCAATAACTAGCGTGCGGTTTCTGTTAGCGTTGTAAGATGGGGAGATAATCATGCCTATATATACCGTCATACCGACCCCTAAAGGAATGGTTACAGCGAAAAAAGAACATGCCATTAAAGTTGGATGCAGGGACCGAGCTTTGTTTTGGGGATACATCCGCTAGTGCAAACCCTTCTAGGAATTGATTGAATGATAATGCCCCCAGAAAGATCTAACTTTGCACGAGTGTTTTGCTACGTCTAATGAAAGGCCAACCATGACTAAATATGACTTCTTTGCAAACTACCTGCCATTATTTATGAAAATGCAATAACAATGCTATAGCTTGCATAGATGAACATACTTGTTCATTTGTCTTGTGTTAGCCATCATACTTTTTTGGGCATCTAGAGTTATTAAATATTGGCTTCGTGTCCGGTTTGGGTCATTTTTTTGACCCACTTTGTTTCTAGCTAAGTTTTCAACCAATTTTTAAGCTAGTGAGTTGTATATCAAGCTCTACTATATGTCCAAATTTGCTTAATCATACACACTGTAGTAGTGTAGTCTGTAGTGTTTCTTTGGCAGCAAATTAAAAGACCGATTATTAGGAAAAGTAATCACTTGTATAAAAAATCGTACATGCGAGACAACAAGATGCCAAATACGACTCTCAACATCATCATAACTGAAACCATGGGAATGAATAAGCGAGTACCGGCCTTCAGAAGACTCTCGGTCATGATTATGTGAATCCCACTCGAGTCATCTCGAACATCTTGAATTTGCTTCGTTTGTTTACTCTCATACTACTGAGTAATATTGAAGTCAACAAGCAATGTGGTCAAAGCATGTGAATGAATTCTGGGGATAAGATGAAACCATCAGTAAAGGCCTCAGTGACTAAGAAGAGGTTGGAGTCAGTTTTGAGGAAACGCCCGTTCTTACTAATTACTGGCATGGATATGCCTATGATTCCGGTAGAAAGAATTGCGGAAATGTCAACGAATTTGAGGTTGAAAGCGATTTTATCATCGTGGCATTAGTCAAAGTCGGGGTGTGTCATTGCAACTAGTTTTTAACATGGATCTAGAAAAGTTCCTGAAATAAGATCCTATTGGGATCCAATAAAAGTTGGTTACTAATACTGTGCAGCATAACTCATGACTAATGGTCACTGGGACATGTGCTCATTGCCTTGGGCTTTGTCCATATTGAAAGGTTAGTCGGCACCCAAAAAGGGTGCATGGTCAGCCATGGTGTAAGGATTTCCACGCCGATTTAAACTTTTTGTGGAATGTTGTAATGCATAACTCAGATTGATCTGCTTTACTCTAAACGGAAAATTGTTTTTACATAGTGAAAACTAAAGCCATACAAGATTGGTTACAAATGGCAGTTTGCTAAAACAAAGTTAAACAAACTAATCTCGATACAAAAAAAATAAAAAATAAAAAAAATAAAAAAATAAAAAAAAAAAAGACAGTCATATAAATATATATACTCTAGATAGATCACAACCTCAAACACCTGACATGGTGTGTTTGGGTTTACTTTTTTATTAGAGTAAAAAGTATAGAAATTACTGGATAGTATTCCAGTTGCCTACATTTTGTAAAATGGAATGATGTTTGTGTAATAAAAATGTTGACATAATTCAGAAATGACAATGTTTGTTTCAGTGAATTTACGAAGAAAGAGTCGAAAGAGTTTGACAGAAATTGTGTGGACACCAATTGAAATTCTATCAAGTTGAAGAGATAACGATTATGTGGAAGCCATGCCCAACCCATAGTATGGGTTAGAAAGTTTTTCGACAAAGACTTGGTATTGACTATTGTTTACTCTTTGCCATTGACTTGGAAAAGTTGAAGGTTTTGTGTATGCATATATATCATGGGGGTATATCTTTAAAAAAGTACGCAACTTTACGTGAAAATCGGAATCGGTATTTAGAAAAACTAATTAGCTATCATAAATGACTCTATTTAGCCATCATGACAATTTTACCCTTTAATGTTACATAAATGGTCCCTGTGGATTTGCGAAAATTGCAGCCACCATCCTTACACTAAATTACATAAATGGTCCTGTCGTAACGCTAAATTGCGTCTAACTTCCAAATCACGTTTTCAAAAAAAAATTTCTAAATAAATTTTTTTAGAAAAATTAATTTTATTTTCGAAATTAATTTTTATTCCAAATTAGTTTTTTTAGAAAAATTATTTTTTTTTCCGAAATTTTTTTTTAGAATTTTTTTTTCTGAAATTAATTTTTTAGAAAAATTAATTTTTTTTCCGAAATTATATTTTACAAAAATAATTTTTTTTTCCGAAATGAAATTTTTTAGAAAAATAAATTATTTTTCCGAATTTATTTTTCTAAAAAAAAATTTCGGAAAATAAATTAATTTTTCTAAAAAATTTCATTTCGGAAAAAAAAAATTATTTTTCTAAAAAAAATAATTTCGAAAAAAAAAATTAATTTCGAAAAAAAAATTTAAGAAATGATTTCACGAAAAAAAAAATTATAAAAATTTTATTTCGGAAAAAATATTATTCCGAAAAAAAATTTCGAAAAAAAAGTTTGGAAAAAAAATTTGAAAAAGTGATTTGGACGTTGGACGCAATTTAGGGTAACGACAGGGACCATTTTTGTAATTAAGTGTACGGACGGTGGCTGCAAATTTCAAATAAGCTAGGGTAAAATAATCTTTATAGAATTTTTTTTTTTTGTCTTTATTACTTAAATAGAGTCATTTATGAAAGTTTTTTACTCTTTTTCTACAAATTTTTTGTTCGCCACGCGAAACCGATTTTCACGTAAAGTTGCGTACGTTTTTAAAGATATACCCCTATATACATGATCATTACTAGTTATATATCAATCACATATTAACCTTGAGTACTTACTTTTTAATTTTGACCATCAAACCAGCATTAACAATGTGTCATACTTCCTCCACAAATCTTAGTGTTCGTATGCTCAATTTTACTTATGTGCTTATGATGCTCATTTTTGTGTTAGCAAAAACCAGTGCTAATGATTTCAACAAATCAAGAGTTAGAGAAGCAAAAGCTTTGCATGCAACTAATTGGTGGGGAGATAGAAATGCTTCTTCAGATCATTGTGCTTGGCCTGAAATTGGTTGCAGTGAAGGAAGTATCATTTCAATATACTTTTACTGTGATGATAATGAAGGTCTAGGTGAGCTGAGAAGCCTCGACTTTGCTTCATTTCCAAACCTTGAGGAGCTTCATATTCCTAACTGCAAGCTTAAAGGGAGCATCCCAGAGCAGATTGGTTTGCTATCAAACTTAACATATCTTTCGCTTTCTAATAATCATCTCACAGGTACATTACCTGCCTCGTTTACCAATCTCACCCATTTGGAAAACCTTGATCTTTCTAATAAGAATCTCACAGGTAAAATACCTGTCTCGTTTTCCAATCTCACCCGTTTGGAAAACCTTGATCTTTCTAATAACAATCTCACAGGTAAAATACCTGTCTCGTTTTCCAATCTCACCCGTTTGGAAAACCTTGATCTTTCTAATAACTTTCTCAGAGGTAAATTAACTGTCTCGTTTGCCAATCTCACCCGTTTGAAAAACCTTGATCTCTCTAATAACAACTTTACTGGTCAAATCCCTTCATCCTTTGGTTCCATTGTCAATCTCAATTTTCTCGAGTTGAGCGACAACAATCTTGATGGTCCAATTCCGTCAAGTTTTGGCAACCTACACCAACTGCAATCTTTAAACCTTGCCAAGAATTCTATCAGTGGGCCTATTCCCCTAAATATAGCAAATTTGATGAATTTCAGTTTGGGACATTTAGACCTTCATCATAATCGTCATGTGGGTGCTATTCATCAGAGGCGTCTCCGAGGATTTACGGGCCCTATCCGAGCCGTTAAAAAATGTGCCCCTTAGACCCCTTATTGGGCTTATAAATTTATT
This sequence comes from Artemisia tridentata subsp. tridentata, assembly GCA_021014915.2. Lineage (NCBI taxonomy): Eukaryota > Viridiplantae > Streptophyta > Magnoliopsida > Asterales > Asteraceae > Artemisia > Artemisia tridentata. The sequence goes on from CP139505.1 coordinate 15,540,543, forward strand.
ATGGGTTATAAATTTAGTTATAAGATTGGAATTTATTTGGGCCCAAGTTTAAATGTTTAATACCTATCTATACTACCTATAAAGGAAAAATGGTCAAAGTGGAAAAGTGGAAAAGTGAAAAGTCAAGGAATGTGAAATGTTGAAAAATTTTATTAAAGGAAATTATGAAATGTAATTAATACTCTTATTAAAACACCCCATTACTTAAAAGTACAATGATTTATACACAATGTACAACCAATTAAAACAATTAATACAAATCACAAACCGGGTTGACCCGGGACGCTTCAAACCCGACGGGTTGAACCGGTTTAATTTGACCCGTTTTCGACCCAACCTAGCAAGCTGACCCGGTTTAAATCGACCAAATTTTCGACCGGAACGGTTCAACCGGTTGAACCACCCGGGTCGAACCGGGTTTCAAAACATTATGTTTAATTACCAAATCTTCAAACTTTTATTATTTTTCATTTATAACCAATTAAAACAATTAATACAAATCACAAACCGGGTTGACCCGGGACGCTTCAAACCCGACGGGTTGAACCGGTTTAATTTGACCCATTTTTGACCCAACCTAGCAAGTTGACCCGGTTTAAATCGACCAAATTTTCAACCGGAACGGTTCAACCGGGTCGAACCGGGTTTCATAACATTATGTTTAATTCCCAAATCTTCAAACTTTTATTATTTTTCATTTATAACCTATAAACTTTTTTTATCAATAAACTATGTGTCGCTATAAAATCCCGTTGCTATGCACGGGTACTCGTCTAGTTTAAAAAAATACACATATATATATATATATATAGGATCCGGTTCCATTGAGAAGGTTTTTATTTTGAGAAGATTGAGAAATCTTCGTTTGAACAAACTGATTCATGTTTTTGATTTGATTCACAAGTAAAACATCATTTTATGGTGAATCGAATCTATAAATTACAAATTTGATTCACAAATCATTGTTAAAATCGAGTTATGATGATGATTCATTAAATTTGTACAGATGATTCAGTATTCTACATATATCGCAAAATCGAGAGACTTTTAACATTGATTCAAATTTTTTTTACACATTTTGAATTTTAATCACATTAAAATGAGTTTTACGCTTGAAAAACATGAATCAAAGTTAAAAATCTATCGTTTTTGAAAACCTTCTCAATCTTCTCAAAATAAAACCTTCACAATCGATCCAGATATATATATATATATATATATATATATATATATATATATATATATATATATATATATATATATATAGGATTTTTTTGATTTTTTTTTTTAAAAATGGGCCCTCGCGAAATCGGGCCTTGGCCGGTTGGCCTCCCCGGCCACCCTTAGAGCCGCCTCTGCTATTCATCCAGAACTAGAGAAGCTTTCAAGTCTTTATTACCTTGATTTGTCATCAAACCAGTTGTCAGGAAACGTATCACTTGCTAATCCCTGTTTTGTTTCGTATCTAAACCTTTCCAAGAATCTCATGATGGGAGCTATCACAAATGTACGTGATTGCAGATACTTAAAATTCTTGGACATTAGTGGTAATCATTTTGTTGGAGAAGCACTTAATCACTGCGACCTCCCATCTTTATTGCTCTTAAATCAGTCTCAGAATAATCTTACTGGAGAAATGGTCTGGTCAACCAATAATGTGTGGAGTGCAAAATTCCTTTGACCCTTTTTCTTTCCATTATCGTTGGACTTTGCTTCTTAGTGGTTGTGTATGAAAACGGACGAAAACGTATGAAATCGGACGTAAACGGGCGAAAACGGACGGAAATGTATGAAAACGGACAAAAACGTATGAAAACGGACGAAAACGTGCGAAATTGTATGAAAACGGACGAAAACAGATGAAAACGTAAGAAAACGGACGAATATGTGTGTAAACGTATGAAAGCGTAAAAACACGTCTAAAAACGGACGAAAGCGTATGAAAAATTGACAAAAATGAAAGAAAACGGACGAAAGCGTAAGAAAACAGAAGAAAACGTATGAATACGGACGTATACGTAAGAAAACGGACGAAAACGTAGTGAAAACGTAAGAAAACGGGCGAAAACGTGCAAAAACGGACAAAAACGTATGAAAACGGACGAAAACGTATGAAAACAGACGGAAACGTATGAAAGCGAAAAAAATAAAAAATAAAAAATTGATCACTTGTATAAAAAATCGTACATGCGAGACAACAAGATGCCAAATACGACTCTCAACATCATCATAACTGAAACCATGGGAATGAATAAGCGAGTACCGGCCTTCAGAAGACTCTCGGTCATGATTATGTGAATCCCACTCGAGTCATCTCGAACATCTTGAATTTGCTTCGTTTGTTTACTCTCATACTAATGAGTAATATTGAATTCAACAAGCAATGTGGTCAAAGCATGTGAATGAATCCTGGGGCTAAGATGAAACCATCAGTAAAGGCCTCAGTGACTAAGAAGAGGTTGGAGTCAGTTTGAGGAAACGCTCGTTCTTACTAATTACTGGCATGGATATGCCTATGATTCCGGTAGAAAGAATTGTGGAAATGGCAACGAATTTGAGGTTGAAAGCGATTTTATCGTCGTGGCATTAGTCAAAGTCGGGGTGTGTCATTGCAACTAGTTTTTAACATGGATCTAGAAAAGTTCCTGAAATAAGATCCTATCGGGATCCAATAAAAGTTGGTTACTAATACTGTGAAGCATAACTCATGACTAATGGTCACTGGGACATGTGCTCATTGCCTTGGGCTTTGTCCTTATTGAAAGGTTAGTCGGCACCCAAAAAGGGTGCATGGTCAGCCATGGTGTAAGGATTTCCACGCCGATTTAAACTTTTTGTGGAATGTTGTAATGCATAACTCAGATTGACCTGCTTTACTGTAAACGGAAAATTGTTTTTGCATAGTGAAAACTAAAGCCATATAAGATTGATTACAAATGGCAGTTTGCTAAAACAATGTTAAACAAACTAATAATACAAAAGAAAAAAAAAACAGTCATATAAATATATATACTCTAGATAGATCACAACCTCAAACACCTGACATGGTGTGTTTGGGTGTACTTTTTTATTAGAGTAAAAAGTTTAGAAATTACTGGATAGTATTCCAGTTGCCTACATTTTGTAAAATGGAATGATGTTTGTGTAATAAAAATGTTGACATAATTCAGAAATGACAATGTTTGTTTCAGTGAATTTACGAAGAAAGAGTCGAAAGAGTTTGACAGAAATTGTGTGGACACCAATTGAAATTCTATCAAGTTGAAGAGATAACGATTATGTGGAAGCCATGCCCAACCCATAGTATGGGTTAGAAGTTTTTCGACAAAGACTTGGTATTGACTATCGCTTACTCTTTGCCATTGACTTGGAAAAGTAGAAGGTTTTGTTTATGCATATATACATGATCATTACCAGTTATATATCAATCATATGATTAACCTTGAGTACTTACCTTTTAATTTTGACGATCAAACAAGCATTAACAATGTGTCCTACTTCCTCCAAAAATCTTACGGTTCATATGCACAATTTCACTTATGTCCTCATGATGCTCATTTTTGTGTTAGCAAAAACCAGTGCTAATAATTTCAACAAATCAAGAGAAGCAAAAGCATTGAATGCAGCTAATTGGTGTGGAGATAGAAATGCTTCTTCAGATCATTGTACCTGGCCTGGAATCATTTGCAACAAAGCAGGTAGTGTCATTTCAATATACAGTTACTGTCTAGATCTGAGAAGCCTCGACTTCGCTTCGTTTCCAAACCTTGAGAAGCTTTCTATTCATTGCTGCGAGTATGAAGGAGAAAACATCCCGGAGCAGATTGGTTTGCTATCAAACTTAACATATCTTTCGCTTTCTAATAGCTATCTCACAGGTAAAATACCTGCCTTTTTTACCAATCTCACCCGTTTGGAAAACCTTGATCTTAGTCAAAATAACTTTATTGGTCAAATCCCTTCATCTTTTGGTTCCATGGTTAATCTTACCAACCTGGACCTGAGCGCAAATCGACTGGATGGATCAATCCCACCTGCACTTATAACTAACTTGCATAAGCTTGAAACGTTGGACCTGAGTAATAACAATCTTGATGGTCCGATTCCCTCAAGAGCTAATTTACATGTTTCCTCCACAAGTTTAAGATACCTCAATCTTTCTCATAATAATTTCAATGTTATTATTCCATCTCAGCTAGTGAAGTTGAGGAGCTTGACTACTTTGGATCTTAGTCAAAACCAATTCATGGGTCTGATCCCTTCATATCTTGATTCCATGGCCAATCTCACCAACCTGACCTATCTTTCATTTCGTGGGAATCTACTCACAGGTAAGTTACCTGTCTCGTTTGCCAATCTCACCCGTTTGAAATACCTTGATCTTAGTCAAAATAACTTTATTGGTCAAATTCCTTCATCGTTTGGTTCCATGGTTAATCTTACCAACCTGGACCTGAGCGCAAATCAACTGAATGGATCAATCCCACCTGCACTTATAACTAACTTGCCTTACCTCGAAAAGTTGGACCTGAGTAATAACAATCTTGATGGTCCGATTCCCTCAAGAGCTAATTTACATGTTTCCTCCACAAGGTTAAGAGACCTCAATCTTTCTCATAATAATTTCAATGTTATTATTCCATCTCAGCTAGTGAAGTTGAGGAGCTTGACTACTTTGGATCTTAGTCGAAACCAATTCATAGGTCTGATCCCTTCATATCTTGATTCCATGGCCAATCTCACCAACCTGACCTATCTGTCATTTCGTAGGAATCTACTCACAGGTAAGTTACCAGTTTCATTTACCAATCTTACACAATTAGAAAACCTTGATCTTAGTCGAAACAACTTTACGGGTTTCATCCCACCATCTTTAGGATCTATGGTTAAACTCAAAGTTCTCGACTTGAGCGGAAATCACTATCTCACAGGTAAATTACCTGTCTCGTTTGCCAATCTCACCCGTTTGAAATACCTTGATCTTAGTCAAAATAACTTTATTGGTCAAATTCCTACATCGTTTGGTTCCATGGTTAATCTTACCAACCTGGACCTGAGCGCAAATCAACTGAATGGATCAATCCCACCTGCACTTATAACTAACTTGCATAAGCTTGAAACGTTGGACCTGAGTAATAACAATCTTGATGGTCTGATTCCCTCAAGAGCTAATTTACATGTTTCCTCCACAAGTTCGATCCCATCATATCTTGATTCCATGGCCAATCTCACCAACCTGACCTATCTTTCATTTCGTGGGAATCTAATTACAGGTAAGTTACCAGATTGGATAACCAATCTCACACAATTAGTCAACCTTGATCTTAGTCGAAATAACTTTACGGATCTCATCCCGCCATCTTTTGGATCCATGGTCAATCTCAAAGTTCTCGACTTGAGCGACAACAATCTTGATGGTCCAATTCCATCAAGTTTTGGTCAACTGCAACTTTTAAACCTTGCCATGAATTCTATCAGTGGCCCCATTCCACTGAATATAGCAAGTGTTGGACATTTAGACCTTCATCATAATCGTCTTGTGGGAGCTATTCATCCAGAATTTGGGAAGCTCTCATATCCGTTTTACCTTGATTTATCATCAAATCAGTTGTCAGGTAACATGTCGTTTGGTAATCCCTGTTTTCTTGTGCATCTAGACCTTTCTTGGAATCTGATGACGGGCAATATCTCAAGTGTATGTCATTGCAGAAACTTAAAATATTTGGACATTAGTGGTAATCATTTGGTGGGAAAAGTACTTATTTTTTACGATTTCCCATATTTATTGTTTTCAAATCAGTCTCAGAATCATCTTAATGGAGAAATGGGTTGCCCATCCAATATTCTGACAAGTGAACAATCAGAAACCAATGAACATAAGCGAAGAAAACAGCACGTACCCCCTTTGACCGTTTTTCTTCCCATTATCATTGGACTTTGCTGCTTAGTGGTTGCGTATTTCTTTTATAGTCGTAAAAAGGCTGCCACAAAGAAAATACAACCTGAAATCACAAAACATGGAAACGTGTGCACGATAATGAATTATGATGGAACAATTGCATATGAAGACTTCATCAAAGCTACAGAGGATTTTGACCTCAAATACTGCATTGGAACCGGTGGCTATGGTAGTGTTTATGAAGCAAAACTGCCAAGCGGTCAAACATTTGCTTTGAAAAAACTTCACCGGTATGAAGCTAAGCAACCAGCATTCGACCAGAGCTTCAAGAATGAGGTCCAAGTGTTAACTAACCTGAGGCACAAAAACATTGTGAAACTTTACGGCTTTTGTTTGCATAACAAATGCAACTTCCTTGTATACGAATACATGGAAAAGGGGAGCCTATTTTGTGCATTGAGTGACGATGAATTGGCTATTGAAGTGGATTGGATGAAGAGGGTGAACATAATCAAAGATGTAGCCCATGCTTTAGCTTACATGCATCATGATTGCAATCCGCCTATTGTTCATAGAGACATATCAAGCAACAACATTCTTCTAAACTCGGAAATGGAAGGATTTGTTGCTGACTTTGGAGCAGCCAGATTGCTTGACCCCGATTCATCCAACCAAACAGTCATCGCAGGAACTTTGGGATACATTGCTCCAGGTAGTTACTTCTACACACTCTTACGCTTCCTAAGTTTAATTACGTCTAGCTAGTAGCAGCTAAACTTTTCTAACATTCTTTTTTGTATGTGATCATTTAGAACTAGCATATAGCATGATTGTGAACGAAAAATGTGACGTGTATAGCTTTGGAGTGGTGGCACTTGAAACAATTGGAGGGAAACATCCCGGAGAGCTTCTTTCATACTTCAACTCTTCTACCAGTCATGGTACGATGTTGGAAAATATATTGGACCAGCGTCTCTCTTACCCAACAGACAGGCTAATCGAAAAGGAAATTCTCCGTGTCTGTCATGTAGCACTAGCATGTATTCTCACAGATCCAAAGGCTAGGCCGACCATGAGAAACGTTTCACAGGAATTATCATGTTGAAGATATCATGATTCTGTTCAGCCTATCTCACAGGAATTATAGAACACGCTTAGAATGTTTATCTCCTTTCATATTCAGCATAAGTGTACGTCCCAACTGCATGTTTATATATGATACATAAATAAAGTTATGGAAATTGTTATAATGCTTTTGCTGTATACTGCTAATTTGAAATACACAAAGTATTAAGGGTGCGTTTGTTTTAAGGGATTGTGTTGGGTTTTGGGCTTGAAAAGACAAATCAGTCGTTTGGTTACCAAATTTGGATTAAGAATTTGCTATCAATCACATATATAGGCACTGTACCAAAAGGAGGGAGGGGTGGCTCGTATTTGATAAAGTTGTGGGTCCATTTTAGTATGTGTATTGAATAGACCTTATTTGAAAAAGTATTAATATACCAATCTTTAAACTTTGTCACTACCTGATATAACACCTTAGATGGAATGCTCACTTTTTAGGAAGGCCTGATCATCACTTGCCTCTTGCCCCTGTTCACAATGTTTTACATGCTCTTAAGGGCATCATTCAAAACACCGACTCTCACCATCCTCACAAAAAAATATGCTGCAAAAGCAAGCCACAACAATCAATAAATAACCATAGCGGTTAAAAGATATATGTATAACAACACTTTAAGAAATACAGTCTGAAAGCCCAATCACCCCCTAAATAGCGGTGGTATTCGGCCATAATCTCGGCATACATGTACCTGTTACAAATTAAACTAACTAACAAATACATAAAACTCCAAATAGTGACGCCCTATTAGGCTTAGTGACAAATAACTAAACTAACTAACTAATAAATAAATAAATAAATAAAAACTCCAAATAGTTACATATTATTACTATCCTAAATGGCTGGACATGGTGCCTCCAAAACCGAAGATTATGCCTTTCGACTTATAAATATATAAGTAACTTGTGTCCTTGATTTCTTTCATTCATCTTCAATAAGATCAACAGCTCATCATATGCATGACTACTTCTAGCTGAAACACATGCTGATAGAATGCAAAGGTTATCTTTAGCAGTACTTTATGACTTATGAGTCAGTAGTTTACTCACAGTTAAACATAAAAACAATATTAACAGTACATATCATCAAGACAAATTATGACAACAATTTTGTCTAAAATGTATTTTACACAAACTCATAATCCCATTGTATACGCTAACACAAACACCCCCTTAAATTTTTTCGAGCATAATCACCTACATTAAGATGCTTTACATTATTTTAGCACAAAACTAAATATTAAAAACTACAAATTATGAACCTTTTTCTTTTCGGAAACGGATTTAAAACTAACCCAATTCATAAAATTCTAACAACTTTTCAGAAACTAAAAAATAGAAAAATAACCTGTTTGAAATATGTTGTAATAGAAATTCGAAAATTAACCAATTGATTTGCTTTTCATTTGCATGCATGTACTGGTTTCTTTTATTAGATTTTGTTAATGGTTGATTTAGCACGCAAAAATATTTGATACTCAATGATTGATAAAGAAATTCAAATTAGGGTTTCATCTATAGAAAAAAATTACCTCGTGATTGCATCCAAAAACCGATCTAATAATCGTTTATGATGAATCAACACTTTGCTGATTCCTCCAAAAATTTTGTGGTGTAACAACATTAGGACCAGAAGTGTAGCAAGCACATAAAGATGGGAACATCAAAATACCATTTGGAATGAACACAACAAATAAAGCCAACAATCTATGCATATTTAAAAACCTTAAACAAACATAATCCAACATTTTTTGTAACATAGCATGCATAATCTATGGTTAAGGGGATTTTGGGATTACTCACTGTAATACTTATTTGTTAATTTCTGGAAATACACTTTCAAAGAACAACTGACCATATTTATTTGATTTTAATACTCATCATTAGTGGGCCGGTGTGGTGTTGTGATTATATTTGATCCCTAGTTCCATTATTTATTATTTTACTGATTGTTACTGATCATCGATTACAGCCCTTTTGGATTTGTTCGTTATTCGTATGGGTTGATTACTGCACCGTATTGCTTATATTAAACCCTAGTTTTCTAGCTAGGGTTTATACACGATTTTGGGATTGACGGGGATCTTTTGGTACTAGTGATTAGGGTTTATGCGAACTTGGTTTTTGAACTGTTGATTAGGGTATGGATTATATGGGAGAGTCGAATGCTGAGCCTTTACGCTCAGTTGCTGCTAAGACTAATGTGGATGACATACGTGATATGTCTAAGGTAACTATGCGACGTCCTCGACCAGGTCGGGGGAAGGATACTTCTAAAGTACAACATGGTTTGTCCTCGAGTGAGGGTGTTGTTATGGATGTTCAAACTGATGGGACAACAGGTCTTAAGGATGGCAATGCTTCTGCTATTGGGAGTACGACTACTGACTCTGGGATTGATGGAGTGACTGGGCTTGATTATATCAAAGCTTTGTTTGGTGATGTGTTGATTACTAACAATATGGAAGCTCATTATTTCCTTCAGGGAATTGAAGAGGGCAAATATCCAATATGGGCTTTGTTGGATAAAGAAGTTCGTATAAGGGTTATAGATGAACTTAAAGATCATATTATGAAGTCTTCGGCTGATTCTAAATCGTCTCAAGAGTTCCCAATTCCTGAGCCCTTATATGAAGGTGTCAACATCTCTATTCCACGTAATGTGGTTGAAAAGGTAAATTCTCGTTTAGAACATACCTTATATGGCTATTTTATTGGAAAAAGATTGGCATTTCCTGTTGTTGAATACTATGCTAGGACTAACTGGGCGAAACATGGTCTTAAAAGGATTATGATGAATTCCAAAGGTTTCTTTTTCTTTAAATTTGATACGTTGGTTGGTTTAGAAACTGTTTTGGAAGAAGGCCCTTGGATGATACGTAAATCTCCAATTATTCTTAAGAAATGGTCTTTGGATACTTGTTTGCGTAAGGAAGAACTGACTAGCATTCCGGTATGGGTTAAATTGCATGATATTCCTCTTCAAGTCTTTGAAGAGGAGGGTATTAGATTGATTGCTTCTTTCATTGGAAAGCTTGTTATGATGGACTCTTACACTAGCTCGATGTGTAAGGATTCGTGGGGTAGAAGTAGTTTTGCGAGATGTCTTATTGAGGTCAATTCTGAATCTGATCTTGTGGAGGATGTGACTATTGGTTTCCCCTCTCTTAATGGGGAGGGTTTTAATAAAGAGACTTTACGTGTTGAATATGAATGGAGGCCCCCCAGGTGCAGTTCATGCAAAGTATTTGGTCATAATCATGATCAATGTCCTAAACAGGAGGTGAGGCATCCTACACAGGTGGTTAGTCCTTCTACTATTCCTACCTCTCATGTTGCTACTCCTACTGTGGAGTTAGATGCTGATGGTTTTCAAAAGGTGGGAAAGAGTAAAAAGAAGAAGGGTAAAGCCAAGGCTACTACTGGGAATCAATCTGTTGGTACTTCGGTTAAACAGTTCAAATTTGTTCCTAAGGCAACTACTAGTGAACCTAAGAAGGGAGTTAATACTATGGGTAATGCATCTACATCGTCGTCTCAGTTGAAGTCTACTGGTAATGCTTCTAAGGAAGTTAATGTTACTACATCTAATCCGTATGCTGCATTGGTGATGGATGGTGAAGATGGTGAAGATCTAGTGGTAAATGAGTTTGATGAATCGGCCAATCTTTTTGCTAATATGGGGGCAAATTCATCTCGCACATTCTCTGCTGGCTAGCTGTTTTTCAATTCTTTTTCTAGATGCAATTTTGTTTCTAGTTTGGTAAGTGCTTTTGGCATGTCTTAAGCACTAGTGTTAGGTGGTTATCAAGCTTCTTAGCTTGAGGTTAATATGGTACTTCAGCCATATTCCATTTGTACTTAAACGTTTTTGGTTAATCTATTTACCACGGTGCAGGATTACTCCCCTTTACCCAAAAAAAAATACACTTTCAAAGAATAAAGTTACGGTTGGGTTTAGTAGCAGGTGAAAATGAAATAGGCCATTTTTTTTACTATAGTTGATTTTTTCTTAAATAACTGGCATGTTATTTATGCTTACAAAATGAATACTAACCGATTGCTGACACTTTATTGCAACCCATTGTTCTGCACAACACCAGTAGATAGTACACCATCATAGGCACGATTAACTATCCACCTGTTCCTTAATAGCCTGGACCTTTTGTATCTTGTAGGCGATAACTTAGCAATCTGGTAAATAAGACAGAAGATTCACTTAGCAATTAAATCCTTGTGCAACAGATCGTCGACATCGCCAGCATAATCATAGTATAACTAACAAAAACAAAAACCAAGGAATGATTGAGAATTACAACTTTTACTACACCATTCTACTATTTAATCGCAAAAAGTATACGCATTTGATAACCAAAACCAAGCATGATTTGGCATCACAACTATCAACTGATATATGTGTTGGGATTTTATAATCAAGTTAACCATTAACTACGAGTACGCAGCGGATAATGGATCTAGTTTACAATTATAGTTAACACGTATAATAAACAAACAAATAATAAAAGGGAACGAGAAAACTAACCCTCGTAGACACCAACAAATGAAACAAGTGATTAAAACAATCACCTCTACGAGTGCTCACACAAATACGTTAGGATGCTAGTCCTTGTATCACGTTAACAACCTAACAAACTTGTGTTATTTGTTGTAGCTTAACCACGATTCGAATACTAAAGAAGTATACATTCGAATCGTATTAATAAAAGAAGAACAGTAGACGAAAAACAAGAATTGGAATTCTTGTTGCACCCATTGTACGAATTAAAACAAAACAAATCTATATGGTTTGTTAATTACAACCACAACTGTTGACCAAGGGAAAAAAAATAAACAATTAAATACGTAAAGTATATAAGAGTTTATATGCGTGTCGTGTGTTTTTGTTTTGATCGGATCAAACAATGAGGGCAAGGGGTGTTTATATAGCACCCTAACTTGTCCAACAAGTCATTGTTATTCACTCCTTTAGTTCGCCAAAACTGACACATAGCCCCTCCTAGATCCTTCCATAACTGGCCACTTTGGAGGGAAATCCGGGAGTTTCGTTCTCCGACATCTAAGTCCCTCTCTTTTATATTTAACATATATTTAAATTAGTTAAATTATTACGTGAAACATATTAAACACTTAATAAATATAACAGGTATATATATTAATTATTTAATAAGCGTACTCTTCGTGTATTAACGTGTGTGCCCCCAATAGGCTCACACATTTCTAGTCGTATAACGGCTAATCTAACTACCATAACCCAACAGCTCCCACTTGGGAGTTGGAGTAGCAGACACCATATATACCAACGACGGAAACGTCTAGCAACACTCACATTCATTATTGAACTAGAAATGTCTGAAATAAAGTTTCAAAAAATATTCTCAGTAGCATGGTTATTTATTTCTTGCTATAATCATCCCTTGTTATAGATACCGTTAAACCATGGATATGGATCCTAACTCATTCCATATAGTTTAACCATTTAGATTCTCATTATAGAATTTAATTCAGATATACCAAATGTAATCAAGAATCATCTTGCATTACCCTTTGGGTTTGGCCAAACAATTATCTGATTAATTCTGGAGAGGGCCCATGGTATCTTTCTGCACATATCAAGTGGAGTAACAAATCCTTTGTTGACTACAAGTGTTGTGGATGCTGCTTCGAGCTTACATCACTCTGAAAAATAGCTTTTATAACTACCTTATTCAGGACAACATTTGGCATATAATTACAAAAGTGATATCCACACATAACAGAACTTGCTTATATCTCAAGTCTAAGGATGACTTAACAAACCATCTCAACATTATACTCATGACAAGGATCCAAAAGTAAATGTTTGAAAGTTGGGGTATCCAATATGCATCCCTTGTGAATACATATGAGTTTGGCGGAAACAATCCACAATCTCATAGAATATAACCAACACTCACATTTGCCTTGCATGACAATATTCCCATATTGTTAACTGACAATGGACATATTTAGAATAATAAATCATTTCATGGATTAAGCATGCAAATATAGGATAACAATTATTATATGAATGAATAACAAATACCAAGTATCTTTATTAATCATAAAGTAAAATTTGTCTTACAATCCCAATTATCCAAATACTAAAAACAGATATACATGAGACTAATTAGTATGTTGAAGTCTAGTGTTTCCAACATTCTCAACTTTTCTTTGCAAGAAAACTAAATAGTCATCTGAGTAAACTTTCCGAATACTAGTTTCAAATTTCACATATAGTGAGGGATTTGAAATATATGATGAGTGTCTTATCTCATATGCTCATACTATTGCAAGTGTCATAGTATGGAGATGTCGCCCTACCTTGGATAAGGCATTAGAAGTCAACGACATACTGACAATCATCTTTACAGTTTCTTAAAATGTAAAGTATTCTTATTCCTTAATGTGTAATGCAACAATGCTCTTCGTTGAGCATATCTAGTTAGCAGATTTATCATAAATGATAAAATCCTACTTTAACTAGTTTTAATTATCCTCTAGCATCATTGTATGTATATAACACTATGCTTTATAATTCGTAAACATCTGTATTAACAATAATCCAAATCCTCTCAATTAGATATTGTTGTTGTCAGCTCATCTTGCTCTAGTGCAAAAGTAACAACCAGTCTTATACACAATATAATATATACATGACAAATCCTTAGTTAAAAAATATAAGGTTTCCATCCTTGTAATAAATTATTCCGAGTGAAATATACCATTTAAGTCTTGCTTCAATAATATATTGCATTTGTGTTGGACTTAATTTCCGCATATGTTTATTCCAAATAAACATTTATAACAACGTTGTTTGTTCTATTCCCTAAATCCAAAGTGAAGTTTCATTCCAAGCTTAAGGATTAATATCTAGCTTAAATAGAATGATATCTTCAATATGTTATACAACATATGGATTTTAAGGAAAAATATAGTGCTCCCACTTAATGTTAGATGTAATCAGGAGTTATCTTAATTCAATCAAAATCATATTGTAATTAAATTCAAGATCTCAGCTCCTAGATACATGATCCAATGCAAACTTGGATTGCTTAAACTTGTATACTACATAAAGATTATATAAACTCATAACCATTTTGATTACACACCGTCCTCGTAAAAGGTAATCATAAAGGAAAGATTTATAAAACTTAATTGCCATATTCCACATTCAAGGAAAACTTGTATGACAATTAATTATCTTTATTTAATTAATGCGTGTATATAAGAAAATCGAATCACAATCAATTGCATGAGTATGATTAAAAACTTCTTATTATAAACCATGCATTAATCATGTATACAATATTGTCCTTGTAAGCCTTTCTTCAAAAGAAACTTATTCCAACCTCATAGGTTAACTATTAGGCGAAATAACAATCAAGATCAAAACATTGATTCACCTTTTAAGGACTGCATCTTATCATTCATAGTTCTAAGACATTTATCAGATTCAAGATGTGATAATGTACCTTAGTAGCTAGCAGATTTACAATGATCTTCTAACTTATATCCCTCAGCATTGATGTTGGATCGTCCTCCTTGATAGATCTTTGAGCCTTAAGAACACGTAGAATACTTATGTAATCACAAGCAAACTACACGAGAATCTCTGACTATAAACTTATGTTTATGCGGAAACTAAACACAAGAGTTAAGAAGAATATAACTAATAATACTTTGATCCTCTATGGATCTTTTATTAACTATGAAATCATTCAAGGTGTTACAATATGCATAGCCGTATGTTTCTTTTATACTATAAGAAACCTTAATACGACATTCACAAGAAAATGTGTAAACAAGATATGCAATATCTATTCCTAATATATCTCATGCATATCCATACCTTCTAATCATACGGGTTGACTAATTCTATTACCCGCAGAAACACTAACTAGCAGCAGGAACTAACCACTGCTACCAGCAGGAACCATACCAGCAGGAACTACATACCTACCAGCAGGAACCATTACTACTAACAGCAGAAATGAACTATTACTATTTCTAATAATTCCTAACAATCCTCCTCTAAACTTGAATTTGACTCGGTTAACTTCAAGTTTCTTGATAGATCTTTGACTTCCAAAGCTTGAGGATTGATCTTCAGCAGCAGCAAATAAGGTAACCAGCAGCAACTAGACTAGAACCAGCAGCAACAAGTAACCATCTTTAAGAACAAGTATCCAGCAGCAACTCCTAGGTATGAGCAGCAGCAACATGAGTAGATTGGATGAGCCTTTACCAAGTAGCTACTCACTCTTGGGCTAGCTAGTCCTTTGGTGGAATCATGGCATCACCCTGGTGAACTAGGAACCAGTCCAACACTTAGAACATGAATCAATGGTGTGTTGGAAGACCCTAATGATTTTTGGCAAATCATTACAGCCATAAACGGATTTGACATGTCTTTACCTGTAGCCGTTTGCTCAGGACTAGCCAATTCTTGGTCATTACATAACCTTGGTGAATTGAATACCAAATATGGTTTTCCACTGCCTTTACCACAAGCCATATACTTGTGGGCTAGCCAATTCTTTGGAAACCCCAAAGGGTAAAATCCATGGTGAATTGATAACCATTCAACTCTCAGTAATGAAACATGGGTGAGTTGAATACCCAATAGTTTTTAGCAAACTATTACAGCTGTCAACGGATTTGATGATCACACCAGAGCCGTACCCTCATGGTGAGTCAACTTTTTCTTGTCTGTAAGACATGGTAAGTTGATTACCATTTGTGGTGTGGTTAAAAACCAACACTGTAACTGCAAATGGTGTCCTCAAACATACAAGTTAGTACACAAGATATACAATTTTTTTTTAACTACTAACCAAAGAAAAATAATATACAACACTAACCAAGAGATACCATCAATGAGCATCAAAACCCTTAGCAGCAACAAGTTGGTGTCAAACACTCACTATGTGAGTTTCTTGGATTGGGCTTGCACTTTTTGTGCCAAATCAAAAATTCTTCTATACAATGTATTGGCCATATCTGATTCACTTTCAATCTCCATCTGTGTATACACCAATGTCAACAAAATAGCATGCCGAAGTGGATAATCCTTTTCCACCAGCATATAGATCTCTATACCATCCTCTTTAGACACTCTGTGTACTCCACATGAATCAAAGAGTTTCCATGAGACATCACTAATCTGTGATTTAAATCTCCACATAGATTCCCCTCCATCTGGATCATAAATCCTCTTCAGCTGCACCCATAACTCTTTATCTTTATCTTCAGTAGGGTCTTGAACCTTGAACTTTTCTTTTACTAAAAGCCACAGCTGATTAAGATCTTCTATGTCAAAACCTTTAAGAAGATCTTCAAACAACTTGTATCTCTCAGAAATACCACCAAGCCTTATGATCTTCCATCCCTTCATCCTTCCATCTGTGAAAACTTCCCAGCCAATGATAGGATACTTAACTTCTAAAGGTTTGATGTTTGTATGCTCTGGGACTATCACCATCATTTTCTGAATCTGCTCATCAGTCAATTCTTCTCCAGACTTCAATTTCTTTCTAACATCAGACTCTAAAACTTCTAATTCTCTTTTCTTCCTCTTTTGGATGTCTTTTCTGATTGGAGTATTCAGCCTGGCATAAGTTTCAAAGAACTTCTTTTCAATTTCAGCATCTGTCCATGTAACGCCCCGTACCCGTTTAGACTAAAATTTAAAAACTTCTGACGCGGAAACGTTTGACTAAAACGGACTCATACAAATTCTTCATTTAAATGACCAGAAACTATAACATTTAACCCTTTAAAATACTTGCAAGAACATATACTCGAAAACCCTTCAAAACATTTCACAATATTTTATAACACAACTAACAACCCTTCTATAATCGACGATACGCTGTATCCCAAAAAGGGATACGCCGTATCAAAACTGATAGACCATGCGCCGTATCAACCTGAAGTGATACACCGTATCACCTTAAATCTCAGATACGCCCCATCTAATATATTAGATACGCCGCATCGATCAATTTAGACAGAACATCAGCAGGAAAACCTGCATATACTCAACTCACCACCCAAGCCACTTTGACACCTCAAATACAACACTATAACTTGTATCAAAACACTCACTTTACATTCAAAACCATATCAAACTATAATACACGGCAATTGACCCGTTAGACTCCAAAATGGGTACAAACACGCTTAAATCCAAACGCTCCTTTAAACATTCACTACAAACACTTAAAACACACTTGACGACTTGTTAGACCCCCAAACCGTTACCCGACTTTGACACACTTTATACGACTCATAAAATAGACTCTCGGGGTACAACTTTGACTCGAGCTCGGTATTCTACCTAGCTCCTAATGCTTGTTATCTTCCAAATCCATTTCCAATCCTCATGCTACAATCCAAGCCTTCCATTCCGCCGCACTTAAGCCTACAAAAACATTAACAACTAAAAGAATAAGCTTACGCTTAGTAAGTAACTCGTCATAAAACATATATCATACACATATTCCCAAATAAGCGTCATGATCGCATAAAAGCCTCTAAGCTACCACATATCACTCATATCATACACAACTTCATAACATAACCACATTCATTCATCACAACCATAACCAACAACATACCTTAACTAATCCAAAGCCGATAACTAACATACTCCTATCCAAGGTCACTAGCCATCCATCCTTAGCTTACAACCATACTAGTTGATGAGTGACCTTTTACTCATCATTTTATACCCGAAAAACCCCACAAAAACGACCAAAAACACCCAAATGGACCATATATTGTTACAAATATCCTTGGATTGTGTTTTGTGTGTTTCAGGTACAAAAGGATTGAAAACGGGGCAAATATGGACAAAACCGAACATGGATTGGACAAGAGTTCAAGAGTCGAGGCCGGGGAAGAAATTGGCATGGAGCGAGGACACTGAAGCAAAAGTATGAGATTTTAAGCATTTGTCGAAGAATATTGAAGCCCAAAGAAAAGCCTAAAGATAAAGCCAATTAAAAGAGCCAAGCCGTCTGCTATTAAATTCCATAAGCTAGTCCAGCCCATACACTATAAACCCAGGTCCAACAATGGGAACAGTGGCCCAACATTACTACACATACATGGCCCAGTTCAAATTAACATTGATATAACCTAGCGTGAGGTAGCAGCCAGGAGGGAAGGTAGCAGCCGACACCACCCCATTCTTTGGGGTCGGTGACATAGCCAACATATCAATCATCATTTAATGTTATTTAGTATCTTTAAATGTACTCATCATTACTAAACTAATTTTTATAGTACTCGTATTTCATTTGCTTTTCTTTTAGACAAATTTTATAATCATTTTTTAGTTTTCTTTTAAATCCTTACTTGAACGAACTTAATCTCATTTCAGTTGCCTTTCTTTCATATATAGTGTAATCAATTTATTAATTTATCTTTATCTTTTAAACGATTTACAAACTATGTTTAAGTTGCAGCTGAATTTTTAGTAAGCGACTTTTATTTATTTTCAAATCTCGTTTTCTTTTTAATCTAAAAGTTAATAATTACTAGATGAGAATTAGTAGATAATTTGTAGTGATTAAGAGGTGACTAGTGGGTTTTGTGGAGAAGCTTATGGAAGGGGTTTTGAAGCTTGTAGAATGGGTCTCGTCTTGCCATCTTTATAATTTTGATCTCATTTGGTTATCTCTAACCCTCTTATCTATTTATTTTTATTATGTTTATATTTATTGCCATGTTTAGCTTAGTAGTTATTATTGTTGCGTGTAGTATAGTTTTTATTATGCACAAGTTATTTAGATATATGTTAGTTTAGAAATATGATTATTATTGTTGGATTAATTATTATTGTTAGCTTAGTAGTCATGCGAAGTGAGTAGACTTTTTATATACTTGTTGAGTAGATTATTCCGTGAATTAAGTGTGGTTTTATCAAAGTTAGAAAATATATTGATTAGTAATTTTAAGTTACTTAGATTGAAATTTTGGTTGTTTGAGCGGGCAAAAGCCGTGAAAATAATTGGGTTTTAATTTAGAAATTGATATCTCTTTATGAAATTGTTTTCAAAATAAACCAACGTTGTGAGAAAATGATTATTTATAAAAGATATTAATTCATCAATAGAGGACTTAATTGAAATAATAAACCACACTTAAGGATCTTGATAATTTGCTTAACAAGTATATCTTTTTATCATAAATTTCTTATTTTGCTTGCTTAGTATAATCTAGTTCATCATTTTTTAGTTGTTATCTTTTATCGTTAACTTTAGATTATTTACTTACTACTAGTTTTATTTTTATCTTTTCTTAGCATTATTTAGTTGTTATCATATATTTCTAGGACTAGTTTTCTTCGTTTTGACGTTTAGACTCGTTTCCCGTTTTCGTTTTTATTCGCGTTTTCTTTATTTTAAATTTTCGTTTTCCTAGACTTATAATCAAAAACAACAAATCGTTTTTCAAGCATTTTAATTCCGAACCGAAAACGATATCCTCAATTTCACACCTCGTTGGGACACGACCCGGGTATACGCTTATCCGGTTATTACAATTGGTTGTTTTTGCGAAGATAACCTATACCAAAAAAAAATGGTGCCGCTGCCGGGGAGGTGTGTTGCGACAATATCGTTACGGTTTGACGATTAGTGACTTGAAGATCCTTCCTCGTGAAGTTTCGTATATATCTTGTGAATATTTTTTTATCAAAAATCCAAAAAAATTGAAAAACCTTGAAAACCCAAAAAGATTTTCTTCTCCAAATTATTTTTCCTTTTTCTTTTGTGATTTTCAATGTTTCAAAATTTTAAAAACCCAAAAATATTCTTCTTATTCCTCTTATCCGTTTAATTCTTTATCTCTCACCCTCTATTTGTTTAATTCTATCTTCTTAACCCTCATTAATGTTTAATTCTCATGTCGTCACTGGGCTATACTTGTTTTGATTGTAAAAGCCCGTTGATTGACAGTCTTCGTTGTTCAAAGTGTGCGTGTGAGCGGTGTGGAAATCACAACCCAAGAGGATCTTGTTATTGGTGTGAAGTAGCCCTCAAAAGAGAGCTTAATTCCATCAATAATTCTCAAAGTTTTTCCGAACACCCTCCACAACCCCAACCATCCTCACTCACTCAGCATAATTGCTTTGTATGTGGAGATCCGTTGGGGGATGATTCACACTGTGAACGATGCTTCTGCAAAGGATGTGGGTTTACCCATGGACTTTGCGTGTGTTGCACTTCTGAAATTGAAAATACAAATGCTTATTCAGATTTTCAAAACGATTTCAACCCTCCTCAAAATTCATTTTGGCAAGAACTGTGCTATCAAAACTTCAATGATACATCAATTCAAAATATGCCAAATGATCTTTGTGAGTGTTGTGGAGGTCCTCCTAATGGTGGGAATTGTCCCGGTTGTGGCATGGTGGAATCGGGAAACGGGTTTGTCTATGACCAAAATCCTTATTCCTACCATGAAACACCCGACTTTTTCAACCAGCCCCCACAACACCAGATGGAGACATATTCTAGCGAATATTGTGGAGGTAGTCCTCACCCGGGTTTTGATTGTCAAACAAGGAACACGTTTGTCTATGAGCAGGTTCCATGTTATCAAAATTTCGGGTATGACCATTATCCATATAATTCACCGAATCAGTCACAACAATATTATTGTTGTGAGTACTGTGGAGGTCCTCACTATAGCTCTGATTGTCAAACGAGGAACCCGCTTGTCTATGAGCATGGCCCTTGTAACAATTATGACTATTCTTATCATGACCAACCTCCACAGTACCAAATGATTCAACCACCACCTCAGCCACCATCTCAAGAACCTTCTCCAGACGTTCTTGAAATTCTTAATTTACTCAAAGAAATTAAGGATTCGATTAAAGAACGTCCCCAAGAAGATCGTCATGAAAAATCTTGTGCAGAATTACTAGCCAGAGAACGAGGAGCAAAAATGCGTTCCATATTTCTCAGGGCTGCCCTTCTTGATGACGATGATGATGATGAGGAAGAAGACGAGGAGAGTGATATTCCTTTAAATGATACCAATTCTCAACCCTCTCAGTCTAGACCCGAGGACTCTCTCATTATGGGGGATGAGCATCTTAGCACTATTCCTGAAAAGGAATCGGACGAATTCATAAAGTCTAGTGCTGAGAACCTTGTCCCAACCCCAAGTGAGTCTGAGGAGATATTCGACAGAGAATGTGATTCTCCAATTTTTGGAGAATCTCTTGACATCTCTGAGGTTACTTCCGGGATTTTCTCTAACACTCTTTTTGAATTTGATGACGATTGCTTTTCTAGCAACGTTAATCCTCTGTTTATTGAAGTGTTAGAGAACGATGAGGTCAAAGACTCTAATGTTTTTGATAATATGACCTCAATTGTCAATCCCGAGATTCAAAAGAATATTCTTGCTCCGACATATGTGACATTGCCTTTTGGGGATCGCCCTTATATTGACTTCGCATATGTCGTTCGAGTTTTTCTACCTTTCTTCTCCTACAAGGTAGATTGTCCTTCCATTCACTCACTCGGGAGTGAGGACAAAATTTTTGACCCCGGCATCTCTCATTCTTTTAAGCCGGGTGTATCTCATCGGAGTGGAACTTTCAAGCATTTCAATGTTTATCCAAACATCTAGAATGAAAGTCCGATGGAGATTTTCTCTTCCACCTGCTACCCCAAGAACAATTAAATTCGGGGCGAGTCTAAGCTATACGACTCGATAAAAAACAAGCGCTTCGTGGGTGGCAACCCATGCTTATCCTTCTATCTTCTTTCTTATTTCTAACACTAAGTGTGGGGGAATTCCTCTACTTGTTGCTTTGTTGTTGTGTGTTTGCCTTTGTTTTCAGGATTCCCGTAGATTGTGATGATTGACGCGCATGTTTTCAATCCAGCCGCCCAATATCCTATCTTTGTGTTTATGATTATCCAGGGATATCTTAAAATCCTTTTTGTGAAAAAGATTTCGTTTCCACACTTAGGTAGTAGTCTTACCCTTTTACGTTCTATAGTGTCGGCTCAGGCCGGTACTTTGAATATTGAGGGCAATATTCAATTCTAAGTGTGGGGGGGAATTCTCGTTTGACCAAATTTGACCAAATTTTAAAAATTATCACATGTTGTACCTACTAGTCCCCTAGCACCCCCGTTTCGACCAAAAATTTTAAAAAAAATTTATCGTATTTTTCGTCTAAAAAGAAGTGCTTGGCACAATAAAAATAATTTGCTATACATTAATGCTTCGGTATTAGTGGAAGTTTAGACTTGACTAGGCTAGAACAAGGGGAATCCCGACTCTGCTAGAGTGTTGATCTAGCTGCTACCCTTAACGTTTAGGCTAAGTTTTTACGAATTGTGCAAATGAAAATGCTAAGCGTGGAGTAGTTGGTTCTCTTTAGAGCTTATATAAGTAATCTATGGCTTTTCCTCCCAGAAGATCCTAATCTGACTAAAATTAGTGCTATTTTCAAACTTTTGAACGCAAAAACCGTTTTTGTTAAGCAAATAAATTTTTATACAATCTTGATTTAGAATACTAGTTCAAAGTTTTATTTAAATTTTGGAACAAGCATACTTTCTTACAAACCCAATAAGAATGCAAAATGAAAGTGAGTCATTGCTTGAAAGTTGCAAAAGTTAAAGTTTTAAGTATGAATAAATAAGTGCTCTAAGCTACGGATTCGAGATCGGGCCTTGGATCCTTATTTCCGGAAGGCGTTTAGGTCTTGGCTACCCTCTTGCACCGGCCCTTGGACCTCTAGTTCAGGAATGTGTAAGGTCTTGGTCTAACCACCTTGGATCCTCATTTCAGGAATGTCTAGAGTCTTGGAACACTCCGTTGTAACGGCCCTTGGATCCTTTATTCCGAAAGGTGTAAGGTCTTGGAACTAAACCGTGAAGCTCCGTCGTTTAGGGTACACAAGTAAAAAGTTAAAAAAAAAAAAATAATAATAATAAAAATAAAAATAAAAAAGTGAAAAAGTGATGAAAAATGAAAAAAAATGTTTATGTTTGCTTGTGAATAAATGTGAGAAACTTGCTTCTTCTTAAATTTAAATCGAAAGTTGAACTAGTATTCGTCAATATTGTCTAGAAGTTGGACGGTGATTTAAAAATTGTTGACTTCAAAGATCCCGTGAGCTCCGATACTATTCTCGAGGGTGTAAAAACCTAGCCTCCTAAGTTTACTAAGGATAAGCTGAGAAGAAAGTCGCTACATGGAGTGATCTCACCTTTGAATCTCTAATTTCTAAATCATTGTCGGTTTTTAACCCTAATAAATGTCATTTTTTACGATCAAAACTTTGAAAACAAGCACACACACATAACTTATGAATAATTGTGGGAGCGAAAAGTTAAGTCTCGGCTTACATAGGTTGCTAATATAAGTAGTGTTAGCATTTTACAAAAACATTTGCACAAGGGTTTTTAGACTTAGTTGGGAAGTATAAAAAGAGGATGACGATTACAATTCCCCGGAGTCACCCATTTTGTGTGATTCCCGTTCCATGATGCCATATTTTTTGAAAATCAAGCATGTTATTTACGTTTGATCTCGTTTTAGTTACTTGCATTTATAATAAAATCAAAACGGGGTGGTATTTTTGGTAACCTTGATATTTTTGATCCTTTCATTACTTTATATGATCGGATTGCTAGGGACTAGCAATTGCTTAGTGTGGGGGATTGATGAGTGACCTTTTACTCATCATTTTATACCCGAAAAACCCCACAAAAACGACCAAAAACACCCAAATGGACCATATATTGTTACAAATATCCTTGGATTGTGTTTTGTGTGTTTCAGGTACAAAAGGATTGAAAACGGGGCAAATATGGACAAAACCGAACATGGATTGGACAAGAGTTCAAGAGTCGAGGCCGGGGAAGAAATTGGCATGGAGCGAGGACACTGAAGCAAAAGTATGAGATTTTAAGCATTTGTCGAAGAATATTGAAGCCCAAAGAAAAGCCTAAAGATAAAGCCAATTAAAAGAGCCAAGCCGTCTGCTATTAAATTCCATAAGCTAGTCCAGCCCATACACTATAAACCCAGGTCCAACAATGGGAACAGTGGCCCAACATTACTACACATACATGGCCCAGTTCAAATTAACATTGATATAACCTAGCGTGAGGTAGCAGCCAGGAGGGAAGGTAGCAGCCGACACCACCCCATTCTTTGGGGTCGGTGACATAGCCAACATATCAATCATCATTTAATGTTATTTAGTATCTTTAAATGTACTCATCATTACTAAACTAATTTTTATAGTACTCGTATTTCATTTGCTTTTCTTTTAGACAAATTTTATAATCATTTTTTAGTTTTCTTTTAAATCCTTACTTGAACGAACTTAATCTCATTTCAGTTGCCTTTCTTTCATATATAGTGTAATCAATTTATTAATTTATCTTTATCTTTTAAACGATTTACAAACTATGTTTAAGTTGCAGCTGAATTTTTAGTAAGCGACTTTTATTTATTTTCAAATCTCGTTTTCTTTTTAATCTAAAAGTTAATAATTACTAGATGAGAATTAGTAGATAATTTGTAGTGATTAAGAGGTGACTAGTGGGTTTTGTGGAGAAGCTTATGGAAGGGGTTTTGAAGCTTGTAGAATGGGTCTCGTCTTGCCATCTTTATAATTTTGATCTCATTTGGTTATCTCTAACCCTCTTATCTATTTATTTTTAGTAGTTTATATTTATGCATTTTAGTTAGTAGTTATTATTGTTGCTGTGTTAGTATATAGTTTTTATTATGCACAAGTTATTTAGATATATGTTAGTTTAGAAATATGATTATTATTGTTGGATTAATTATTATTGTTAGCTTAGTAGTCATGCGTAGTGAGTAGACTTTTTATATACTTGTTGAGTAGATTATTCCGTGAATTAAGTGTGGTTTTATCAAAGTTAGAAAATATATTTATTAGTAATTTTTAAGTTACTTAGATTGAAATTTTGGTTGTTTGAGCGGGCAAAAGCCGTGAAAATAATTGGGTTTTAATTTAGAAATTGATATCTCTTTATGAAATTGTTTTCAAAATAAACCAACGTTGTGAGAAAATGATTATTTATAAAAGATATTAATTCATCAATAGAGGACTTAATTGAAATAATAAACCACACTTAAGGATCTTGATAATTTGCTTAACAAGTATATCTTTTTATCATAAATTTCTTATTTTGCTTGCTTAGTATAATCTAGTTCATCATTTTTTAGTTGTTATCTTTTATCGTTAACTTTAGATTACTTACTTACTACTAGTTTTATTTTTATCTTTTCTTAGCATTATTTAGTTGTTATCATATATTTCTAGGACTAGTTTTCTTCGTTTTGACGTTTAGACTCGTTTCCCGTTTTCGTTTTTATTCGCGTTTTCTTTATTTTAAATTTTCGTTTTCCTAGACTTATAATCAAAAACAACAAATCGTTTTTCAAGCATTTTAATTCCGAACCGAAAACGATATCCTCAATTTCACACCTCGTTGGGACACGACCCGGGTATACGCTTATCCGGTTATTACAATTGGTTGTTTTTGCGAAGATAACATATACCAAAAAAAAATTGATTTGAAACAATTTATATCCCAAAAAGGAGAATTGCAAAGGAAATATGCAAAACCCTAGGTTCGTTGTCCCGACGAAGATCGAATGGAATTTGTGTTCCCGGGACGTGATTCGTGTAGTGAATGAGAAAAAGAGTGATAGATTTTTGGATTACACTACTAATATTAAAATAACAAACAAGATAAACTAATTAAACTAAGCTAATGGAACAATTAAACTAAGCATTTAACCTAAAAACGAAAATTGAATTTAAAAACGGAACGCGACGTAATTTAATAACGCGAATAAAAGTGAAATGCTAAATTCTAAGCCCTAAAATTTTGAAAATAATTTTCCTATATTAAAACTGATAAAAGAAAATTTAAAAAAAAAAGAAAAATATTTTTTTGACTTTTTAATAATTTTTTATAAATTAAAAACTATTTAAACTATTTTAAATCTCTAAAAATACTAAAACTAATTTTAAAAATCTGAAATTTTTACTGAAGTAACTTTAAGTTAATAAAAGGCTAAGAAAAATAAAAGTTTTGAAAAAGCTTAAGCCAATAAGCTGTGATAAGCCAAAACAGCTTATATAAGCAAAATGGTTTCACAAGTATAAAAATTAAATGTAGGAAATAAAACAATAGTTAGAACTAGAGCAGATGGTAAGGTGTTGGAGTTGTGAACCAAGTGACCCAGGTTCGAACCCCAGGTCAGTCAACCTTTTTTACAACTATTTTTTTTTTTTTGGTTTTTCTACTTTAAACCTCAACAAGCTACAACTAATAAAAAATTTTACAACTGAAAACTATTTAAAACTCACAAGTAAACTAGAAAACAGCTTAATAGATGCAAAAAACACTTGAAAACTAAAAAAAAAAAACAATAAGCCATAAATTTTCAGAAATAAGCCTCAAGAAGCACAGAATAAGCTAAAGACCATAGGGGTCTGCTGCTACTCAAATGCAGGGCACAACAGTGGCAGATGGCTAGTTTTGAGGGCTCAAAAAAGCTAGAAAATAAGTTCTAAACTTCCAAATAAGCTCAAACAGTTCTATATTAACCAGCAAGCTACTATTATGACAAAAATCAAAACCTAAAATCTATTTAAACTACACTAAATTCTGAGATCAAAAGAGGCTAGTGAACAAAAGATCCAATAAAAAACGCAGGCTGCTAAGGGGACTTTTAAAGCAACATGTAACCATAAGCACTTAACTACTTCTAAACAAAAAGAAGCAATCAAAAAAACAGTAACAAGCAATAAAGAGCAGAAACTAAGCAGCAACATGAGCAGTTTGACCACGTTGACCAAACAAGAAAACTAGAAATTTCATTAAAATAGCAAACTGAAAGTTAAATTACAACTTAAAATTTAAACATTACACTAATAAAACAATAAATAAGACAATAAATAAAATTGGTCTAACTTTTCTTACAACCATACTAGTCCAACTCTTATACACTTATACCACCACAATACATACATGATAAATACATACACACTACAAGAATCTGATGGAATACCCATGAAAATTACCCACGCTCATCCTTTGGAGGGAATTTACCCACCTAATTCCCACACGTTACCCACGATGAGTGACTTTCAAAGTCAATTTTGTTTTCCCTCGAATATCCCACGGATTTACCCACACAAATAGCCACATAAATATATTTGTGGGTAATTTAGTGGGAAAATAATTGGCGCCAAAACATTCCCCACATATTACCCACATCGTGAGTTCTTGTGGCTATTTTTGTGGGTAATTTAATGGGTAAATGTTATTTACCCACGAAATACAAATATCATTTTTATCGGTGCGTAAGTTAATGTGGGTATTTTGTGGGTGAATATATACCCATGACTTTACCCATCTTATCATTTGTGTGGGTATTTTGCAATGAGCAATTATCTGAGTTTAGTGGTATTAGTTATGTTAGTAATATCATTGTATAAGTGTAATACACACAATAGCCCACACAAGAGCCCACCAAAGGTCCTTTGGTCATGGCTAGGGTGCTATATCTTCACCCTCCCACCACATACGTAATGTGTGCTTTAGTGAGATAAGGTGGGAGTGTGTGTTTCTTCTCTTCTATCTCTTTCTCTCAATATAATATTCTATCATTGTGGTTTTACACATACTTGTCCATTATATCACTACTGCTACCACTTCTATTCTCTTCTTTCTTTCATCTCTACCTTATCTCATCTTTATCTTTATCTCTTCTATCTTAGATACAACTCGTATAGTGTTTGTGGTATGATAAAGGAGTGATTTTCACTCACAACATCATGAAAGGTCATCTAGGCCGAGAAAGCTTGTGCGATAAATTATAATTAACTATTTAATAAAATACTTAATAGATTTCTTTGCTTTTTATAAGTATGAATGTGTGTATTCTTTATAAGTACGAGTATTTTAGTAACCTACGAAAAGGGAGGGATTTCCCAATTTGAGTCGTGTAACGGTGAGTTTAAATCCCGTTAATTAGTTGGCTAAAAGATCAAAACATTGGTTCTCAAATAAAATGATATAAAAGATGTTTCAGTTAAACAAAAAGTCTTTAAAGATTTGGTTTTCTGAATATAATAATGTTAATAATTATAATAGTAACAAATACAATAACAAGTAATAATCAAACTATAGGGGTTTAGGTGTGGTGTTATGTCGAAGTGGAACGCAACCAAATGGCTTGTGTCTTAATAGTATCTCTTGTTGTGTGAGAAACTACTCAATCAAATGTTTGTGAGTTCAAGGCATACTATGCGAGATAGTTTGTAGTTTTATACTCCCTCCGTCTCAATTTATTTGTCCATATTTTCTTTTATGGATGTCTCAAATTAATTGTCCACTTTCCTTATTTAGTAAAAACTAGAGAATCTAGTGGAGGAATATTTCATTTTAGTGGTTGAAAATTAAAGTGGCCCCACTTTTATTAAACTTTGTGTTTTCTCTCTCCTGACAAATAAATTGAGACGGAAGGAGTATTATGATATAGTTAGATGCCCTTTTAAAAATACTTAATAAATAAATAAGATAAAAATAAAATAGAGAACTCTGTATTTCCAAAACACTCCGTGTACTTTACCATCACATATAAGAAATACAGTTATTTTTATTTTTATTTTTATTTTTTTTAGCAAAGAAATACAGTTATTGACCATGGTCCATGGTTACCATTGAGTGAAAAATTTTGGCGGCCTTATGTAAAATTATTTGGCGCCTTAGATATGTAGGGATCGTGGAGCAGCAGTGACTCTTTCAACAGAAGGTTTATGTTGCGGTTTATGAGATGCAATAGAATTTCAGGAGAAGGTATGTTAATACACCATTCACTCTTTTAGTTCATAATTTATACGGAGTAGTAATTAGTTTAAATTAACCTTTTAATTTAATGTTAGAGTGCTTGATTCATTGAGTTTGATTGCATGATTATAGTTAATTAGGGTAAATTTTTAGTTTTAAATTTTGTTTTAGTAGGGTTCTTTGAATTAGCATCGATAATTGTAATCGTGTGGGTACAATGAACCCATAAATCTTGATTGTGTTTGCCACTAATTTCATTTGTGAACCCACTGGTGTTGAGCACTGAACACACTGCTTTGATTTCTAAACCCTAACATGAGTGGGAATTAGGGAAAAATGGACCTTCTTGTGTTGTTTCTTAAATATGCATTCAATAAAAACTCTAAATACAATTTCTTGCTCAAGTACTCGTCCTTTAGGAAAGGTACTTGAAGTTTCAAGGTTTACTCTTTACTTTAAAGTAATGTCTTGTGTTAAATTTGGTAATGTTAAGTTGCAGACGATATAGGTTCATACTCTTAGAGACAAGCAAAGTTTTGTTTGTGCTTCTTATTTCGATTCTTTCTTGACTGTGGATGCACAATTGCATGTGTAATTTTGTAAGAGGTGGCAGGATGGGCGGGTTGGGTAATGAAGTTGGTTTAAACGGATAATATATAGTACGGTCGGCATGGGTCAATCTGGGTTGACCTGCATGCTCTTTTTGTCCACCTTTTAAGTTATTTTATTTGTATAAATGTAAAATGTTTTTATGCTTTATAATGCATAACAATTAAGGAGGTTGTATGCATTCAAAAGATAAACGTTGGGCTACTTTTAACACCTTTGGCATAAAACGCAACCCAAATTGACAAAACTGATATTAAGAAATGGGTCAAAAATCAAATTAGCATCTCAACTATTATTTGCTTGTTTCTCCCAACATGTGCTACACTACTGTTTATAGTCCACAACTTATTTTAATAGATTTTCTCAATAGTAATCTGATGATGCTAAATGCTTTACATGTACTTTATGCAGCTCAAGTGGTTGAATCGGCTAGCTAGTGTTCGAGCTGATGGCACAGTGCAATTTGAAATTCCTGACGAAATAAAGCCACAAAGCTTGGATTTTGGTACCCAAGTTGTCACCACTGAAGCAGATTTTGATACAACTGATATTCCGGAATTCCCTCCTTTGCAAATTGTTATGCTTATTGTTGGAACACGAGGAGATGTTCAGCCATTTGTTGCCATCGGAAAACGCTTACAGGTTAAATATATACTATTTAACTACCTTATCTTTGAAGCAAAAAATGTGTGCTTTGTGTTAATTGATTATTGGAGAAGTGTTTTTCATAAGTTTATTTTGTTTATACTTTTTCAGGAATATGGTCATAGGGTGAGATTAGCAACTCACTCGAATTTCAAGGAATTTGTAAGGTCTTCTGGGCTGGAATTTTTCCCTCTAGGTGGTGATCCCAAAGTTCTCGCTGGATGTAAGGAGCCATATACATACATTGATAACTCTTAGTACATTTTAAACTTATTTGGTGGGTTGGGTAACGGGTCGAAAAGGGTTCGGGTGAGAATGGGCAACTCTTAGTCTGATCAAAATGGGCTGAATCAACCGCCGGCAATTTCTAATCCTTTATCGTTAAACAACATAAGTGAATAGTGTATTAAATGTGATTATAAAACTATATAATCATCTAATAAAAAAACTGTATTGTTAAGATGATAATCGGATTTATTTTTATAATGATATTTAAGAAGTTGTAAACATTTAAATGCACACCGGGTCACCTTCAACACGTGTGACCCATTTGACCCGTTTCAGTTCTAATTAAGTCATAAATTGTACCCATTTTACCCGCTAGAGATAAAAGATAACCCAAATCAACCCACTTGTAACTAAATAGATTGAAATTGCTACCTGTACTGGTAATGATGTGGTAAATTGTATTGATATGCATTTGTTGTGTAGACATGGTGAAAAACAAAGGATTTTTGCCATCAGAACCTTCAGAAATACAAATTCAGCGAAATCAAATAAAGGAGATTGTATTTTCTTTACTACCTGCATGCACTAGTCCTGATCCAGATACAAATGTTCCTTTCAATTTAGATGCTATAATTGCTAACCCACCTGCATACGGTAAGACCTTTTTCTCTGTTTCTTGTTTGTTGTAGCTCACAATATAAATTCATTATTGTATCCTTTTCAATCAATTTAGCCTTTTCAAACAATATGCTTTCAAGACTACAAGTTCAGACTATATCGTATCCAGGCATCTTTTTTGATTTTATATGAGACACGGTGCTGAAAGTATATATAGGGGTAAATTGTAGAAAGGAACTGTAAAACCCGAAAATTAGCATAATCTGAAATGACCAAAATACCCCTCAAATTTTGAAATTTTAAGAAGTTATAAAATAGAACATGTGAATATTAATCGAACTTAACCTAAGATAATTAATATAATAAGTACTTAATAAAACTTACATTACAATTTAGAGATCGCCAAAATAAATAATACTATGCATTTATTCTAATATAGTTGACATTTTATTTTGTCCATAAACAATGATTTTGTAAACATTAGCATTTAAATGCCTCCAAATCAAATCCCACAAAATTTGCTAGCTACCTAATTTAAGAATAATAATTCACACACAATCATGCCCACGTTTCTTCTCTGTCAATCACATCCCATAAATTTAGTGATTTCTTTTGAAAACCTTCACACGCGTTTTCTTTTTTTAAAAAAAGACCGAGATATGCTCTTTCACTTTTTATATATATATAACATATATACCCTTTAAACAACACCCTAAACGCAACCCACACAAGTCGACTGCTGCTACTTCGGTTCAAAGGCAAAGGAGGTTCGAAGGCTGGGTTTTGATCTGGTTCAACTGGGTTCTTGTTATTCAATCTTCTTTTGAGGTATCCCTAAATATCATTCTTGTGTTTCTGAACTTAACATCTACGACATAAATATGTATAAGCTATGGGTCATATGAATAACTGATATAGTCGACGCATGAAAAACAAAACGAATACATGAAGCATAAGAGTGTCGATATCTTTATTACTTGTATAACTTTTGTCACGTAAAGAATGATCACTTAGTTCATTGTATTACTTGAATAAATCTGTACGTATGTCGTGTGAGACATTGGTGGTGGCTTAAGGTCGAGTCGATGTCGGGTTGAAACATATTAAATAAATATATGTATACATGAAACTATAAGGGTTGGATATTACGTTCGAATGTGATCGTGTGTGGAGTGAGTTCTGTTCGAAGGGTTTTGGGTCATGATTCTTGTGTTCTTGTTCGTCTTTCTTTACCCTATCCGACCAAGAGACACATTGCATCGTTCTTGTATTTCACTGATTCATAAGATACATAAGTATACATGTAAACATGATAAAAACTTAAGCATTGTTCCGTTAAATATGAATGGTATGATTGAGATATATATCACATGGAATCATTAGACCTATTCGCATATATGAGCCGTTGGGTGTCGTGTATGAACTATGTGATGATTTCGTTTCAATCTTCTTTTGTCGACTTAAAGATACAACCTAAACGAGTAAGGCATGCATGAATTGTTCTAATTCAAAAGGTGGGTCCACACCAGTTGCAATCTGAAAATTAAAGGAAGTAAATGGGAGTTAACGTGTGTGTGATAAGAGTAGGTAGGAATTGTGTTTTGTCTTTAAAATATATGTGTGTCTTTAGAATCCAAGAGCTAGACATAGGGTTGCTTTAATCTTATTATTTCATGTGTAGTGTCTCATTAAAAAAAAAATAACGATAAAAAAATGCCTTGAACGGTTATTATGTGGAATAGAATCTGGATATTATATGAGTCGTGTGAGTATGCATGTGATCATCGTATTTTTGATTGTCGCAGTCTAAACTGATGTCAAGAGAACGTTAAAATAAGTATGAAAACTAAAGGACTAAAGGTGTAATTCTGGATAACTTGAGAATGAGAATGAGTTAATGGTGATATTTTCATTTTAAACCTTGCACTTTGGCAAATTTACACTTATAACCCTGAACTATGAAAAACTTGTCATAATTAACCCTGAACTTGTGTAACTTGTTAAAATGAATATTACTTCCATAATAAGCTAATTAAAGACTTAACTTGAAGTATATCACTT
The DNA here is from genome assembly GCA_021014915.2 of Artemisia tridentata subsp. tridentata. NCBI lineage: Eukaryota > Viridiplantae > Streptophyta > Magnoliopsida > Asterales > Asteraceae > Artemisia > Artemisia tridentata. Next base: position 15,573,654 of record CP139505.1, read on the forward strand.
GAATCCTTGCTAAATGTGGTAACTTACTAATTATGGAAACCTGCTAAAAATAGAAAGTTACTAAAAATAGAAGTTACTTATAATGGGAAAATAACTGAACCCCTTTCGTATTTCTGTCTTCTACTCCTTTAGGTTCAAGGAGGGAGTGATCTTGATCCCTGTCAGCTACTCTTGTGTTTGTGCTTGCTATTTGAATAAGGTACAGATATTCTGCTCTTCTTGTAAAGAGCCTTCGTCTCATTTCTGACTCCTGTTTCATTGTTATGTTTCCCCTTGTATTGTGAACCATAGATTTGGACCTTTGCTTTAACCTTTGTCTTGAACCTTGTCATGAACCTGAACTTGAACCTTGATACACTTGATATGAACCATTAGACTTGAACCTTTGTCTTGAACCCTGCTATGACACTTGACATGACTTGTTCACCCCTGATAACCGGAATAATTAAGACCTTGGGTACTTGAAGGTTCATAGGATTTTTATAAACTAATTTTAATTGTATATGAAGAGGTTTTGAACATTTCCTTAAAAGACTTTTATTATGAAACTGTTCTAGCGATCATTTTATTAAAATCATGTAAAAAGGATTTCTTAAAATGAACTATTATGAACCTTCTAGTATTGGACCTTCTGATATGGACCTCCTGATAATGAACTCCTGTATCTATCTCCTGTCTTGAACCCTGATATGAACCCTGACATGATACTTGACATTTGATACCTGAGACTTGACACCCGAGACTTGATACTTGACCTTGACCCACAGTTTGAGACTACGAGCCATCTACTAGGCATGAGGGTTTCATGTCCATGTCGGTGATGCACCGCCGGCATGACTAGTGTGTAGCCCTAGTGATTTGGTTACGCCGTCCCCGATCTTGACTTGATTTATTACGTAGAGGAAGAACCCTGTGGCCTGCGGGGGCGTATGGATGCATCCTAGACTTGTCTTGTTCTTGTTACTTGTATTACTTGGTGACTGGCGAGTGTGTGCGATACACGCCTTTCACACCCCTAGGAGCTAGCTACTCCACCCCTGGAGGTATCCCCTCACCCTGTACTTGGTATGCTGAGGTCACCCCTCCATACACCCTGATATGTGACTTGATATGGTTTGACTTTGAGATTGACTTTGAGTTTTGGGCTCGTAGTGGATTCCTGTTTCCCTGAAACCTTGTAACCTTATGACCTGACACTTGACCTGACACTTAACCTGACTTGATTTCGACTTGGGCTAGTGGTGGGTTCTGGTTTCATTTGCACCTACCTTTGTAACCATTCTTAGTTCCTGGTATGTCTGCACAACTCTTTTGTATTACTTTTCCTGACTCTTGTTACTCCTGGTATTATTTCCTTTACTTTATATTTCCGTTACTACTGCTTTGTTTCCGTTATATCTGTTCACTGGGCTTTTTAAGCTCAGCCGCACGTTTTCTTTTCTTGTGCGGCAGGTTATAAGCAGGACGACGGGTTTGGGTATGAGTGAAGAGACTTTTGGACTTAGAAGACCTTGATAGTTATTCTGAAGTAGAAGTCATTAGAAGGATTGCATTTGCAGACTTAGTATTTAGTTTTGTTTCATTCTTAACCTTATAATGTTAGTATTTCATTTGTAACCTTTGACATTTTATTGTATTACTATTGAAGTATGCTTTGTTTGATCTGATATGAAACCATTAACGTGACATCTTTACCCTTGCCGGGTTGGGGTGTTACAATTATGGTATCAGAGAGACAGGCTGCGATTTTGTAATACATTTACCCTTGACCTGTGTAAGTTGGACCACTAAGTTTCCACTGTAGGCGCTCATAAGATGACCTGTAAGAATTGCTCTAGGATTTCCCTATAGGAGCTTAAGTTCTGACCGGTGAGGAATGGGTAGACTATAAGGCATTTGTTTAAGTATCTTTGCTTCCGCAATACTCTGATTCGGGCCTTACTTTTGGTTTAAGCCTGTTGAATCCCTCTTGGAGATTGAAAGCTTATGCCCTACACCTAAGATTTGAAACCTAATTAAGTTTTGAAACATTGAGACTTGCACAGAAAATTCCTGACACTATTTGATCCTTATCTCCGGCTTCTGACTCTGACCTCTGATCCTTTGTTAATCATGTGATACCTCTTCGGACAATTCTGAGAATCTCCATAGCGATGACGCACTCGATACATTCTGTTGTTTGTCTCTTGCTTTTGATAAGCATCTGTGAATTTTCTGACGCTATTTGACCTCGTCTTACCCCTCTCTATTCCCTATGAAAAGTCTTGTAGTGTTTAACCATGAGTATAAGGATGTTTCCCTTTCACTTTTGAACGATAAGATTTACCTTGTTGATCCGTCTTTCTTGGATAGTCAACTTCGATTTTATTTTGATAAGGGATTGGTTGTTTGAGCATTCGAAATTTTGACAACAACGGCGGCTACCCTGAAGAGTGAAGACATCCCTTACAAGGCAGAAGTGTTGGCGATGCAGAAGAAGAAATCTACTCAAGACGGCGAACCTGGAGCTGATGAAGACATGCAGACTAACTTCCCTATTCACCTTGGTTGTACTAAGATGAATTGAGAGCGGAAGCAGACTGGATGATGAAGGATCGTGTCAAGAAATTCTCATTACTCCATCACATTCCAAGGAGAACTGCAGATACAAGTTCACGATTTTGTTTCGCTTCTTGATTGATGGACTCACTTAAACTTCGTTAAATAATAGTAAGACCCTCTAATGATTTAAGTTCCTGAGAAGCATTTCAGTTCCGTGTCTATTCGTACGTTCGATGATGGTTTTGTTCTGGGGAAATTTTGGCGAATTGTGGAAGATTTGACGCTTGTGGACGGTATACCTTATTCTGCTAGGCAATCTGGGATTCCGATACTCTTACAAGTAGTTTGTTTTTCCCTCTTGATTATGACCTTGTTTTTGTTGACCTCTGAGACTGTAGAAGTACTAGGTGGATGAAGATAGATTGTTTTACTTACGACTCGAGATAAAGTATGATCATCATGAAGGCATATTTATGTGGTGTTGGTATTATTAACGTGATAATACTTACACCATATAACATGCCCTCATTGTGGCCATAGGATATCTTGGGAAGTACCTAAGAAGTTTAGAACTTGATTTCTGATGGATTATCTGTGATTAGTGAGACCTAAGGTTCATTCTACCTATGCGTATACTCTGCCTTTGTTCATTAGATATCTGGATGAGTTCGGATTCTCGTTTTGTATTCTGTTGACCTCAGTTATAAATCTTGAACTCTTGTAGAGCTCTCTACTGTTGATACAGTTAATTTGATCTGAAATCTTGTTTGTATTTTCATATGAGCTTTCCTCTTTGGAAGAAACTCCCCGGGCGTGAGAATGTTTGTGACGATCTTTTGCGATTTGCCACGACTTCGTCTAACCCTGCGACTTCAAATTTCGAGGACGAAATTTTTCTTTTAGAGGGGAAGAAGTTGTAAAACCCGAAAATTAGCATAATCTGAAATGACCAAAATACCCCTCAAATTTTGAAATTTTAAGAAGTTATAAAATAGAACATGTGAATATTAATCGAACTTAACCTAAGATAATTAATATAATAAGTACTTAATAAAACTTACATTACAATTTAGAGATCGCCAAAATAAATAATACTATGCATTTATTCTAATATAGTTGACATTTTATTTTGTCCATAAACAATGATTTTGTAAACATTAGCATTTAAATGCCTCCAAATCAAATCCCACAAAATTTGCTAGCTACCTAATTTAAGAATAATAATTCACACACAATCATGCCCACGTTTCTTCTCTGTCAATCACATCCCATAAATTTAGTGATTTCTTTTGAAAACCTTCACACGCGTTTTCTTTTTTTAAAAAAAGACCGAGATATGCTCTTTCACTTTTTATATATATATAACATATATACCCTTTAAACAACACCCTAAACGCAACCCACACAAGTCGACTGCTGCTACTTCGGTTCAAAGGCAAAGGAGGTTCGAAGGCTGGGTTTTGATCTGGTTCAACTGGGTTCTTGTTATTCAATCTTCTTTTGAGGTATCCCTAAATATCATTCTTGTGTTTCTGAACTTAACATCTACGACATAAATATGTATAAGCTATGGGTCATATGAATAACTGATATAGTCGACGCATGAAAAACAAAACGAATACATGAAGCATAAGAGTGTCGATATCTTTATTACTTGTATAACTTTTGTCACGTAAAGAATGATCACTTAGTTCATTGTATTACTTGAATAAATCTGTACATATGTCGTGTGAGACATTGGTGGTGGCTTAAGGTCGAGTCGATGTCGGGTTGAAACATATTAAATAAATTTATGTATACATGAAACTATAAGGGTTGGATATTACGTTCGAATGTGATCGTGTGTGGAGTGAGTTCTGTTCGAAGGGTTTTGGGTCATGATTCTTGTGTTCTTGTTCGTCTTTCTTTACCCTATCCGACCAAGAGACACATTGCATCGTTCTTGTATTTCACTGATTCATAAGATACATAAGTATACATGTAAACATGATAAAAACTTAAGCATTGTTCCGTTAAATATGAATGGTATGATTGAGATATATATCACATGGAATCATTAGACCTATTCGCATATATGAGCCGTTGGGTGTCGTGTATGAACTATGTGATGATTTCGTTTCAATCTTCTTTTGTCGACTTAAAGATACAACCTAAACGAGTAAGGCATGCATGAATTGTTCTAATTCAAAAGGTGGGTCCACACCAGTTGCAATCTGAAAATTAAAGGAAGTAAATGGGAGTTAACGTGTGTGTGATAAGAGTAGGTAGGAATTGTGTTTTGTCTTTAAAATATACGTGTGTCTTTAGAATCCAAGAGCTAGACATAGGGTTGCTTTAATCTTATTATTTCATGTGTAGTGTCTCATTAAAAAAAAAAAAAAAAATGCCTTGAACGATTATTATGTGGAATAGAATCTGGATATTATATGAGTCGTGTGAGTATGCATGTGATCATCGTATTTTTGATTGTCGCAGTCTAAACTGATGTCAAGAGAACGTTAAAATAAGTATGAAAACTAAAGGACTAAAGGTGTAATTCTGGATAACTTGAGAATGAGAATGAGTTAATGGTGATATTTTCATTTTAAACCTTGCACTTTGGCAAATTTACACTTATAACCCTGAACTATGAAAAACTTGTCATAATTAACCCTGAACTTGTGTAACTTGTTAAAATGAATATTACTTCCATAATAAGCTAATTAAAGACTTAACTTGAAGTATATCACTTGAATCCTTGCTAAATGTGGTAACTTACTAATTATGGAAACCTGCTAAAAATAGAAAGTTACTAAAAATAGAAGTTACTTATAATGGGAAAATAACTGAACCCCTTTCGTATTTCTGTCTTCTACTCCTTTAGGTTCAAGGAGGGAGTGATCTTGATCCCTGTCAGCTACTCTTGTGTTTGTGCTTGCTATTTGAATAAGGTACAGATATTCTGCTCTTCTTGTAAAGAGCCTTCGTCTCATTTCTGACTCCTGTTTCATTGTTATGTTTCCCCTTGTATTGTGAACCATAGATTTGGACCTTTGCTTTAACCTTTGTCTTGAACCTTGTCATGAACCTGAACTTGAACCTTGATACACTTGATATGAACCATTAGACTTGAACCTTTGTCTTGAACCCTGCTATGACACTTGACATGACTTGTTCACCCCTGATAACCGGAATAATTAAGACCTTGGGTACTTGAAGGTTCATAGGATTTTTATAAACTAATTTTAATTGTATATGAAGAGGTTTTGAACATTTCCTTAAAAGACTTTTATTATGAAACTGTTCTAGCGATCATTTTATTAAAATCATGTAAAAAGGATTTCTTAAAATGAACTATTATGAACCTTCTAGTATTGGACCTTCTGATATGGACCTCCTGATAATGAACTCCTGTATCTATCTCCTGTCTTGAACCCTGATATGAACCCTGACATGATACTTGACATTTGATACCTGAGACTTGACACCCGAGACTTGATACTTGACCTTGACCCACAGTTTGAGACTACGAGCCATCTACTAGGCATGAGGGTTTCATGTCCATGTCGGTGATGCACCGCCGGCATGACTAGTGTGTAGCCCTAGTGATTTGGTTACGCCGTCCCCGATCTTGACTTGATTTATTACGTAGAGGAAGAACCCTGTGGCCTGCGGGGGCGTATGGATGCATCCTAGACTTGTCTTGTTCTTGTTACTTGTATTACTTGGTGACTGGCGAGTGTGTGCGATACACGCCTTTCACACCCCTGGGAGCTAGCTACTCCACCCCTGGAGGTATCCCCTCACCCTGTACTTGGTATGCTGAGGTCACCCCTCCATACACCCTGATATGTGACTTGATATGGTTTGACTTTGAGATTGATTTTGAGTTTTGGGCTCGTAGTGGATTCCTGTTTTCCTGAAACCTTGTAACCTTATGACCTGACACTTGACCTGACACTGAACCTGACTTGATTTCGACTTGGGCTGGTGGTGGGTTCTGGTTTCATTTGCACCTACCTTTGTAACCATTCTTAGTTCCTGGTATGTCTGCATAACTCTTTTGTATTCCTTTTCCTGACTCTTGTTACTCCTGGTATTATTTCTTTTACTTTATATTTCCGTTACTACTGCTTTGTTTCCGTTATATCTGTTCACTGGGCTTTTTAAGCTCAGCCGCACGTTTTCTTTTCGTGTGCGGCAGGTTATAAGCAGGACGACGGGTTTGGGTATGAGTGAAGAGACTTTTGGACTTAGAAGACCTTGATAGTTATTCTGAAGTAGAAGTCATTAGAAGGATTGCATTTGCAGACTTAGTATTTAGTTTTGTTTCATTCTTAACCTTATAATGTTAGTATTTCATTTGTAACCTTTGACATTTTATTGTATTACTATTGAAGTATGCTTTGTTTGATCTGATATGAAACCATTAACGTGACATCTTTACCCTTGCCGGGTTGGGGTGTTACAGGAACACTGCGGTAAACAGTGATCCTGTTTATTTGACCATGGTTGGTGGAGACTGGTCTAGATGGGTTCAGTTCGAATCACCGACACTTTTCTAGCTTTTTCTAGTTTGCAAATACAACCCAGTTTGACCCATTTCCATATAAATGTGTTGAAATTGACGCTTTATAATATGAAAATTAAATTTGTGCTTTTGTGAACTATAAAATGGCTGTACATATACCATGGGAATTGTTTATTTGTGCTTTGATGTTTTTAGCATTTTGTTTTTATTTATTTGCTAAGTGACATGAACTTATGCTTGCTTAGGTCATACTCATGTTGCAGAGGCACTCAAAGTTCCACTCCACATCTTTTTCACTATGCCATGGACGTAAGTATCTTACGTCGCTTCTTTTAGTTTTCTGAGTGTCCAGATAGGTATCGGCGCTCCAAGGTTATGGTCATTATTTGATTGTACAGAACCTAAACTTCGTAACTCTAATTTCTGTTTAATGTTACAATATCTTGATTTTCAAGTTGTTATGCCATATGTATGTGTTTATGGCATTTGTGGATGTATTCCTATAAACGGGTAAGCGGATGAGGTTTTCCCTGTTTAGGTTACCCAGTTACCTAGGGTGGGCGATCCTTTTTGACTTAGATTTATGCGGCCTCACCGGGGTAATCCGACCTTTCCCTGGCCACCCATAAATGTACATACTTAGCGAGGTTTGAACCCTTGACCTCTTGTGAGGAAACCGAGGGCCTTACCACTAAGCCATTTGGTGGTGGTTTAATAGACTATGGGTACACGAATGAGGTTTTCCCTATTCAGGTTATGTGGGGAGGGCGAATTCCTATGATATCTTGAATTGCACTACTCGATATGGATAGGAAATGTTGTTTGAATGAAGTCAATGAACCATTGCAGTTTGAACCATGGTTATTATTTTATTGTTTCCCTTTGATAGTTTGCTAAATTTTTCACATTTATATCAGGTATCTAAAACTGTGTTGCTTATTTTTCTATGTAGATATGGCTAGACGAAGGTAAATGCTTGGAGCAGGCCGAGGGGAGTAGGTCTCATGTAGTCATGCTTAGTGAAGGACAATCAAATGATATCCAAAATGATTCAACTATCAATGGTGATAGCAATGAAACTTCCCATGAAAATGTGATTGATAACTTACATCATCCATCACTCCCGGAAGGAAGAAAACCAATTCGTGTTTCGAAAGTATTGTAAGTACTACTTATTATAATTTTGAGTATGACAACAGTTTCATAGTGAGACTTCAATTTTTTTCATCATTGCAACAAATTTCACAATTCTAGTGAGTGTTCACGACATATTACCAAGCTATTCAAAGAAAGAATTGATGAGGCGCATGGTACACATGGACAAAAGTGTCTCAATCTACAAAAAAACTTTTACTTTGAAGAATTCAAGGTATTGATCAGATTCTAATTGTTTGATATGCCTTTTTCGTCATTAATAAATACTAATAATCTGCCTTTAAACTAGAAACATTTTGTATGGGATCTTGAAATTGAGACAAACGTGAGGAAATCATGGGATTCAAAAGTGTCATCACGCTATTCTGATTTCTTGAGAGACATAAGAGATAAAAATGTGAAAACTTTATTCATGAGTAATGACGCGTGGAGGAATTTCACATCTTATTGGGGAACACCGAAAGTACGAGGAGATCCAAGAAAAAAATACACAAAATCATCTAACGGGTGAAGGTTCCGCAACTTGTACCGATGGGTCAATCTCATTTCGCGAGCATGCAAAAAATCTTGTAAGTATGTTAATTAGTATTGTTTGAACTTTGAACTCATATACCTTTGATATTTGCTTTACCATATGTCTAGTGTACATGAATTCTGAAATTAATTTCTAGTATATACATGTGAAGCATTTGTTGTACATTTAGCTAAATCTGCCCCTGTGTTTTACAACTTGTATATTTCTAATATTTTGAGAAAACGCAGGCATGTGGGTAACGTTCATACGCAAGTGACTGAACTGCTTCTTCAAGAGGTTTTTGCAAGTACTGGTCCGGTTGAAGGATGCAAACTAATAAGAAAAGATAAGGTAACTATTTCTCCACAGCAAACCTAAACTGTGCGTTAACGTGAAGAACATGAATTATCTAAGACGGGATTGGGATATATAGAGCAATGTTTATTTCAACTTGTGATTAGCGAGTTAAGTTTTTTTTTTTTTTTTTTTTTTTTTTTTTTTTTTTTTTTCCGCAGTCATCTTATGGATTCATTCACCACTTCGATCACAGATCAGCGGCACTTGCTATATTGTCTCTAAATAGAAGGCATTTGTAAGTGTTTTTTTATTAAGGTATGTGCTTCCTTCTATCTTACCAGACAATTTAACTCCTGCTGTTTTAATTCACAGGTTTGGACAACCTATTAAAGTTAATTGGGCATATGCCAGCGGGCAAAGGGAGGATACCTCAGGTTTGTTTATGTGGTGTTCTTTTGTATGTGCAGGCTACACATTGATTGCTGCTTATTATTATTATCCAAGTGTAATATAGTCTTATATTGTCGTTATATATGTTTATAGGTCATTACAACATATTCGTTGGTGACCTTAGCCCTGAGGTTACATATGTTATGTTGTTTGCATGCTTCTCTGCATATGCTAGTTGTCCGTAAGTAACCCGCGCACCCACCTAATAACTCTGTCACACACTAGTTTTTCTCTATCGTTTTATCGCATATTGATGCTTTTCTTTTTGTGTTGCTCGTTTCTAGTGATGCGACAGTTATGCGGGGTCAAAAAACAGGTCATTCACAAGGTTTTGGTTTTGTTTCTTTTCGGGACCAACAGGTCTAACTTTTTTATAATGCTTTTTTGAATTTTTATATCATTATGGAAGTAGTAGGGTCCCTTCTGATTTCTGACCTTGATACCTTTTTAGGATGGATGTCAAATTCGTGCTCTTTTGTTTTCTAAATATACATGATTTCAATTTTTTGGATATATGATTCTAACGTTCTTATTCCTAAAATGGCAGTGTTTGATCTAACATTCTTATTTCATGGTGTGTTTATTGTCATTTATCCACAACTCATTTTTCAGGGAAGTGGCTTGGCAGTAGGCAGATACGCTGCAACTGGGCTACACAGGGTGCTGGTACTAGTGATGAAAAGCAGGTTCAGATTCCAAAACTGTAGTGGAGCTAACTAATGGATCTTCTGGTATGTAATGCCTGGGAAGACACATTAAGATATGAAAAGTGCGATTTCGAATACAAGAATCGAGAAGTGTTTGGGGACCAACGGTGTAATTTACTCTTTCAGGTTATTTTATTTGTTTTGAGACATCATTAGAATGATAGTTTGTTTTAACTAGGAAACTTAATATTTATGTACGATTGATCTATTTATTATCGTGTGCTTTATATTATGAGAATATTTGTGTTTAGTGTGCGGTTTTTATAATAGATGCTACAGATTAGTCACATTTTAAATATAAAAATAAAATTAAATAATTAACCCATGCATTATTAATAATATGACGTAAACATTTAGCCACAATTTACTCACAAAACAGTAGTGGGTAATTTAGCTACAAATATACCCACAAAATACTCATGGCAAATCTGTCATGTTTGCCCATGACATTTACACACGGTCATATGTGGGTAATTTTTCCCACGGATTATCATGGGCAAATTTTCTCATGCTTTTTACACACGACTATATACGTGGTTAATTCTATTCAAGGTTATTGTGGGGGCGTTGACTTTTACACACGAATAGTTTTGTGGGCAATGTTACCCACACAATACCCACGAGTATATCTATGGGTGTTTTGTGGTGAGTTAGAAAATCCCACAAACAATTTACCCATGAATGCAAAACAATCACCCACCAAGAATGACGTGGGTAAACTTACCCACAACATGACAATATCGTGGGCAAACAATTAGCATCGGAGGTTTTACCCATCTATAGAGAGTCGTGGGTAATCCGTGGGTACTACCATGTTACCCACGAAAATATGGCTTTTACCCACAAATTCTGTCCGTGGCTATTTGCCTGAATTCTTGTAGTGACATAACACATGCTTTAGGGAGAGTTACTTACCTTCAATCCAAGCTAAGCTACTAACATAAATCCCACCAACAACATCTTCATATCATCATCATCAATCTTCTACAACATATCAAACCCTAATAACATCAAAATTAATAATATAACAAGGGTTAACAAAACCCATCAAATACACTCATTTTCCAAACCATATCATCATATGATCATATCTTGATCATATGATGAAAAACCACTTTACTCATAATCTTTAACTTACACCCATTATAAAACATTCCTTAATTACTATAACCTCTTAATTATCTTGAAACCATCATTTACCCCACTTATCCCAAATTAGGGTTTATAAACCCTAATTCGTAATTCATCAATTAACACTAATTAAACATCATACCTTATGAAGAATCAAGCTTAGAGAATTGTTCCATGAATTGGAACACTTAACCATCTCTAAATCATCATCCTAAGCTCCATCTTCTTCCCTCTCTTCTCTCTATCTCGACATCACAGGAACACACAAGAATTGTGTGGAGATCTCTAGAACCTAACACATATAAACTAGCTGAGAGGGCATTTCTGTCATTTCTGCCCATTTTAGGTCGATACGCCGCATCTATCTTTTAGATGCGCCGCATCTACTGATGCTCCGTATCTACATTTCAGATGCTCCGCATCTAAGCCTCACCAGACATGCACTTAAAAGACTCAACCACATATTCTTAGTCAAACATACTTAGGCTCGGGTCAACTTCATCTAGGGTGGGGTCCCAATACCCGGGAAACGGGTGTTACAATTCTATCCCCCTTATTTAGATTTCGTCCCCAAAATCTTTCATCTATTTCTAACCCAAACTTAGTCTCACAACTCATCTTATTCTTAACACTTTATCCCTTAGTTTACTTAGTTCAACGATCTAAGTGATCTTGCAATTTTACGCATACTATAACATATCACATGCCCTAATCCACATTACCCCCGCTTACTTCTATACCACACAACTCTTGCTTAGATTTCACATAATACAAGACTTACTTATTATCGCCAACCATCATTCTAATCCGCCCTATTACCGCACATCATCATCTCACTCGCTTTACCCTCTACCCCCATTCTTTGACTCTTGCTACTTAAGAACTCGCACTATTTGACTTTACATCATTACACTCGACTAATTTGTTCACATTCTTTTATCTTCATTCATCATCTTTTTGCACCACACCGCAAGGCCCATCATATCATCATTACAATTTCTCCATCCCATCAAGGTTCTCCTAAGTCTCAACTAAAAGCCATGGTCTAATTCTAACCCTCCTATCTTAATCCTTACAATTCCTAACTAACTCTAAACTCCCGCTTTCTACTTCTCTAACCCTACTCGTGCCATGTCGGCAACACATAGCCCACTCGTTTATAATTCCTCATTTACATGGAGAGGCGTCCCAATCGATGTAAATCAAGAAATATAAACTCATGGTTATGCACTCCCGACATAACACTACTACTCCTATTTCCAATTTAACTTTTATTATTTTCTCATTGTTTTTATTACATTATTTTTACTCTTCTTAGACTTGGATCCTTCACATTATCACATTCATCATGGGGATACTTTTATATGCCATGGACGTAGGCAACCCCTTGCCGGTGAAGGCAACACTTTTCATCCCGAAGGATCTTTAACATTCATCCCGAAGGATTCCTTAACATTCCTTTACTTGGTCATCCTGAGGGATACCACATTTAACATTCATCCCGAAGGATCATTACATTCACACTTTATCACCTTAACAACGGATCCAAGTCATAAGCACCACACACACATTATTACATTTGTTTATTATAGTAATTACCGCTAATCGCCTTAGCAGTAATATGATAATTTCAGAACAACGCCTTTATCTCATACACACTCCTTACATTCTTAATCCGCTTTAGTTATTTTCAAATCTTTACTTTACCTCTTGCATTCTTAGCCTTCATTAATTATTTTCACATTCTTACTTTACATTTTAGTCCACTCGACTCATTTACATATAGACTTCTCACATTTTACCAACCGAAACTCATGCATTCATTATGGTGATTACAGCTAATCGCCTTAGCCGTAATATGATAATTTCAAGACAATGTCTTTATCTCACACATACTCCTCTCATTCTTTCTTACGTTTTTAATCCATCACATTTTTATTTCCATATCTTATCTCTCTTCTTTTAGTCTCACTCGCTTCCTTTACATGTAGACCTTACATAGATTGTCAATTATAACACGCTCATTATTTATTAATGATTACAGCTAATCGCCTTAGCCGTAATATAATTATTTCATGACAACACCTTAGCTTCACACATATTCATCTCATTTTAGCTATTATTACTTAGGAAGTTTCGTTCTATTTCACTATTTACTCAATCACCATGCCTTTCCTCATCTTGTAACTAAGTTCATCACAAACTTATTATGTATATATTTTTATTTCATTTCTTCACCACACACATTCAACGTTACCACATGTTCATAATCATGCTCCTAATACCTTGACTTCCCACTAACCCGTCTCTAATACCTCTTTAATGATCATCACACTAAGTATATCTACTCATAAGACCATACTTTGGTCATTCCTAGCTCACAAGCCATGCACTTTCATTTTTAGTCACATTTCTTATAACCCACCACACAACTTATTACACCTATTCACCCTCGCTAACTACCATAGCACACAATCACATAATCATATAATAATTACCGAGACAGCCCGAGGTGCATGGTAATCCTATCACTCACACATCAAGTCTCCCACGTCATATATCACATAAGACACATCCCTAAGTCCCCATCATTATACCCATATAGCAATCACATCATTCACTTCAACTCAACATTCACATCCTATAACTTACAAAATATTTGCTCGCCTATCTCAAACTTAACTTAACGCGTCTACGAGTGGTTTAAGTCTATGCAATCCTAAAGAGAACCTAATTCACTTAAACCGAAGCTCTAATACCAAGTTGTAACGCCCCGTACCCGTTTAGACTAAAATTTAAAAACTTCTGACGCGGAAACGTTTGACTAAAACTGACTCATACAAATTCTTCATTTAAATGACCAGAAACTATAACATTTAACCCTTTAAAATACTTGCAAGAACATATACTCGAAAACCCTTCAAAACATTTCACAATATTTTATAACACAACTAACAACCCTTCTGTAACCGACGATACGCCGTATCCCAAAAAGGGATACGCCGTATCAAAACTGATAGACCATGCGCCGTATCAACCTGAAGTGATACGCCGTATCACCTTAAACCTCTGATACGCCGCATCTAATATATTAGATACGCCGCATCGACCAATTTAGACTATACATCAGCAGGAAAACCTGCATATACTCAACTCACCACCCAAGCCACTTTGACACCTCAAATACAACACTATAACTTGTATCAAAACACTCACTTTACATTCAAAACCATATCAAACTATAATACACGGCAATTGACCCGTTAGACTCCAAAATGGGTACAAACACGCTTAAATCCAAACGCTCCTTTAAACATTCACTACAAACACTTAAAACACACTTGACGACTCGTTAGACCCCCAAACCGTTACCCGACTTTGACACACTTTATACGACTCATAAAATAGACTCTCGGGGTACAACTTTGACTCGAGCTCGGTATTCTACCTAGCTCCTAATGATTGTTATCTTCCAAATCCATTTCCAATCCTCATGCTACAATCCAAGCCTTCCATTCCGCCGCACTTAAGCCTACAAAAACATTAACAACTAAAAGAATAAGCTTACGCTTAGTAAGTAACTCGTCATAAAACATATATCATACACATATTCCCACATAAGCGTCATAATCGCATAAAAGCCTCTAAGCTACCACATATCACTCATATCATACACAACTTCATAACATAACCACATTCATTCATCACAACCATAACCAACAACATACCTTAACTAATCCAAAGCCGATAACTAACATACTCCTATCCAAGGTCACTAGCCATCCATCCTTAGCTTACAACCATACTAGTCCAACTCTTATACACTTATACCACCACAATACATACATGATAAATACATACATAACACATGCTTTAGGGAGAGTTACTTACCTTCAATCCAAGCTAAGCTACTAACATAAATCCCACCAACAACATCTTCATATCATCATCATCAATCTTCTACAACATATCAAACCCTAATAACATTTTCCAAACCATATCATCATATGATCATATCTTGATCATATGATGAAAACCCACTTTACTCATAATCTTTAACTTACACCCATTATAAAACATTCCTTAATTACTATAACCTCTTAATTATCTTGAAACCATCATTTACCCCACTTATCCCAAATTAGGGTTTATAAACCCTAATTCGTAATTCATCAATTAACACTAATTAAACATCATACCTTATGAAGAATCAAGCTTAGAGAATTGTTCCATGAATTGGAACACTTAACCATCTCTAAATCATCATCCTAAGCTCCATCTTCTTCCCTCTCTTCTCTCTATCTCGACATCACAGGAACACACAAGAATTGTGTGGAGATCTCTAGAACCTAACACATATAAACTAGCTGAGAGGGCATTTCTGTCATTTCTGCCCATTTTAGGTCGATACGCTGCATCTATCTTTTAGATGCGCCGCATCTACTGATGCTCCGTATCTACATTTCAGATGCTCCGCATCTAAGCCTCACCAGACATGCACTTAAAGACTCAACCACATATTCTTAGTCAAACATACTTAGGCTCGGGTCAACTGCATCTAGTGTGGGGTCCCAATACCCGAGAAACGGGTGTTACAGTCCAACCTTTGAAGTCACTCATCTTGTAACTTGCTTGATTCTTCAAATAGTGCTTCATGAAATTGACATTGTCTTTTCTTGTAGGCAACTTTGTCTTGTAACCTGACTTTTGCCTTTCTCTGATTCTATGCATCAAGTCATTCCAAGTAGCTGCTCTATTTGTCTTCAAGATAAATTCCTTGAGCTTCTCTGACTTTTCTTCTTCATCTAACTCCCGATTTTTAAGAATCATCACACCATGTGCTTTTATAATCATGTTAGAATCTAATAAGTATTGTAGTTGCTCATTGAACTCTTCTGGATTAAAATCTTCAGATCTTGTTCTATTCATGAATCCAGCTATGTTCCTTTCATCATCAATAGACATTTGCCTTGCTAACTCCTCATCTTGAGCTATCTGAGCTTGTTTAGCTTGTTCATCAGCTAAATCCTTTTCATAAATCCTTCTGGCTACCTCTTCATCAAGGCTTTCTTGATCAGAGACAAGACCCTCAAGTTCATCTACTTTAACATTAAAGGGACCAGAAGATACACCAACTTCAACATTAAAGGGACCAAAAGTATCACCAGAAGAAATGTCTTTATCAAGATCACCAGTAGTAGGAATGTCAGCAGTTTGGTCAGAGGATGATTTATCAGCAGGGACATCTTGAGAAATAATACCATCACTAGAAGCAATGCTACAAGAATGAATCTCATCAGTAGGATTAACCTTGTCAGAATGAGCAGCAGGAACTTCTTGAGAAGCAGCAGCACCCTCAGCCAAACTACCAGCAGCAACAGATGTTACACCAGAAGGAGTGTCATCACCTGCAGGAATAGAACTCCCAGCAGGAATAGCTCCACCATTAGAGGCAACAGAATAACTACCAGGAGCATTGAAAGAGCTATCAGTAGGAACACCAGAAGACTGAGGAACAGCAGGAACACCATCATTGCCAGCAGAATCAATCATAGTGTCAGCAGAAATGTCCTTGTCACCAGTAGGAGTAACAGCAGCAACAGTATGAGGAGTATCAGCAGAAATAGCTGCACTACCAGATGCAACATTTAGCTGGTACTGTTCAAAAGCTGGCACTTGGGACTGCTTCACTAGTCTCCTTCTGTACTTTTTCCTGGCACACAAGATTGGAGACTTGCTTGGAGCTTGGGGCTGGACACTTGTTGTGGTTGCAGGCAATGTTGCATCAGCCAACACATGAAGTGCATTCAACTCCACACTAGCTGGATCATCCTCTGAATCAGAGAGCACAACCTTTCTTTTCCTGCTCTTTAATTGAGCTTCCAGATTCTCAACTCTACCAACCAATGTATGGATAGCCCCATCAAGAGTCTCTTTGGAATCTTTGAGCTCTGTTTCCAAGGCATCTATCTTCTCACCAAAATTCTTTTTAGTTTCCTTTAGTTCAGACTCCAATGCTTCAACTTTCTTCATATACCTGTCAAGCAAAGTGGACATAGGAGTGAGAGCATCAGGATCCTCAGCTCCACCAGCAGGAATACCTGTGGTGTGAAGAGCCTCATTGGATCTGGGTGGAGAGACAGAAAAATCTCCCCCAATATTGGTGTCAAAACCAAAAGGCTGTCTAGTTGGACTAGGAGTGGATAGCCTTGAAGATGTGGGCATATCAATAGAAGGCTCAACTGCAGTTGATGGTTGGTCAACAGGTGGGTCAACAGTTGTTGTTTGGTCAATAGGCTCAACAGGGATATTGGTTGGAGATGTGGTAGGTCTAGGAGATGGTTGAGGTTGGCCATCAGCAGCAACTGATGTACTTGCACCAGCAGCATCAGAAGCCCCATCGCCAGCAGGAACTGGTGCACTAGCATCAGCAGCATCAGGTATAGGTGGTAGATGACCACCAGCAGCATCAGCTGAACCAGCACCTTCAGCCCCACCAGGCAACAAAGCAGCCAAAAGAGGCTGATGTTCCCCCTCAAACTTATACCTCATGGTTGCAAAGAGTTTGGCAGTAAGCCTGTTCATGATCTTAGGGGTATGGTCATTAGACTGAACATCTAATATTGTTTGTAAAAACCTATGGTACATTAAAAATTTATGCTTGGCATTACCTAGGTTCCCAACCATCCTAACGAAAATAAACCTTGACCAGTTGAACACCCTCCCATCAGACAGACATATGAGGCCAGAAGAAAGAGGGCTTGAGAATTGATCCCACCCTCCTGACTTTGGACTAAGGCATTGCAAAAGGGTATGAACAAGAAATTTCCATTGAGGAGATAACCTATTTTTATAAAAGGTAAAAGTACCATCAACAGGATACCCGATTGTAGCCAAACCAGCCTTAATGTCTTGCTCTGAAAAATTATATAAACCATCTGCATCATTCAGTTGAAGGTGAGTCCTAATGGAGGCCTCAGTTATAACATGCTCGTTCCCATCAATAGTTGCGACAATCTCCTTCGGCCTACCCTCAGGTGTGCGTAAAGCCGCTGTAGCCCAAAATTGCTTGACCAAAGAGTCATAAACCACAATTGGGCAATGAGTAAGTGCATACCGAATTAAGGACCCTCTTAAGAAGGTAAGTATTTCATCATACCCTCCACTTCGATTGGAGGTTTCCAGATATCCTACTTTGTTATGGTCGTCTTTGTATTGAAGTGCCGCCATTGTGAATGATCGGTGAAAGTGATGTTGAAAGGAGAAGCAATGAAATAGGTTTGAGAGAAAATGGTTATTTTGGGTGTAGGATGAGTGATTTAGGTCATTTATACGGTTACCTAAATTAACAACTTAAATTACACAATTCTCGCGGAAGAATCTTTGACCAATTTGAAATTGAGTCAATCCCAAAATAAACACCCAAATTCTTCAATACCAGCAGCAACCACAAGTCAACCAGCAGAAACAGAAAATCAACCAGCAGGAACAAACTGCTGTTTGACCAAAGTCAAATCCATACTTAACTCCATTCCTGAAAGGAATTTATTCCAAAACCAACCCAACATTTAATTGCCTTAACCCTCCAGTAAGTCTATAAGAAGCCTCGAATTATCAATAAACACATCACAGACTTCAAACTCTAATCCAACTTATTCACACACAATGAGCTCCTCAAAACCAACGATTATTGAGTTATCCTCTGATTCATCTTCCGAATCATCAACAACTGAGGGATGGAACAGTTATTTTCCACCAAATTACTCCACTCAGAATAGCAGGAATCACAAAGGCAAAGCAATGGCTAAGGAAGTTTCATCTGAAGACCTTCCAACTCCCCCATCCTATGTAGATGACACAAGCTCAGATGATGAGCCCTCGTCATGGCCAAAGTCATTGACCTACTATGAAGGTTCTTTTAAAGCGTATCCGCCGCATCCTCTACTTTCACTCATGCTCACAAGAGAAATGGAAAAAGTTGTGGCAGCCATGAGCAAGATACCAATTCCTGAGAAAAATCAACCACTCCCAAAGCCAAGGCAACAAGTGTTGGGACTCGCTTTCCCCGAAGGTGTATAATTTGATCAATGGCTTAGGAGTTCACAAGGTCATGCCTGATTTCAAGGGCAAAGGAAAGGGGAAGATGGAGTAGTTGGCTGGGTTGGTGATGTGATTATGAGGAGTAGGTGTTTGTTCCTTTTGTTTGTTTTTTATATCTGGTGTCTGGGTTGTTGGTGATGTTTTCTGATGTCTGCTTGATGGATTTGTAATCTCATTATAAATAATGAATAAATTTTATGTTTCTTGTTTACATGAGATTGTATACTTATTATTAGTGCTTGAACTCAAAAACATGCAAAAGGATTAGAAGACATAATATACAAAGTATATATAAATATATAACATATGCAAGACAAAGTTAGTGAACATTAATCAAACTTAAGAAAATATGTTAGTTAATACACACTATACAGCATTACGCCACCCTTTAGGCTTATGCCTCACTATAAAAAATTAATCAAACTTAAGAAAATGGATTTGTAATCTCATTATAAATAATGAATAAATTATTTTTTTACAAAAATTACTTTTTTTCGAAATTAATTTTTTTACAAAAATTAATTTTTTTTTCGAAATTAATTTTCTTACAAAAATTAATTTTTTTTTTCGAAATTAATTTTCTTAGAAAAATTACTTTTTTTTTGAAATTATTTTTTTTAGAAAAAATTAATTTTTTTTTTGAAATTATTTTTTTTACAAAAATTGCTTTTTTTCGAAATTAATTTTTTTACAAAAATTAATTTTTTTTCAAAATAAATTTTTTTTTTATAAAATATATTTTTTTTTCGAAATTATTTAAAAAAAAATTAATTTCGAAAAAAAGTAATTTTTGTAAAAAAATTAATTTAAAAAAAAAGTAATTTTTCTAAATAAAAGTTAATGTCGAAAAAAAAATAATTTTTCTAAAAAAAATTAATTTTTGTCAAAAAATTAATGTCGAAAAAAAAGTAATTTTTGTAAAAAAATTAATTTCGAAAAAAAAAAAAATTTTCTAAAAAAAATTAATTTCGAAAAAAAAGTTAATTTTTGTAAAAAATTAATGTTGAAAAAAAGGTAATTTTTCTAAAAAAATTAATTTCGAAAAAAAAAGTTATTTTTAAAAAAAAATTAATTTCGAAAAAAAAATTAATTTTTCTAAAAAAATTAATTTCGAAAAAAAAATTAATTTTTGTAAAATAATTAATTTCGAAAAAAAATTAATTTCGAAAAAAAAATTAATTTTTGTAAAAAATACTAACGGAGGGACTAACGATGCAAACAAAACTAACGGAGGGACTAACTTTGCAAACACTTAACGGAGAAAGATAACGCCCATCCAACTTAGGGATGTAATGTGGCAAACGTTTGCCTAACGGGGGATGTATATTGCCAATAGTTTCTGACAGGGATGTAAATTGCCAAAAGGTGTAAACCACAGGGATGTATTTTGCAGTTTACTCTTAAAAATATATATATAAATTACTTTTTCTTGCTTTATGGTAAATTATTTCTTTTGGCCAAGCGTCAAACATACTATTTTATCAATCAATCAAATAATTCTTCAAGCAAGGAGACTATTTATTATCCAACTAAAACTGTACAATAAAGAAAGGTGAGACTTTAACTCCAAAATTTAATGCACAAGTTGTGTAAAAACAAATGGGTCAAATTAAATAGTTATTACAAGTTGTCAAAATCAGATGAGCCATATTCTTTATAAGACACCAGTTGAAGCCTAGCATTGAATGTCACTTTTTTTGCTTATAAAATCAGCAGCAAATAAGTCGACCAAATGGAATCAAGTATCTCTTCAATAACTAGCTTGTGGTTTCTGTTAGCGTTGTAAGATGGGAGATAATCATGCCTATATATACCGACCCCTAAAGGAATGGTTACACCGAAAAAAGAACTTGCCATATTACAGTTGAACGCCGGGACCCGAGCTGTTTGCATGGGAGATACATCCGCAAGGGTCTAACTTTGCTGTCTTTGCACGATCGTTTGATAGGTCTAATGAAAGGCCAACCATGACTAAATGTGACACGATTCCTAGTTCCAACACCTATCAAGTGTAGAATTGGTAAAAAGGGTTAAAAAATACGAGTATTCCATTTTTCTTTGCTAACTACCTGCCATTGTTTATGAAAATCCAATAACAATGCTATAGCTTACATAAATAAACTACATAATACTTGTTCATTTGTCTCGTGTTAATTAGTTATCATACTTAAAGTGCATCTAGAGTTATTAATATTGGCTTCGTGTCCGGTTTGGGTCATTTTTTGACCCATTTTGTTTCTAGCTAAGTTTTTAAAGCTTACCCGTTAGAGTTGTTAATTATAAACCGAATTCAACCTAATTTTAAGTTAGTGAGTATATCAAGCTCTACTATATGGCCAAATTTGCTTAATCATACACACTGTAGTGTGTTTCTTTGGCAGCAAATTAAAAGACCAATTATTAGAAAAATTAATAACTTGTATAAAAAATCGTACATGCGAGACAACAAAATGCCAAATACAACTCTCATCATCATCATCGTAATCGAAACCATGGGAATGAATAAGCGAGTACCCTTCAGAAGACTCATTTAATTTACTCGTTCATGATTATGCGAATCCCACTCGATTCATCTGGAACATCTTAATTTTGCTTCATGTGTTTACTCTCATAATACTGAGTAATACTGAAGTCAACAAGCAATGTGGCCAAAGCATGTGAACTAATCCTGTGGCTAAGATGACACTAGCAGTAACGGCCTCAGGTGGGGATAGTATTTGACAAAAACTGTGTGGACACGAATTATAATTCTGTCAAGTTGAAGAGATAACGATTATGTGGAAGCCATGCCCAACCCATAGGATGGGTTAGAAATGTTTTTGACAAAGACTTGGTATTGACTATCGTTTACTCTTTGCCATTGACTTGGAAAAGTAGAAGGTTTTGTGTATGCATATATACATGATCATTACCAGTTATATATCAATCATATGATTTACCTTGAGTACTTACTTTTTAATTTTGACGATCAAACGAGCATTAACAATGTGTCCTACTTCCTCCAAAAATCTTACTGTTCATATGCACAATTTCACTTCTGTCCTTATGATGCTCATTTTTGTGTTAGCAAAAACCAGTGCTAATAATTTCAACAAATCAAGAGAAGCAAAAGCTTTGAATGCAACTAATTGGTGGGGATATATAGATGATTCTTTTGATCATTGTTATTTGTCAGAAATCACTTGCAACGAAGCAGGAAGTGTCATTTCAATATACCATTACGGTGGTGGTAGGGAAGATCTAGGTGATCTGAAAAGCTTCGACTTCGCTTCATTTCCAAACCTTAAGAACCTTTCTATATGTAACTGCAAGCTTGGAGGGAGCATCCCAAAGCAGATTGGTTTGCTATCAAACTTAACATATCTTTCGCTTTATAGTAATCATCTCACAGGTACATTACCTGCCTTTTTTACCAATTTCACCCATTTGAAATACCTTGATCTTAGTCAAAATAACTTTATTGGTCAAATTCCTTCATCGTTTGGTTCCATGGTTAATCTTACCAACCTGGACCTGAGCAGAAATCAACTGGATGGATCAATCCCACCTGCACTTATAACTAACTTGCCTTACCTCGAAACGTTGGACCTGAGTAATAACAATCTTGATGGTCCGATTCCCTCAAGAGCTAATTTACATGTTTCCTCCACAAGTTTAATATACCTCAATCTTTCTCATAATAGTTTCAATGTTTTTATTCCATCTCAGCTAGTGAGGTTGAGAAATTTGGCTAAGGTGGATTTTAGTCAAAACCAGTTAATGGGTTCGATCCCATCATATCTTGATTCCATGGCCAATCTCACCAACCTGACCTATCTTTCATTTCGTGGGAATCTAATTACAGGTAAGTTACCAGTTTGGATAACCAATCTCACACAATTAGTCAACCTTGATCTTAGTCGAAACAACTTTACGGGTTTCATCCCACATGAAATAAGTAACTTGAAGAATCTAGAAACGCTGAACCTGAGCGACAACAATCTTGATGGTCCAATTCCATCAAGTTTTGGTCATTTAAGCCAACTGCAACTTTTAAACCTTGCCATGAATTCTATCAGTGGCCCCATTCCACTGAATATAGCAAATTTGATGAACTTAGGACATTTAGACCTTCATCATAATCGTCTTGTGGGAGCTATTCATCCAGAATTTGGGAAGCTCTCATATCCGTTTTACCTTGATTTATCATCAAATCAGTTGTCAGGTAACATGTCGTTTGGTAATCCCTGTTTTCTTGTGCATCTAGACCTTTCTTGGAATCTGATGACGGGCAATATCTCAAGTGTATGTGATTGCAGAAACTTAAAATATTTGGACATTAGTGGTAATCATTTGGTGGGAAAAGCACTTAATTATTACGACTTCCCATATTTATTGTTTTCAAATCAGTCTCAGAATCATCTTAATGGAGAAATGGGTTGCCCATCCAATATTCTGACAAGTGAACAATCAGAAACCAATGAACATAAGCGAAGAAAACAGCACGTACCCCCTTTGACCGTTTTTCTTCCCATTATCATTGGACTTTGCTGCTTAGTGGTTGCGTATTTCTTTTATAGTCGTAAAAAGGCTGCCACAAAGAAAATACAACCTGAAATCACAAAACATGGAAACGTGTGCACGATAATGAATTATGATGGAACAATTGCATATGAAGACTTCATCAAAGCTACAGAGGATTTTGACCTCAAATACTGCATTGGAACCGGTGGCTATGGTAGTGTTTATGAAGCAAAACTGCCAAGCGGTCAAACATTTGCTTTGAAAAAACTTCACCGGTATGAAGCTAAGCAACCAGCATTCGACCAGAGCTTCAAGAATGAAGTCCAAGTGTTAACCAGCCTAAGACACAAAAGCATTGTGAAACTCTACGGGTTTTGTTTGCATAACAAATGCAACTTCCTTGTATATGAATACATGGAAAATGGGAGCCTCTTTTGTGCATTGAGTGACGATGAATTGGCTGTTGAAGTGGATTGGATGAAGAGGGTGAACATAATCAAAGATGTAGCCCATGCTTTAGCTTACATGCATCACGATTGCAACCCACCTATTATTCATAGAGACATATCAAGCAACAACATTCTTCTAAACTCGGAAATGGAAGGATTTGTTGCTGACTTTGGAGCAGCCAGATTGCTTGACCCCGATTCATCCAACCAAACAGTCATCGCAGGAACTTTGGGATACATTGCTCCAGGTAGTTACTTCTACACACTCTTACGCTTCCTAAGTTTAATTACGTCTAGCTAGTAGCAGCTAAACTTTTCTAACATTCTTTTTTGTATGTGATCATTTAGAACTAGCATATAGCATGATTGTGAACGAAAAATGTGACGTGTATAGCTTTGGAGTGGTGGCACTTGAAACAATTGGAGGGAAACATCCCGGAGAGCTTCTTTCATACTTCAACTCTTCTACCAGTCATGGTACAATGTTGGAAAATATATTGGACCAGCGTCTCTCTTACCCAACAGACAGGCTAATCGAAAAGGAAATTCTCCGTGTCTGTCATGTAGCATTAGCATGTATTCTCACAGATCCAAAGGCTAGGCCGACCATGAGAAACGTTTCACAGGAATTATCACGTTGAAGATATCATGATTCTGTTCAGCCTATCTCACAGGAATTATAGAACACGCTTAGAATGTTTATCTCCTTTCATATTCAGCATAAGTGTACGTCCAAACTGCATGTTTATATATGATACATAAATAAAGTTATGGAAATTGTTATAATGGTTTTGCTGTATACTGCTAATTTGAAATACACAAAGTATTAAGGGTGCGTTTGTTTTAATGGATTGTGTTGGGTTTTGGGCTTGAAAAGACAAATCATTCGTTGGTTACCAAATTTGGATTAAGAATTTGCTATCAATCACATATATAGGCACTGTATCAAAAGGAGGGAGGGGTGGCTGGTATTTGATAAAGTTGTGGGTCCATTTTAGTATGTGTATTGAATAGACCTTATTTGAAAAAGTATTAATATACCAATCTTTAAACTTTGTCACTACCTGATATAACACCTTAGATGTGAATGCTCACTTTTTAGGAAGGCCTTATCATCACTTGCCTCTTGCCCCTGTTCACAATATTTTACATGCTCTTAAGGGCGTCATTCAAAACACCGACTCTCACAATCCTCACAAAAAAATATGCTGCAAAAGCAAGCCACATCAATCAATAAATAACCATAGCGGTTAAAAGATATAGGTATAACAACACTTTAAGAAATACAGTCTGAAAGCCCAATTACCCCCTAAATAGCGGTGGTATTCGGCCATAATCTCGGCATACATGTACCTGTTACAAATTAAACTAACAAATACATAAAACTCCAAATATTGACGCCCTAGTAGGCTTAGTGACAAATAACTAAACTAACTAATAAATAAATAAGTAAATAAATAAATAAATAAAAACTCCAAATAGTTACATATTATTACTATCCTAAATGGGTGGACATGGTGCCTCCAAAACCGAAGATTATGCCTTTCGACTTATAAATATATAAGTAACTTGTTTATAAGTTTGCTACAGAGGGGGTGTTTGGCATAAACAAAAATTGCACACAAATAGTGTTAGCGTTTAATTTATATGTAAAGTGATGGTCATTTGTATTAATAGAACATGTGTGTCATGTAGTTAGTTAAGTATAGAAAGGCTTTGTGTTGGACCCTATTAGAATGTAAAAGACAAGTCAATGTAACATGTAAAAGCCCAAGTCCAACACAAAGCCCACCAAACCCAAGATAAGCCACTTAGGGCGCCGGCCAAATGAGTATAAATACACACACTCTCACACAAATCAAGTGTGCCTCAAAAAGAGTAGTATAGGTGAGAGTGTGTGTGTGTGCTTTATGTGTGTGTTTGTTTTCTTTCATGTGAAGCTAATAAACATTCGGTTCTAAGTTATAACATACGATCCATATCACTTTCATCTATATCATTCTTCTTCTATTGTTTTGAGTGTCACGAGTAGTATTTAATATAGTAGTTAGTTGTAGTGATAAAGGTAGGATTCTTAGTCTTTACAAGTGATATCAATACGCCATACATCGATTTACGAGTTTGTTTTGCTCGTATTTCTATCAAAGTCCACAAACAGTTGCGTTTTTAATTAATAGAACGTGTTCTTTTTGTGTTTTAATTAAATTTTACGAGAGTTTTTAAGATAAAGGTGGTAACTTTAGTTGTTAACGTGAGTTTTTAAGTTAAAGTTTCAAGCTTTTTTAGTTTTACGAGGAGTTTAGAAAGTTTTAGATAAAAAGCTACAAACTTTGTGTTAAAAAAAAAAAAAAAAGCTGGTTCTACATCACTTTGGCGACAAAAGGTGTGCGTTATAAGTTATTCGAGATTTTTGAAGTTGTTTTTGATCCAAAAAAGGAGGCTACAAAAAGTTGCGACTTGAATCTTCATTGCATCGGATTTTTTATCAAATTTCTTGTATAAGAAGTTTGATAAAAGTGGGCTACATCATCTTGTGAATAATCTATTTTCTTGTATAAGAATTTAGATAAAAAGGGGTTTATAGGAATTGTTGTGTTTGACAATTTCTATAAAAGAGGGTTTATAGAAATTGTGGGAGTTATCGAAATTGTGGAAGAGCATTTTATCGCAATTGTCTGAAGCTACTTTCTATCGCAATTGTCACGAAGGTCAAAGGTTTCGCAATTGTCAGTCAACGCCTTATCGCAATTGTCTTGCACAAATTTTATTGCAATTGTCCCTTGAAGTTCTTTCGCAAATTGTCAAATCTAGTCCCTTATCGCAATTGTCTAAAATTGGAGATCTTTTCGCAATTGTCAAGACTGGTCCCTTATCGCAATTCTGTCCAGGAGATCTTTTCGCAATTGTCAAAACCAGTCCTCTATCGCAATTGTTTTAAACGTATAACAACTTAAATAATTTTTATAAATTCGATTTGAACTTTTAATTTCTACAACATCAAAGATCGCGGACTCGGTATTCTCTCGCTTGTATAAGTGTGACGAATACTTCGACAAAGGAATATCTACTTGTTTGTATAAATTAGTCAGATCGTTTATATAAATTGCCAATTTATATAAATTGCATAATTCTATATAAATTGAAATTCTGCCATAATTTGTATAAATTTTGGTCTAAATTGAAATTTCTATAGAAATTGTCATTTTATCTAAATTATAATTTACATAACTTTGTCGAATTTGTGAACTTTTGATTTTGTCTAAATTATAGTCTAGTCAAATTTAGTAACTTTATTTA
Organism: Artemisia tridentata subsp. tridentata; assembly: GCA_021014915.2. Taxonomy (NCBI): domain Eukaryota; kingdom Viridiplantae; phylum Streptophyta; class Magnoliopsida; order Asterales; family Asteraceae; genus Artemisia; species Artemisia tridentata. The sequence goes on from CP139505.1 coordinate 15,601,308, forward strand.
ATTTGCTATGTTTATCTAAATTGTCATAGTTTATCTAAATTGCAAGTAACTTCAAACGATCTTCAACAAAGAACCAAGACTTCACAACAACAACTAAGTTTAACCTTCAACAACCACAACTCCTATTTCGTTGCAACGATCCTGAATCAACTTTATCATACAACATCATCAATGGCAACTGAACAAGACATCCATGCAGCCGGTGCAGAAAACCGACCTCCAATGCTTGAAAAAGGTGGTTATCTTCCATGGATGAGTCGTATGATTCGATATATCAAAACCAAACCTAATTGACAAGGAAGACTCCTGCTTAACTCCATCCAGAAAGGACCATTCAAGCCTCGACAGATTTAAGTAGCTGGTGATCCAAATGCAACACCTCCTGTTCCACCATCCTTTCGTGATCAAAAAGAAGAGGAATACACAGCAGAGGATTGGAAACAAATTGAAGCTGATGACTTGGCAATGCATTTAATTCAACTTGGTCTACCACGAGAAATCTTTGCTGCTGTTGACAGTTATGAAACTGCTTATAATATGTGGGAACGAGTTAGAAGGCTTTGTCATGGCACCAAAATTGGACAACAAGATGTTGAAAACAAGCTTCTAACTGAATGGGAGAAGTTCACATCCACTCCAGCTGAACCAATTGAATCTTACTACACCAGGTTTTGCACTCTAATGAACGAGCTAATCAGAAACAAGCTGTCACCAAGACAAATTGTTCAAAACATCAAGTTCATCAACAACTTACCAGAAGAATGGGGAAGGTATGTCACAATTGTTAACCAAACAAAGAACCTTCACGAGGTGAACTATGATCAGCTTTATGACTTTCTAAAGCAAAACCAAAAAGAGGCGAATGAAGTCAGGAAAGAAATGTTAGCTAAACAACATGATCCTCTTGCATTGATTGTTCAATCACCAACACCTGCAACAGTGAATGCACAACCATCATCATCTACCACTCCGAACTACATGCAACAACAATTCATTCCACAAACTGCTGTCATACCACAACAACAATTCTACCCACAACAACAAGTTATCCCACAACAACAATACCCATAATACTAAGAACCAGATTTCACTGACGACGATGATAGTGCTGCTTTGTGTCAAGCATTTACTCTTCTAACAAAGGTATTCCAAGGACGCTATTCCACACTAACTAACAACAACCAAAGAATTTCATCGAACACTCGCAACAAGCAGATTTCACAGCCGAGTTTCAACATGGGTCATCAAGGACAGATGGTTGGAGTTTATGGGAATCAGCAAGGATATGCTACAAGGTTTCAGATGGGTAATCAAGGACAGTATGCAGGAAATCAGATGGGTCAGTATGCAGAGAATCTGATGGGTCCAGTTGGTGGAAATCAAAAGGGTCAGAATGTTGGGAATCAGAACGTTGGTAATCAGTTTGGGAATGTTGCTCCAGTTGCTGTGAATGTTGGAAATGTGAATCAAGGGAATTTGGTGAAGTGTTTCAACTGTCAGGGAACGGGTCACATGGCAAGGAACTGTCCCACGAAGCCGAAAAAGAAAGATCTTGAGTATCTTCAGAAAGCAGTGCTTTTAGCTTAAAAGGAAAAGGCAGGGTTTCAGTTGAATGCTGATGAACTCAAATAAGTACATTTTATTATCATCATTAATCCTATTTATTTGACTTGTTTTATTATATTATATATGAGAATCGATACATTAATGTTTACTTTAGTAATTCTCAGGTAAAAACAAGCATTATGTGAAACTTGGCGATTTTGGACTAATTATGGAGCAAAACAAGCGAGATGTCAAAAGCCTACTGAAATCCAGAAGATCAAGCTCGTTCTACTCCAGATACGCCGCAATATACTTCTAACATACGGCGTATCACTATCAATATTTCACAAGTTACAATCCAAGACAGCTAAAGTACATGCGCCGCATACAAAGATCAAGATACGCCGCATCTGAAGACGGTGTACGAATATTCCAGAATATATTAATCTTGGACCCCACGCGAAGTTAAGTCAATGCGCCGCATCTATCAACTCAATGCGCCGCATCGATCCCTCAGACAGAAACTATAAATACCCCAAGGTCAGACGAATTTAAGAGACTTTTTGCATAACCCTAGAGCCGAATTCAGACGACCAAGCAGCACAAGACACACCTAAATGAAGATACAAGAGCTGTAAGAAGGTCCTGCATGTATTCAATTCATTAAGTAGTTTTGTTTTATTGTTTTAGTACACTTTAATTCATCAAGATTGATGGGCTTGTGTCATGTGACTACGGAAGATCATGCACTCCCCTTAATATTGCTTTCCCATTAATTAAAGTTTATATGTTGATGTCTTTGGTGACTTTTATTAGTGCATTGATAACCTCTGTGTCTAGCTGAGTCTTGCTTGGGTCGCCATGCCCCTTCTTCGCCTATTTGTTTTAGCGTCTCTTGAATAAATAGGATATACATAAGTAATCATTAAGGGTTTACTCGCCGATAAGATTAGAGCCAACGAGAAAGGTTTAATTATATACACTTCATATAAAACTAGCAATAAAACAAGTGACAAGCTACTTAATTATCAGGACAGGTCTTCTTATTGTCTCGAGTATCTATCTGTGTACGTGTGTGCTAATCGCTGATTCGTGCTCATTAGTTTAGTTTACTATTTAATTATAACCAAACCGTGCCAGTCTCTCAGGCTGAAACCCCCCTTGCGTTAGATTAGGTTGTATAGCTAACTTAGGATATTAAAATACTGATTAGAATAACTAGATAATACGTTCCACTCTTAATGATCGACACTCTACTTACCATTATATTCATACTGACCGGGTACACTGCTCGTTAAGTGTGTGTGTTATTGATAAGTCGTCTAAATATAAATTTAAAACTTGAGTAGGCATTAATACTGCTAAACCGCAACGACACATCACGCGCATCAAGTTTTTGGCGCCGCTGCCGGGGAGTGAATTGTTATTATCTATTAATTTGATTATGTATTTTAATTAGTTTTTTCTTTTTAATTTTTTTTTAGATTCTAACCACTAACCCTGTTATATATTAGATAGATTGCATTCATTGTATAATTTGCATATTTTCTGTTTTTGTGTGTTTTTGTTTTCTGTAATTTTTGTTTCTTTTTGTTTGTTTTTATTTTTGTTTTTCTTTTTTCTATTTTTCTGCATTCTGCTATCGTTGTATTGTGCTAATACAAACGATACGGCGCATATGTTTTCACAGATACGGCGTATTGCGTTTAATCTTTATAAAATACAACGCGTTTAATAAATTCGAGTACAACGCATCTTTCCCCAAGATACGGCGTATTCTGTTTTTAATAAGAAATTTTTCTAAACCCTAACGCCATACGACGCATCTGTTTTAACAGATACGGCGTATTTTCTATTTAAATTAAAAACATTTTTTCGAATTATTAAACAGAAGCGACGCATCGGTCTTTATCAATACGGCCCATCTGCTAAATCAAAAATCTTGTATTTTGAAACGTAACGAAAATACGAAGCATTAGCTTTTGTTAATACGACGCATTTAATTTTAATAAATATAATCGATTTTTGATAATTTAAACTTGATACGGCGCATTCTTATTCATAAGCGGTGTATCTGTTTTCTGAATAAAAGTCTGATTAAATTTTAACGAAATAAGATACGGCGTATCCAACTTTCTGGATACGGCGCATCGTTCGTAGATATCAGCAACTTCTATTTTTCTTATTCCCGAACGGAAAATATTCTAACCTACCCTTACATTAGGAAGTTTTTACTTTGAAATCTACCTGTCTTTAATTTTCAGGAACAATGTTCAATATTTTCTCCAACTGGTTCGGAAGACCCCAAAGAAACCTTACCATGGAAGAGTTTGCACTACTTATCACTCAAGCAAATGAAAAAGAACATCATGATGCAAGAAACTTTATTAATGAGTTCAAAGGCAGTCATGAGCTGTTACTAAAGGAACAAAACAACATGATTAATGGATTGGCAATTGAAGTGCACCAATTGTCAACGGTGCTTAACAAGGTTCTTTTGGTAAAACACGATTTGAAAGGGATTACAACTAGAGGCGGAAAGTCAACCTTTCAAATCGGAGAGACACCCGAGGATAACAGCACAAACAAGATTTCCCCTGAATCTATATCATCTGAGCAAGTGCAACCAAAAGAGACTAATCCAGAACCTGTGATTAGAGAAGAACCTTCTGTTGAACTTAAACAATCTACACTACCTTTTTCACATAGGGTAAGGAAGGAAAAAGAAGATGCCTATCAAAGGAAGTTCCTGGAAAATCTCAAGCAGCTGCAGCTAAGCATACCATTTATGGAAGCCCTAGTGCAAATGCCAAAATATGCTAAATATCTGAAGAGCTTGCTTACAAACAAGTCCAAACTTGAAGAGGCTTGCACTGTAACAATGGGGGAAAGAAGCTCAGCAGCATTGCTCAACAAACTTCCATCTAAGGAGAAAGATCCAGGGAGTTTCACTATTCCTTGTCAAATTAAAAATTTACATATTGGAAATGCTTTAGCCGACCTAGGAGCTAGTATAAGTCTTATGCCCTCTTCTATGTATGAAAAATTAGGCCTTGGTGAACCAAAACCTACTAGGATGTGCTTAGAGCTAGCTGATAGGTCCATACAATACCCATTAGGAATAGCTGAAAATATATTAATAAAAGTTGATAAATTTGAATTACCTATTGACTTTGTTATCCTCGATATGCCCGAAAATTCTAGAACTCCTATAATATTAGGACGACCATTTTTAGCTACTGCCAGGGCCATGATTGATGTTTTTAATAAAAAGATAACTCTTACCATAGGAAAAGATGAGGTTGAATTTAATATGGAACAATCTATGAGTAAAACTAATTATGAAGATGATGAATGCTATAATATCGATGTTTCGGATGACACGATTAATCAGTTTACTCAGAAATTGTTAAAAAGTAATTTGCTTGATTCTTTTCTGCTTAAAAATTTAGAAAACACAATCGCTATAGAAGATCAAGTTGATGAAAATACTTTTGATAATAATTTCGCTGTTGATTCCGCTGTTTGTAACTCCATACGGCGCATCGGAAATATCGACGCGGCGCATTTATCTGATGACAGCAACGACGTAATAAAAGAACAAGTTTATTCCGCTAGTGCTAATAAAATTGATGATGTTAAACCTGTGCTTAAGGATCTCCCTTCTACTTTGGAATATGCCTATTTAAACGGGAAAACTAATTCACCCGTTATTATTGCATCTGACATAACGCCAAAAGAAAAAGAATCCCTTTTGCAGGTACTATATAAACGAAGAGGAGCATTAGCATGGAAGATGTCTGATATTAAGGGAATTAGCCCGTCATTTTGTACACATAAAATCCTTATGGAAGATGAATTCAAACCTACTATCCAACCCCAAAGGCGTTTGAATCCAAAAGTACAAGATGTGGTGAAAAATGAAATTGTGAAATTACTTGACTCCGGACTTATCTACCCAATTTCCGACAGCTCGTGGGTCAGTCCTATCCACGTTGTACCAAAAAAAGGAGGAATGACGGTAGTACTCAATGACGACAATGAGCTAATCCCTTCAAGAACTGTTACTGGATGGAGAGTTTGCATCGACTACCGCAAACTCAATGATGCTACGCGAAAAGATCACTTCCCTCTTCCATTTATTGATCAAATGTTAGAAAGACTATCAGGATATGATTATTATTGTTTTTTAGATGGTTTTTCAGGTTTCTTCCAAATACCCATTGCCCCCGAGGATCAAGAGAAGACGAATTTCACCTGCCCTTATGGAACCTTCGCCTATTGGAGGATGCCGTTCGGACTATGCAACGCCCCTGCTACTTTCCAACGTTGTATGACGGCTATCTTCCATGAAATGGTAGAAGACTTTATGGAAGTCTTCATGGACGACTTCTCGGTGTTCGGTAACTCATTTAGTGATTGTCTCTTTAAACTTGATAAAATGCTTGCTAGGTGTGAAGAAACTAACCTTGTTCTTAATTGAGAAAAATGTCATTTTATGGTTAGAGAGGGAATTGTGTTAGGACATAAGATTTCTGGGAAAGGTATAGAAGTCGACAAAGCTAAAATTGATGTAATTGCCAAACTACCTTACCCCACTAATGTAAAAGGTGTTAGAAGTTATTTAGGGCATGCTGGATTTTATCGTAGATTCATAAAGGATTTTTCAATGATATCTAGGCCTATGACCCAATTATTGCTAAAAGATGCGAAGTTTGATTTTTCTGAAGATTGCAAAAAGGCGTTTAATATACTTAAAGAAAAACTAACTTCTGCACCTATTATAATTTCGCCAGATTGGAATCTACCTTTTGAACTAATGTGTGATGCTAGTGATTATGCTGTTGGAGCTGTACTTGGCCAAAAGTTAGAAAAGAAATTTAAGCCAATTTATTATGCTAGCAAAACATTAAATAATGCCCAAGAACATTACACCACCACAGAAAAAGAACTTTTAGTAGTAGTTTTTGCATTCGATAAATTTAGGTCGTATCATTTATTGTCAAAAACTATGGTTTACACTGACCATTCTGCTTTGAAGTATTTGTTCAATAAATAGAATGCCAAGCCAAGGCTTATTAGGTGGGTTTTATTGCTCCAAGGATTCGATATTGAAATTAAAGATAAAAAGGGTGCCGAGAATCTAGCTGCTGACCACTTATCTAGACTTGAGAACCCCGATATGCAGGTGCTTGATGAAAGGGAAATCGCTGATGACTTTCCTGATGAACACCTTATGATGGTAAGAATTAAGAGCAATAATAATACACCATGGTATGCCGACTATATAAACTTTATTGTTGCAAATGAAATTCCAAAAGGGCTAACATCCGACGAGAAAAGAAGGTTTCTAACTCGCGCTAGTGAGTATATCTGGGATGAACCTTATACCTTTAAATTATGTCCTGACAATATTATACGAAGATGCGTAGATGGAGATGATGTCCCAGCAATATTAGCACATTGCCATTCAGGGCCGACGGGGGGACATCATGGTGCAATTATTACGAAAAGGAAAATCCTTGATGCAGGATTTTATTGGCCCACTATGCTGGATGATGCAAAAGCTTATATAAAAGGATGTGATGCGTGTCAACGAACCGGAAATATTACATCAAGAAACGAAATGCCGCAAAACTATATCCAAGTATGTGAAGTTTTCGACATATGGGGATTGGACTTCATGGGACCGTTTCCTGAATCTAAAGGTAATAAGTATATTTTGGTTGCTGTTGATTACGTATCAAAATGGGTCGAAGCGCAAGCGTTACCAACAAACGACAGCAAGGTATTTCTTAAATTTTTGCAAAGTTTGTTCGCTAGGTTTGGAGTTCCTAAAGCATTGATTTGTGATAGGGGAACACACTTTTGTAATCACCATCTAGGAAGAGCTTTGCAACAATATGGAGTGTATCATAGGGTCTCCACTGCATACCATCCTCAATCCAATGGGCAAACTGAAGTAACCAATGGGGCTATAAAACGGATTCTAGAAAAAACGACTGGATATAATACGAAAGGGTGGTCTGACAAGTTAAATGACGCTTTATGGGCATTTCGTACAGCCTATAAGACACCGACGGGATGCACTCCATTTCGTCTTGTATATGGAAAAGCATGCCACCTACCGGTCGAAATAGAACAAAGTGCATATTGGGCTTTGAAGAAATGTAACATGGATATGGAAGCTGCAACGAAGAACCGTTTCATGGAACTCAATGAACTCTACGAACTAAGAGATGAGGCCTACAGAAATACTAAGATCTACAAAGAAAGAACTAAAAGATGGCATGACTCGAGGTTACATGGGGATAAAATGTTTACTATTGGAGAAAAAGTGCTGCTATTTAATTCTCGATTAAAGATGTATCCAGGTAAACTTAAATCAAGATGGACGGGTCCGTTCGTTGTCAAGAAAGTGTATCCATATGGGACTATTGAAATATGCGATAAAAATGGTTATATATTCAAGGTAAACGGGCAACGAGTTAAAAAATACTTTGATAATAAAATTGATGATACTGAGAACGAGGTGGTGGAGTTTGAACCCGATGTATTAGAATAAGGAGCTGAACGTGAGTCTAACTTGAAGACTCTGGAATAAAGACAAGTGCTGACCGGGAGACAACCCGGAAGAAAAATTTTTACTTTTCTGTTCTGTGTCGAGTCTGTCAGACCTGCGGAAGATGCGGCGCATCTCCATCATAAGATGCAACACATCACCTGCACTGGTCATATCTTATTTCATTTTCTGCATTTTTATTTTTGACTTTAAAACTTTCTGTCAGTTTATTTAATGCGGTGCATCCCTGGTTAAGGATGCAACGCAAATTTTATTCTGAATCGTACTTATTCCAGGCTCGATACGGCGTATCTTCTTCCATAAGATACGGCGTATCGACTGACCTGATGATTTACAGTTTAATTTTTTAGGTTTTATTTTTACTAACTACTAATGTATTATGCAAGTTTGAACCTTCTTAACTCAGGTGTGTTAAAGTCTAAATAGTATTATAGATTCCTGCATTTTTGTGGATACATCATTTATGAAGCTTAAACGTTCTCATCCACAAGAAAGTTGATTTTTGCTCTTATACGAATAATGGAGGATCATACCGAGCAAATCTCAAGGGAGTTTTTCTGTTCTAATTCTTTTATTTTCCAGTTTTTAACCTTTGACACAAACAACGAGGACGTTGTTTAACTTAAGTGGGGGGATGGAGAATTAGAACACTTACTTGTCCAGTTTTTAAACTTTTTCAAAATATGCTTAAAATGCGCTTAATATATCAAAATTTAAAATTTTTTAGCATGTTTTTGTTTAAATTCTAAATTACATAACCGCACACATAACTCTATTCTTTCAAAAATATTAAAACTTTAGTGTGCTGGTGACTTGTAAACTTTAGAACTTGGCTTGTATACTATTCGAGACCACCATAATAAGTATTATCTATATAATTGGAGTGACTTGTCTAAATTGGTAAATTTCTAGGATTACATCCAAATAGCCTTTATATGTTATGTGATATTAACTAACTACACTGGTTAGTTAACCCCTGTATAAACCCTTTGTTACTCTCACTTTTAGAGTAAGATACCCCTAGAAAAACCCTCAGAGCCATTCCTTTCGTTTCTTACACCTTTGTTATAATGTTTTGATACACCCTTACACCTTAGCCTACCCTGTAGATTAAAATCCGTGGTTAATTGCTTTAGGCAAAGTGTGTTTCCTTACATTACCTGTGTTCGCGTGCGTAATTCATTATTTTTGGTTAGGTCAGGAAATTGCACAATGCAATTGGTATGAAAGTAAATATTGTATAACTTTTAGTTTATTTTTCGTGTATTTGCTACTTTCACTATTACAGTTATTTCTGAAAGTATGAAGAGTATGGAAAAATTATCCGGAAAAATAGTGATAGAAAAGTTGTGAAATTTTACACATATATGTTGATGTCAAAAAAAAAAAAAAAAAAAAAAAAAAAAAAAAAAAAAAAAAATCGAAAAAAAATAGAAAAGAAAAAGAAAAAGGAAAAGTTGGAAGTTTGTTTTAACTAACTTATGTAAAGTTTTGTATTAAGTGGAAGATTTCACCACTATTTGTTGTTGTATATTATATTTATGGATTGAATGGGAGTTGGCCGTTATGGGAACGCCAACTAAGGTTATTCTTTGATTGAGATCTTGTTGAGTATAATTCGTGTCTAGCTAAAGCGTGTGTTTCAAGTGTTAAAGCGTGAGTTATTCAATGATATGAGTCTTATTCATGGGATGGTTGGGAAAGTGATTAACCACACTTAGGATTTTAATTTATTTGTTTTGTTTATTTTTTATTTTACACCAATTTGTATCCCAAATATTATCCATACCCTATATCATTCTTCATCCAAACCTTTGATTTATTGAGATTAGGGATTTGAGCAATCTTAAGTATCGTAGTCGTGGATTCGGCTATGTATTTATGATTTTGTCGCCCTTTTTGATATAATATTATTAGTGAAGATTACTTGGTCCTATCTTTAGCCTATTCGAGTTAAGGATTTGAGCAATTGCAAGTATCGTGGTCGTGGATTCGATCATGTATTTGTAATTTTGTCGCCTTTTCTGGAATGTGAGATCAATAGAGATTAAAAAAAGGATGATCAACCCTTAACCAACAAACCCTTTTCACCGCTTTAGACTTGTTACTCCTTGGCTTTAGTGGGGGAGATGCGTATACTTGCCAAGCCTATGATAGAATATTCGTCACGACTAAGCAACTAAACGATTTAGAATTGTTTTACATTAAAAATTATTTTGGTTTCTACTTCGTTAAGTGTTTGGTTGTGTGATTATGACAAAACGAATACGTGCTTAAATATAAAAATAAATCCTAATATCTTTTAGGATACATTTTCATTCGATTAATTCTAAGGTTTACTTGGGGACAAGTAAAGTTCAAGTGGGGGGATATTTGATGAACTCAAATAAGTACATTTTATTATCATCATTTATCCTATTTATTTGACTTGTTTTATTATATTATATATGAGAATCGATACATTAATGTTTACTTTAGTAATTCTCAGGTAAAAACAAGCATTATGTGAAACTTGGCGATTTTGGATTAATTATGGAGCAAAACAAGCAAGATGTCAAAAGCCTACTGAAATCCAGAAGATCAAGCTCGTTCTACTCCAGATACGCCGCAATATACTTCTAACATACGGCGTATCACTATCAAGATTTCACAAGTTACAATCCAAGACAGCTAAAGTACATGCGCCGCATACAAAGATCAAGATACGCCGCATCTGAAGACGGTGTACGAATATTCCTGAATATATTAATCTTGGACCCCACGCGAAGTTAAGTCAATGCGCCGCATCTATCAACTCAATGCGCCGCATCGATCCCTCAGACAGAAACTATAAATACCCCAAGGTCAGACGAATTTAAGAGACTTTTTTGCATAACCCTAGAGCCGAATTCAGACGACCAAGCAGCACAAGACACACCTAAACGAAGATACAAGAGCTGTAAGAAGGTCCTGCATGTATTCAATTCATTAAGTAGTTTTGTTTTATTGTTTTAGTACACTTTAATTCATCAGGATTGATGGGCTTGTGTCATGTGACTACGGAAGATCATGCACTCCCCTTAATATTGCTTTCCCATTAATTAAAGTTTATATGTTGATGTCTTTGGTGACTTTTATTAGTGCATTGATAACCTCTGTGTCTAGCTGAGTCTTGCTTGGGTCGCCATGCCCCTTCCTCGCCTATTTGTTTTAGCGTCTCTTGAATAAATAAGATAGACATAAGTAATCATTAAGGGTTTACTCGCCGATAAGATTAGACCCAACGAGAAAGGTTTAATTATATACACTTCATATAAAACTAGCAATAAAACAAGTGACAAGCTACTTAATTATCAGGACAGGTCTTCTTATTGTCTCGAGTATCTATCTGTGTATGTGTGTGCTAATCGCTGATTCGTGCTCATTAGTTTAGTTTACTATTTAATTATAACCGAACCGTGCCAGTCTCTCAGGCTGAAACCCCCCTTGCGTTAGATTAGGTTGTATTGCTAACTTAGGATATTAAAATACTGATTAGAATAACTAGATAATACGTTCCACTCTTAGTGATCGACACTCTACTTACCATTATATTCATACTGACCGGGTACACTGCTCGTTAAGTGTGTGTGTTATTGATAAGTCGGCTAAATATAAATTTAAAACTTGAGTAGGCATTAATACTGCTAAACCGCAACGACACATCACGCGCATCAAATGCTGAGGAGCATTATTTAACGGCACTGATGGATGATACGGAGGACCTCGATGCCAACTGCATTTTCATGGCAAACCTTCAGGAAGCTAAGTATGACACGGATTCTGAAGCACCCCCTGCTTATGATGTCAATGGAGTCTCTGAGGTACCACCATATGCTACATGTCACAATAATGAAATGTTTGATATGTCACCTCAAAATGAACAGTATCCTGCAACTCCTGCACCCACTTTCGATACATATATGGACTCCCCAAGTTGTAGCAATACAAATTTGGCTACTCCAGATATGGATCCTAATGGAGGCTTCGAGTCTCAGCATACTGAGAATGATGAGGATACACGTGCTTTATTTGAATCGTTATTGCAAAACTGTAGTATTGTAATAGAAAAGGCCAAAAAGGTCAATCGCGAGGTTAAGGCCGCAAATGCTAAATTGACCACTGAGCTTGAGAGATATAAGGTGAATGAACGAGCTTTTGAATTTAACAACAAACGATAGTCAGAATTAGAAATTGGAGATTATGTTTTAAGAGAAAAAAATTTGCAAATCAAATATGACACACTCGATGTTAATTTGAACATGAAAATAAAATCCTTAAACACGGAAATTTCAGAATTAACCAACCAACTTTCTAAACAAAAATCAACTTGTTCTGATCTTGAAAAAGAAAAGAAAGAGTTGAATGCAAGGTTTTCAAAATGTGAAAATGATCTTCTTGATGAAATCATTGACAAACAAGAAATCATTAAAAAGTTGGAAGATTTGCTTGTAAAAATGGGTCATTCTACACAAACAATTAATATGCTAATTAACGATTGTTAGCATTTAAATTATATGTTGAAGTGATGGCCATTTCATATATTAGAACTTGTATGTGTCATGTAGTTATCTAAGTATAGGAAGTGGGCTTTTGGCTAGCTAAAGTGTGAGAATGAATGTAATATAGTCCAACTCACAAAAGCCCACTCAAGGCCCAACCGAAAAGCCCATCAAAGGCTTTAGGGCATCCTATCTTGTACTATATAAACCACTTAACACCTCATTTGTAGGTGGTGCAAGTTTGTGTAATGTGTGTGTACTTTAATGAATGAAAAGTTATCATCTCATCTCTCTCTATAAGTTATCATATCCATATACATATATCTTGTCCCATCTCTCTTGTGCTTAAACGAGCACTATATTAGTGTGATAAAGATAAAGCTCGAGTCATACAAGTGGTATCAACACGCCATACATCGAGGTAGGAGTTTCTTTGTGTTCGATTTGTGTTCATAAGTACCCAACAGTCGCGTTTTTTGTCTCATAAAAACGTGAATTGTTGCGATTTTCTTGGAATCATTCTCACAGTTTAAGGTTCAAGGTAGTGTTTCTTATAGATTTAACGAGTTGGTTAGTGAAGCTTTGGTAGTCTTTTTGTCGAATCTTAGTTTCAAGTTTGATCTTCTTGTGCTAAAACTGTCTTGATCTTGAAAAAGGACCATCGATTGGGTGAGATTTGTGTGTTTAGATCTTCATCATTGATTCTTAATAGATATTCTTGTATAAGAATATTTGGTAAGAGTTGGTGACAGTGGATATATTATCTCAGTGGCTGAATTATTGGAGAAGTGTCAAAAAAGTCAAGAGTTGGTAAAACTGCTCCTTATCGAAATTCACAGCCTTTCGCAATTGCTGCCTTCTTTCGTAATTCAAAGGTTTCGAAATTTCCACAGCCTTTCGCAATTCATTGCTTTCGCAATTGGTCTAAACTTTCGCAATTGGTAGGGTTCTTTCGCAATTCAAAGGTTACGAAATTGCCAGAGCCTTTCGCAATTCATTGTTTTCACAATTGGTCTAGACTTTCGCAATTGAAGAAGCTTTCGCAAATGAAGAACCTTTCACAATTCAAGAACCTTTCGCAATTGAACATCCTTTCGCAATTGAACATCCTTTCCCAATTTGACAGAACCAGTTCTCTATCACAATCTTAAATACTCTATCGCAATTGGCGGGAAAATTCGTGTAAAATTTAATTTTTACAAGAGACTAAACGTTCAATTTTTACGCGAAATTCAAATTTTGGTACAACAATGAAAATTTTGGCCCAAAATTCAAATTTTTAGGCCAAAATTCGAATTTTTTCGGCGAAATTTGACGTAAAAATTTTCAAAACTCAAAATTTTCTAATAACCTTAGAATTGCATTTTATAGAGTATTTCAAATTCTGGTAGAGAAATTTTTCAAATTCAAATTTTGGAGGGAAATCAGAAATCACCATTCAGAAATCCTTCGATCAATCTTCAGTAAAGGACCAAGACTTCATAACCTCAACTGAGTTTAACCTTCAACAACCACAACTCCTATTTCGTTGCAACGGTCCTGAATCAACTTTATCACACATCGGCAATAAACTGAAAAGGAAATGAACATGAAAGAGAGAGAGTCAAAGAAAGCGTTTAAAGTGTTCAAGACTCATATTGAGAAAGTCATCAATTCAACTGGATATGATTCAAGGTTCGATCAGGCATTTGAATACTACATAAGAGTCCAATTTCATCATTTCAAAGATCAACTCAAACAAAGCCTGAATCAATATGAGAAGATATTGAATGAAGAAGAACTTTATACGCACAACTGCAAGGAAGCTCTTGAAGTGATCAAACCTCAACTTCAGATTATACTGAAACCTTGGATATTGAGCCAGTCAGAGTTTCTCACTGCGTTTTACCAAAGATTTTGGCTAGACTTCAAGACCTTCCAAACCCAATGCATTGATAACATGAGTGAACTCGAAAAGATACTTGATGAAGAAGAAGTTGAGCTAAATGAGTTAAAGGAAACAGAGGTGAATGAGAGAGAGACACACAAAGATGAACAAACAGTCAATGAGGGTACAACAACTGATGCTAGATTGGTTCTCACGGGAAGTGATACATCTTCAGAACAGCAGGTTGAAAGCAGTACTCCAAGGTATGATTCGGATGCTGATGGTACACACAGGAATGAAGCTGTTTGGGATACTGAGGATGACCATATCAAATCTTCATCTGACAAAGCGATATTGGCTATGGTACAACATTCAAACGATAATGATAATGTTGTTTTGTTCGATAATGTGTTTATTCATGATAAGACACATCCTGCGCACCCTGAGTCCATAAGTGACACATATGTGGTGGAACGGGTTGATAGTAATATCACTCCTATTATTCCAGATATGGATCCTAATGGAGGTGAGGTTGCCCAGGATGGATCTTCTTATGAACAAGATCGTGCTTTATTTGCTTCATTAATCGAAAATTTCAAACATGAACTTGAAAAGTGCAACGAGGACAATCGCAAAGCTAAGCAAGCGAATGTCTTATAGTCCAAAGAGCTTGAGAGATTTAAAGAAATGGAAAAAGGTTTTGAAAAAGTAACAAAAAGCAAAGATGAACTTGAAATTGAAATCTCAAACCTTAAATCTCAAGCTCAGAATTTTGAAATTAACGGAGATGTTGTCACACCACTTTTAAAACAAAAGGAAGAACTTGAAGTTGGGTATCGAGAAGCTCTTTATCGTGAAAAATGTTCCATTCAAAAACTGGATGAACAAATGGTACTTAACAACAGAAAGGTTCAAGCGCTTTTAAAAGAGAACACTGATTTAAAAAATAAAAATTCAATGCTTCAGCAAACCACTTCAAATTTTAAGATTGTTAATACAAAACTTGAGAATGAAAATCAAGAGTTTTTGAAACGAGCAAACAATCTTGAAGAAAAACTTCGAAAAACAGGACAAAGTGTTCAAACTCTTCAAATGATGCTTCCTAAAGATGAGAACCTTCATCACGGAAAATCCGGACTTGGTTTTGAAAATACAGATCATGTGGAAAATAATTTGAGAAATGAAAAACCTTGTTTTCTAAACAAAGTGCAAAAGTTGTCACCAAGTTTGTACGATGCTGAAAAATTGGGAAAAGATTTGTCAACTGATGTTCTGTTCATTTCAGAAGATGAAGATAAATCTGAAAAGGAAAAACGTTTAAAAGTCAAACAAAGAAAAAGCCCATTCTCGTACCAAGGCTTTGTGTATGGTTGTACACAATTGACAGATATACCAAAAGAACCTTTGAAAAGAAAAGACACAAATGTGAAAAGATATTTCAAAGAAGCTCAACTTGCTACTTATGATGCTAAGTTATGGCAAAATAAAGCAAGGAAACAGTTTTGTAGTCTTAAACATCACATTGAGCATACGTTAAAGATCATTTGGTTTAAGCAACAAAACACCAATAGTGATTACTATAATCTTCTTTCACCAGACGCTTACCTAAAAAGGGAAGTCTGTAAGGTTTTAAAAGATGAGATTGAACCTCATGTGAAAAATATCAACTTAAGTTTTGAATACTTTGAAAAATATCTTGTCACTGAAATGAGAGAAGATTTAAAGTACATCCATTCTATAGAATACGAATTTGATGAAAAATGCTTAACACTTGATATTCAAAAAGAATTTTTCACAAATCAAATAGAGTCATTCAAGTCAGTATCTATCAGCCATGAGTATGAGAATGTGGATTTTGAACAAACATCTTCATTGAAATCTGAAAATCTTTGTCTCAAAAAGAAAATCACTGAACTTTCAAAAGAAGCAACTGAAGTCAAAGAAGAATTGTCAAAAAGAACTGCTCAGTTTGAGAAAGATTTAACAAAACTCCAAGCACAAAGTCTTTCTTTCCAACTCAAACTGCAGAAGCAAAAGGCTTCTTCTAAAAACTCTTTGACAACAATGCTTAAAGAAAAGGAAAAGATTTTTGAAGAAAATTGTGATGATGCCAAAATCAAGTTTGATTTGGGCGAACTTGATACAAAAAATATTGAATTGGAACATGCTGTGGCATCATTACAAAAAAAAATGAGCATTTGAAACAGACTTACAAAAACCTGTTTGATTCAATCAAACGTTCACGAGTTCAGACAAAAAACTCAAACACTAAACAAAAAGAGACTGAAGTTTTGAAGTCTCAATTGTCTGAATTCGCTGATAAAAAGTTTGAAAAGGTTTTGCAAAAGATTGAATCAATGAAGATGAAAAAGGTTGAGTATCAAATCACAAAAGTTTCCTTTCCAAATCTCCTGTTTGATTTTAAAACTCCAGATTTTGAAGAGGAAACGGAAAACGCAAATCATGTGCTTCAAACAAAAGTGATTGAGCTTGAAACGCTTTTAGCTCAACGAACAAACGATCTTGAGGATGCCAAAACTGATCTTTTCAACAAAACGAACAAATTTGAAACATATTTTGAAAGACTTGAAAAAGAAAATATTGTGTTCGAACGGAAATTGGCTCGTAAAACGGATGACTCAAAAGCTGAAAAAGATCAATTTTTGAAATAAATTGCCTCTTTGGAATCTAAATTGGCATCTCAAGATCATCTTTCTCTTCAAAAAGAATACAATGATTTGCGAATGTCATACAATGCCTTAAAAGCAAAGTATGATGTTCTCAATCAATCAAAAGGCAACTCTCCTGTTTCAAACAAGTTTCCACAAGAAGTGAGTGTTTCGAAGAAGGTTTACACGGGTGAATCTTCAAAACCATTTTCGAAAAAGGTTTCCCAGTTTACAACCTATTCTTTGCAAAAAGGAAGGAAGTTTTCGAAGAAACCAACTTTTTCTGAAACACTTACTCCTCAAAAACTTTCAAGGTCAAATACTTCTAAAGAAGAGAATACAGGTTTTCAAACTCCACACTCTCGCTTCACACCAGTGAAGCAAGTGTGGAAACCAAAGCAAAGTCGTTCAAAACCTTTGACATATTCAAACTCTGAAATGCTTCCGCTTCAATATAAGAATGACTCTGCTTTGAAAATTCCAAATTTCGGAAGGCTTCCATTCATCTCAAAAACGAATTTTCGAAATGAAACACCGGGTTTCAACAGTGGATGGAAAACTTCTTCTTCAAGTTTTAAAACTCCAAGAGAGAAACCGAGTTTCTCAAACAATTTTCAAAAGAAAAAGAGTTTTAAATCACCGTTGATTCCACGAGTGTTATTTCAAAATGAAACACCGGTTTTCAGTCCTCGTTGGAATTCAACTTCTTTGAATCAGATTGACACAACTTACAAATGGATTTCAAAATATGCTAAACCCGTTGGCGCAGTGCTTAAATGGGTTCCAAAGGTTGTTGTCTAATCTGATCTCATAATGGCTTCGGAACAACTCAGTTCAGGACCCGTGCTTCAGAGAAAGGAAATCTTTCGAGCACTTATCCTAAAAATCTCAATGGCTTATGCACACATAACAGTGCATAACCCGTTTTTCAAATAAAGGACCCTGTTGTACACTTTATTGCAACAATCCTAAAAGAAAAGAAGTTTTCACGCAAAGTTTATCAAAACAAACTTCTTAATCTTAAGCAAAATTTTATTCAAAATTCATCAAAAGGTTTTTCAAAACTTTTCAAAAATTTTGCTTAAGATTTTCAAATCTGTACTCCCCAATTCGCTCAAAAGTTTAAAAATATCATAACCAATGCAAGTTTTGAGGGGGAGTATTTCAAAAAGAAATTTGTTCCAAAAAGTTCATGCAAATCCGTTTCTCCCTATTAGTTTCCAAAAACAAAGATTTTAATCTATCGGTAACGAAAATACCATCGAAATGCTATTTTTGAGGGGGAGAAATGTGATTAAAATGTGATCGTGGATTGAATCTCAAAAGAGCTCGACTCAGTATGAACCCTCGAATTGACGAAAAATTAAATGTCAGTTATCGAAAAGACTTGTCCGGGACGGGTAATAATTTCAAGCTGGTTATCCAGTGATGTAAACGTGTCTCGCAAAGGACTTGTCTGAGTAGAATATACCAATTCGAGAGATTATCTTTGAATATGACCGGGACGGGTAATAACTTCAAGCTAGTCTAACTAGTGATGTAAACGTGTCTCGCAATGGTCATATTAAATGAAAATCGATCAATTCAAAATGTGCGAACTCTACCCAACATGTGCAAATTTATCTTAAAATGCATGAGCACATGTGAAGGTGGAGTATTTCAAAAAATACAAAACTCTCGAAGTGTTACCTAAATTGTGTTTATTCATAAACACTTTAAGAGATTTTCACAAATGGTTTTATGGCAAGTGATCAATAACCTATGATAATCATGGAGTAATAAGGTGATTATGGTTAGGTTATGTCCTATGATCCGCCAGAGCCGGAGGGATCTACCCAAGGGCAATTCCAATAGATTAGAATTAGAAGTCCTTAGGTATGATTGAAAAAAGGAGTAAAATGAGAAAGGAGAAAGAAGGGGTTGAAGAATTAAAAAGAAAAGTTTAATGAAAGGGTGAAAAGAAATAGCCCTCCATGAAAACTTAGGGCAGAAACCAGGTCAATACATCTACTATCTGTTATCACAAAGATGATACTGATATTGAAGAAAAGACGTCATGGACCCAATGACGCGCTGCACAAACCCCTCCTAGCCACTCAGATATCTCTTAAAAGATATTTGTTTCATTTCTCACGGAGAACACTGCATAATCTAACGGCCTCTCATTCCGAGATGAGTTGATATTGAAAAGGTGGCACTCTGCTCCATGTCTCCGATGACTAAAAGCAAAACGCACATAATCGAGTCTAGAGCCATGAGATTCATCAAAGATCTCGTAGGAACACTTCCAAAACAATACACTTGTGTTCACCAATAAGGACACAAGTTGTAAGAGTCTTGATGAGATCTAAGGATCTTGCCTTATGTCATGATGGTTACGTGCTTCAAACGGTCTACAGTCTTGAAGTGATACTTCGGTATACTTCAAAGGCTCTCAACGGCCTTAGTTAATATTAGAGAAAGTTTTCACTCTATGCTGTTAACAATCTTGAAATCTGAACTTGTAAGCGCTGGACGATTTATTGCTAACTATTTTATGCAGATACTGAGGAAAGTCCATCAACCATCATATGTCTCAACATCTATAGTGGAAGAATCAACGCTGTGAATACATGAAGATGTTGACCAAGGAAAAGAACAACCAAAAGACAATTATGTTTGAAGATCACAAAGCATGAAGGAACAAAGAAGAAAGACTATTCTACATCGACACACAAAGTTCAAGACGTTAAAGACAAAAGACCCATCACCGGGAGCATTATTGAAATGACCATCCCTTAGGGGGAGATTGTTAGCATTTAAATTATATGTTGAAGTGATGGTCATTTCATATATTAGAACTTGTATGTGTTGTGTAGTTATCTAAGTATAGGAAGTGGGCTTTTGGCTAGCTAAAGTGTGAGAATGAATGTAATATAGTCCAACTCACAAAAGCCCACTCAAGGCCCAACCGAAAAGCCCATCAAAGGCTTTAGGGCATCCTATCTGGTACTATATAAACCACTTAACACCTCATTTGTAGGTGGTACAAGTGTGTGTAATGTGTGTGTACTTTAATGAATGAAAAGTTATCATCTCATCTCTCTCTCTAAGTTATCATATCCACATACATTTATCTTGTCCCATATCTCTTGTGCTTAAACGAGCCATATATTAGTGTGATAAAGATAAAGCTCGAGTCTTACAACGATCCAAACTCGATTTTACATACAATGAAGAAAATGGCTATTGGTTGTGAAAACCCTTATCATCTCAAGAAAGCTCAGAAAGAACAGAATGTTGATTGCGTGGTTTTGTAACCTTACAACAGGTTTTACCTCTCGAGGGATCTCAAGAGGCTTACAACCCCACCAGGCAGTGTACCTGACCGATGTAGTATAGTGTAGTGGCAAGTACGGGGGATTGATCGTTCTCCACAGGGAATAGTGTTCGTTAGGTATGAAAGGCTACTCTAATTAGGTCTAAGGGTCGAGGAAGATTCTTTTTGTATTTTTATATTTTTAATGAAAGCAAGTAAAATCTCGGGTTTGAAGGAGTGGGCGGAATTAGTTGCTAGTCAACTAACCCAAATTACTACGAATGCAAATAAAATAAAATAACTGAAATGAAAATGTGGTGAGAAACTTATGTGTAGAGAAATGTGTTTACTTAGATTTCCTTACTCCCTAACTATCTTTTACCGGTTAATTAGTGTGTATTAGTCGCGTGGATGACGGGTGTATTCCTTAATACCATTCGTGGGGTGGCGTACTTACTTCCCCAACTCTACAAGCTCCTACTTCACTCCTATGTCGAGCCGGCTAGGAAGCTCCTAACATGGGATCACTAGAATTCGCTTGTGCATTAAATACAACCATAAAAACCTTTAGTACGCATTTGGTTCATGTTTCTTAAGACGTTCAAGCAAGTTACCGAATAGGAAGTTAGCCAGTTTTCTTAAGCCTAACATAGATAAACAATCATCCAATACAACTAATAACACACTAACAACCAATAATCAATAGCTAGGTTTCATTAGATCTAAGCAAACACAAGATAAATTTAGCCTAACATGTTAAACAAAAGACAAGAATAAGATAGAATCAAACAACACATAGACATATTGAATGATTAATTGATAACTTATCTTTCAATGAAACATGGAAGATCTCAAGGCAAAAAGCCCTGAAAAAGTAGCTAAAATCGTCTTAGGGTTTTCTCCCAAAATTCCACACACTAAGCTCTCCCTAATGACAAAGAATTAGAAAACTATATATAGATTTTTGGATCTGACGGCGTCACCTTATGGAGTGTGACGCCGTCACCTCGCCGCTTTTAGGGTTCCCGGATGACCTTCTTGACGCCGTCCCTCTTTAGCTCTTCCAAAATCCATTCTGGCTTATCAAGGCTTGACGCCGTCGAACCATGAACGTGACGCCGTCCCCTTATGATTTAAGCCGTGACGCCCTCGATCAAGTTAAAGCGTGACGCCGTCAGAATTCACATGCTATTTTCACTGGCCCGTCATGAGTAAATTTCACGTCCAACTTTTCTTGCCAAGGCATGACGCCGTCCAGAGTAAAGTCTGACGCCGTCAAGAGTAACTTTTAGCCGATTTTTGAGACTTTGCCGTTTTCTTCACTTTTATGCTCCAAAAACGTCCAAAATGCCTCCTTTTCCAGATTTCTCCTCAAAAGTACCTAAAATGACAAAAGGAACGATTTAGGGCAATATTTGATCAAATAAATACGATTTAAGGCTTAAATGACCCCTTAAAAGCGGTACACTTTTCGCTTCATCAAATACCCTTACACTTGAGATTTGCTTGTCCTCAAGCAAATGCGCTTTTATTCTAATCAAAATACAAGTTAGGGGTCATTTAATGCAAACATAAAAGTAATTACAACAAATAATCGTTCCACTTCAATCATAATAAGCACGGAGATTACACACTAGCACCTCACAAGTAGTGTTTAGATACTCACATCTCTCAAGTGTCATCAAAATAAATCTCATAAATGAAAACGGATAATATCTCTCACTACCTGTCATAGCAAATAGATTACCATAGGCTTGGGAAAGGATCGAAAACCTCCTCCACTAGGCGTAAGCACCAAAGATAAACTATCAAAGAGGGCTTTTAAATGGGTTATAACGTTAGGTGTAGGGAAAAGGAAAACACGGTTTTGTTGGATAAAGGATATTTTACTGGTGGCGAGTTAAAAATCTTGATCAATTACATGTACTATACAATGTTGCTAAGCCAAGACTCGACTCGATCTTAAGCTAGAAACGAAATAACAAAATAACAAAAACATAAAATAAACATAAAATAAAACGGGATGGTAGTCCGTATGTTTTTTCTATTTTTCTTTTTCTCATTTTTTTTTTTTTTTTTTTTTTTTTTTTGCATACACTTTTGCCCTACCATCCAAAATAATACATCATAGGGGCATTGCATCCCCCTTACACTTGAACTTTTACATAACTTTACAAATACTAATCTAACGACTCGAATTAAGATAATTGAAAAACTTGGAGTACTTTTAAAATATTTAGCACATATGGGGGTAATAAATGATGTTCTTCCCCATTACTCCATTACACTAGTACTTTACCCATGAGTCCCAATCGTCCCAAAACAATATGTACAAGGATATGACTCGACTTAGCAACCATGTAATCAATTAGATAATTAACTTGGGTTTAAACAAATGTTGTAACAATAATGCACTAAAAATGAGTGCATACAAGGTAGGCTAAGGCGATTTGGGTGTACATTTAAGTGGGGTGTAAACAAATTCTTCCTTTAAGTAAAATGCTTAAAGGTCGAAACGAAAAGATAGGCTCTGAGGGGTGTACTAGGGGTATCGTGTACTAAAAATGAGTACAACGCAAAGGGTGTGGGAGAATTACTTGACCAATGTAGCCAATGTAATTATAACAAAAACACAGGTGTAAAACAATGGGTTAATCCTAATGCCTCTTATCATGTAGTAAATCTAACTACACGAATGTAGTCTCACTTGTGGCCTTGGAATGGTCCTAACGCAAGTTCTAGAATCTAAGTGCTACCGGTACACACATCATAGCATAAATGCTTTTCCTACCAATTCTAGGGGCGAACCTCACATATTTGGGGGTGGAAAATTTTTTAGTGGTACGGTTTTTGTGCTAGTCATATAACTCCTATCCGTGAGACGCTCATTAAGATCAAAGTTTCACTCCTATATGTTGTAAAAAATTTTAAATTTGGCACTAAAATTACCTTAACAAGTATTTCTCTCAGTTTTATTACACATCTACTATTAAACAAACAAAAATCAAGCGCAATTGTATTCTCTAAAATCGTACTTTTACCCTCCCCTTACACTTAAGATGAACATTGTCCCCAATGTTCAAATAACAAGATGTAAAAGAAAAAAGTAAAAGAATGAAATCAAATACTCCCCTGATTCGCTCGGTGGATAGTGAAATTACACGGTTAAATCTTCCTCCAAAGAGAATGTTGAAGCTCCATGACTAATGCATCGCCATAAGCTTGATTCCATAAACATCTCCTTGTCCAAAATAACCTGTTAAACCTGAGAAAACAAACACGAAAACCTGCATAACATCGGCGGGAAAAATCTATATATAAGGATATAATGCTTGTGGACTGATAATTTTGCAGATTCCTGGAGATTATAAGTTGGAGATTTAATAAAAACTTTTTATGAAAACAAAATTTTCAAAAATTTCTGGAAATTAAATCTGACGCCGTCAGGTTATAACCCCTGACGCCGTCAGAAATGACCTGACAAAAATTTTCATTTTAAGTTTCCGGAAAATTTCTGGAAAAACCTTTACCTTACTTCCTGGAAATCCTGCAAAACATCATTATGACTCGATACAAGCATTTGACTCAAACAAATACGGATATGTATGTTAATTTATTATTATTATGATTCATGTTCATTTGTGTTCTAATAAACCGATTTAGATTTCCCTTACACTTATCTTTTGCAAAATACCTTTATATGTAGTTAAGACGAAGTTAAAAACAACATAAAGCATTTTCACAAATTAGTTTTGAACATGAATCAATAATGATAAAAATTACACACACATACGGAAACAAATAAAAACAAACAAACAAATAAATAAACACACAAAGCAAATAAAGCAAATAAAGCTTGGGTTGCCTCCCAAGAAGCGCTTGTTTTTGTTCGAGTCACGAGCCTGACTCTACCCTTATTTAACAAAAATAGGGGAGGTTTTCCCTACACTTAGGATTAAGTGCGGGTGAAAGTAGCGATACACACCCTTAGGGTGTGAATATGCCACGTGAGGTGAAGGGGGTGAGTGAATGGCTTCCTTCATCCTAAAACTACCCGGATAATATTGGTTGATGGGTGGGTCGGTTCCTCTTTTTTCTCCTAGATGTAAATCTAAGGATGAAAAGTTGTGTAAAGGTTGAGGTTCCAATTCATCAACACTAGGAAATTCCCTAGAACTATGAGTAAGGTCATCACTAAAAGTGTGCAAACCTATATCCTCTAGTTGTGCTTGGTCCAAGGGTTCTACCTCCATCGGGATTTCTAAAGTCTCTTCTACTTCTTCCGGGTAAGTCACGGGCGGTGCGGGTGCCTCAAATGATGGTGGGTTTTGTGGAGTACTTGGTTTGGTGAAATCAATCCCACTCATGCAACTAGGTAGTTCAACACTAACCATCTCACAGTCTTGTTTTGATTCTAAGTCCATGTTCTTAGAAACTAGGTCTCTTTGCTCATACGAATCCACCAATTCGTTCCACTTATGGGTCATGGTTAGGAAGCTTTCCTCGAAATTCATCCAAAGGGCCTGACTAAAAGGAATTGATCCAGATAATGCTTGTCTAAGAGAAGTATCACATGAATAGAATTCATTAAACCCATCTAACCTTACCCCCAACTTCATTTGGATATCACAAAGATCACAAAACAATTCATAGGAATGATAGGAAACAAATCTCTTGGTGAAGTATAATTGTTCATCTATTGTCAATGATCTAAATGGAATTTCATCCGCCATAGTGACAAATGAAAATGGTTTTACAAACAAAGGGCACAAAGAAAAAGATAGACTACTAGAAAGCTAATAAAAAGAAAAAAAAAATCTCACTAGATAGGAATCTAATGAGTAGACCTAATAGAAATAAAAATTCAACCTAAACAATAACTATTCCCCGGCAGCGGCGCCAAAAACTTGATTGCGTGGTTTTGTAACCTTACAACAGGTTTTACCTCTCGAGGGATCTCAAGAGGCTTACAACCCCACCAGGCAGTGTACCTGACCGATGTAGTATAGTGTAGTGGCAAGTACGGGGGATTGATCGTTCTCCACAGGGAATAGTGTTCGTTAGGTATGAAAGGCTACTCTAATTAGGTCTAAGGGTCGAGGAAGATTCTTTTTGTATTTTTATATTTTTTATGAAAGCAAGTAAAATCTCGGGTTTGAAGGAGTGGGCGGAATTAGTTGCTAGTCAACTAACCCAAATTACTACGAATGCAAATAAAATAAAATAACTGAAATGAAAATGTGGTGAGAAACTTATGTGTAGAGAAATGTGTTTACTTAGATTTCCTTACTCCCTAACTATCTTTTACCGGTTAATTAGTGTGTATTAGTCGCGTGGATGACGGGTGTATTCCTTAATACCATTCGTGGGGTGGCGTACTTACTTCCCCAACTCTACAAGCTCCTACTTCACTCCTATGTCGAGCCGGCTAGGAAGCTCCTAACATGGGATCACTAGAATTCGCTTGTGCATTAAATACAACCATAAAAACCTTTAGTACGCATTTGGTTCATGTTTCTTAAGACGTTCAAGCAAGTTACCGAATAGGAAGTTAGCCAGTTTTCTTAAGCCTAACATAGATAAACAATCATCCAATACAACTAATAACACACTAACAACCAATAATCAATAGCTAGGTTTCATTAGATCTAAGCAAACACAAGATAAATTTAGCCTAACATGTTAAACAAAAGACAAGAATAAGATAGAATCAAACAACACATAGACATATTGAATGATTAATTGATAACTTATCTTTCAATGAAACATGGAAGATCTCAAGGCAAAAAGCCCTGAAAAAGTAGCTAAAATCGTCTTAGGGTTTTCTCCCAAAATTCCACACACTAAGCTCTCCCTAATGACAAAGAATTAGAAAACTATATATAGATTTTTGGATCTGACGGCGTCACCTTATGGAGTGTGACGCCGTCACCTCGCCGCTTTTAGGGTTCCCGGATGACCTTCTTGACGCCGTCCCTCTTTAGCTCTTCCAAAATCCATTCTGGCTTATCAAGGCTTGACGCCGTCGAACCATGAACGTGACGCCGTCCCCTTATGATTTAAGCCGTGACGCCCTCGATCAAGTTAAAGCGTGACGCCGTCAGAATTCACATGCTATTTTCACTGGCCCGTCATGAGTAAATTTCACGTCCAACTTTTCTTGCCAAGGCATGACGCCGTCCAGAGTAAAGTCTGACGCCGTCAAGAGTAACTTTTAGCCGATTTTTGAGACTTTGCCGTTTTCTTCACTTTTATGCTCCAAAAACGTCCAAAATGCCTCCTTTTCCAGATTTCTCCTCAAAAGTACCTAAAATGACAAAAGGAACGATTTAGGGCAATATTTGATCAAATAAATACGATTTAAGGCTTAAATGGCCCCTTAAAAGCGGTACACTTTTCGCTTCATCAAATGTGTTATATAATGGTAGTGTGCTAAATGATAAACATGATCCTCCCGAGGTTCGGGATTCTTATGAAACGATTGAGCTTGCCGAAGAGAGTCGAAACAAAATGAGACAAATGAACCCAGAAATTAAACCAATAGATTATACTAAGCTGAACACAATTTCTGGAGTACATCTTGTTCAAAGAGAGTCACCAATGTTTTTCAAAAAACCAGTTGTTGTCTCTAAACGAAAAGTTGTTTCGAAACATCTTTCTAACATTGAACAAATGTCCTCTAGTAACCCTTCTAACACAAGTGACGCTAGACGATATTTGGATGATCTTAAAAAGAGAGTTGAAACGCTTCAAATGGTTGTGGCATCCAAAACAAATAATCATAGCATTAACGACTGGTATTCAAGTTTTCATAATGAAATGAAAAAGGTGTATGAAACAGAAATTAGTCAATTACTACTCCACTAATTGTAATTTATGCGGTAGTTCTTAATGTTGAAAATGCGCTTTTAAAAGAAACAACCGACTTTGTCAAGGACCACAAATCCCTGGTAAAGGAAGTTAATGAAAACATTGAACTCATCAAAGTTTTGGAAAGACACAATGACATTCTCTTCGAAGTAGATCTATCGACTGATATTATGTCCATAGTATACCAAACATATTCTGTAGAAGATGATGAAAGAATTCGAGCTGAGACGTCTAAAATTGTTGCAAAATATGAAAATGCATTTGCTAAGCTTGAAAAGGAAAACATAACATATTTTAAACAACTTGATCGAAAAAAGGAAGAATGCAAGTATGAAAAATTGTCGTATGAGCGTTCTTACAAAAACATGCAAGCACAAATTGATCTTTTGAAGTCTCAGCTTGAAAGTCAAAATAGGAAGGGTGAAGAAACTAAGTGTGCTAAACCAAAAATGTCAATCTCTCAATGTGTCCCAGTCACTTCAACACCCTTGCCTAAACAAAGTAAAAAAGGAAAAGAGAAAGCGGTTGTCGAAACATCAAATGTAATAGCAGCTGGCCTTTATAAGATTAGTCCCACTACTGCGTCTACCTCTACATCTCAAACATATAGGGTGATAGACAAAAGTGTGAAAGATAATCCTAAAGTAACTAGGAATGCTGAAACTGAATCAAAGGACAACAAGATAAATCCTAATGTGTGTGCTTTACCTTCTACAGGAATAGAAAGTACCTCTAGGAGTAGCAGACTAAAGCCTAGGAGCAATACAAGGAACAATAGAGTCTCACCTGCCTCTGAGAGTGAAAGCAAGAATAAAACGGAAGAAGTAGAAGAACACCCTAGGAATTTATCGCTTTCAAATAAGAAACATATGTCATCTGGATGTAATGTTAAGAGTACTATTTCTAGTGCATGTAATGACTCTGTTGATTTAATGTGCAAGAAATCGTTACCTGAAAATATTTGTGATGATATTGTTTCTAACACTGTGAATGTGAATGCCATGCCTGAACAGAAAGATGTTCCTAGTAGAACTAGTGCTAAGACTAGATATATTCAAAGACTTATTGCAAAATCAAGGAAAACCACTAGTAGAATATTGCCTAGGAACTATCTTAATATGTGCATGTGGATACCAACGGGTAGAGAATTCACTTTAGTAAATGGTAAATTAATGGCTCCAAAAGAACCAGTAAAAACCGTATATGAATGTGATTCGCCTGTTACTCCTAACCCTATGGAACCAAATGATAAACAGTTTCCAAATGCACAATCTTCTGTTATTGGCAGGTTATCAAAATTTGTCTTTGGATCATCGACTCGGGTTGCTCCAAGCACATGACCGGGAATCTGAAGTTGCTGATCAACTTTGTATGGAAGTTCATGGGAACAGTTCGGTTTGGAAATGATCATGTAGCAGCTATTCTGGGTTATGAAGATCTTCAGTTCGGGAATTTCTTAATCACTCGGGTTTACTATGTCGAAGGGTTGGGACACAATCTGTTTTCAGTCGGGCAGTTTTGTGATGCAGATTTAGAGGTTGCATTTAGGAGAAACACCTGCTTCGTTAGGAATTTGATTGGAGATGATCTCTTAATCGAAAATCGTGGCACCAATCTTTATGCTATCGACATTAACCAAATGGCCTCTTCATCACCAATTTGTCTCATGACAAGAGCATGCGAAACAAAGTCCTGGTTGTGGCACAGACGTTTATCCCATCTCAACTTCGACACCTTAACAAAGCTTGCCAAAGACAACATCGTCACTGGTCTCCCTAAGTTTAAATACACCAAAGATCACCTATGTCCATCCTGTGAGCAAGGCAAAAGCAAAAGGGCAACATACAAACCTAAAACCGTACCCAGTTCGGTGGATAAGTTACATTTGTTGCATATGGACTTATGTGGCCCAATGAGAGTTGAAAGTACCAATGGGAAGAAGTATATTCTTGTTATCGTCGATGACTATTCAAGATATACATGGGTAAAGTTTCTGAGGTCAAAGGACGAAGCACCAGGCATCATCATCACCTTTCTGAAGCGTATTCAAGTTCTACTGCAAGCTCCAGTTAGGATAGTAAGAACAGACAATGGCACGGAATTCACAAATCAGGAGTTAAAAACATATTTTGAAGAGACTGGAATCACTCACCAGACATCAGCTGTTAGAACTCCACAGCATAATGGAGTAGTTGAAAGAAGAAATCGAACCCTTGTGGAAGCTGCTCGCACAATGCTGATTTATTCTAGTGCACCGTTATTCTTATGGGCTGATGCTGTTGCCACTGCTTGTTTCACTCAGAACCGATCCCTTATCCATCCAAGATTCAATAAAACTGATGCGTGGGATTGCGCCCTCGCAGTAGGTTTTACCTCTCAAGGGATCTCAAGAGGCTTGCAACCCCTACCAAGCAGTGTACCTGACCGTTGTAGTATAGTAAAGTGGCAAGTACCGGGGGATTGATCGTTCAACTCAAAGAATAGTGTTGTTAGGATTGAAAAACTACTCTAATAGGTCTAAGGGTGAGGGAAGATTCTTTTGTATTTTTATATTTTATGTAAAGCAAGTAAAATCTCGGGTTTGAAGGAGTGGGCGGAATTAGTTGCTAGTCAACTAACCCAAATAGCCACAAATGCAAATAAAATAAAATAACTGAAAATGAAAAGGTTGTGGAACTTATATGGGGAGAAATGTGTTTACTTAGACTTCCTTACTCCCTAACTATCTTTTACCGGTTGATTAGTGTGTATTAATTGCGTGGATGACGGGTGTATTCCTTAATACCAATTGTGGGGTGGCGTACGTACTTCCCCAACTCTACAAGCTCCTACTTCACTCCTATGTCGAGCCGGCTAAGAAGCTCCTAACATGGGATCACTAGAATTCGCTCATGCATTAAATACAACCAAATAAACCTAGTACGCATTGGTTCATGTTTCTTAAGACGTTCAAGCTAGTTACCGTATAGGAGGTTAGCCAGTTTTCTTAAGCCTAACATCGATAAACAATCATCCAATACAATTAATAACACACCAACAACTAATAATCAATAGTTAGGTTTCATTAGATCTAAGCAAACACAAGATAAATCTAGCCTAGCATGTTAATTAAAAGACAAGAACAAGATATAATCAAACAACACATAGACATATTGATTGATTAAGTGATTACTTATCTTCAATTAAACATGGGAGATCCAAGGGTATAAAACCCTTAAAAATGGCAGAAAATTCGTCTTAGGGTTTCTCCTCACAAAGTTTCACACTATGAATAAAAATTGCAAAACTATATATAGAGTTTAGTGGCTGACGGCGTCACGTTATAGGAGGTGACGCCGTCACCTCGCCGCGGCTAGGGTTCCCGGATGGTCTTCCTGACGCCGTCCCTCTTTAATCCTCCAAAATCCGCTCTGGCCTATCAAGGGTTGACGCTGTCAGGATTGTACTTGACGCCATCTCTCTTTAACTTAAACCGTGATGGCCTTGATCACCTTAAAGGGTGACGCCGTCAGACTTTCCATTGCAAAACTTTCTGGCGCGTCACGTGTATTTGTCATATCCACCTCTTTTGCCAAGCCTTGACGTCGTCATGTGTACTTTTCCAGCAGCTTTGGAGACTTTGTCGTTTTCTTCACTTTTATGCTCCAAAAAAGTCCAAAATGCTTCCTTTTCCAGATTTCTTCTCCGAAGTACCTAAAATGACAAAAGGAACGTGTTGGGAATTAAATATTCAAGATGTTTAATATCGGATTCTACTCTAAGTATAATTCTGCTGATAGTGCAAAATGGTTTCTGCTGATGATGTTGATTCTGCTGATAGAGCATTTCACTCTGCTGATAGGCTTAACAACTCTGCTGATGATTCTGCTGATAGCGATAGATTGTTCCTGCTGATAATGAACAACTCTGCTGATGGAAGGATAAGATCGAAAAGATATTTATTGTATTTTGGTCAACAATATACGGTAGATAATATCTTACTCCATGTGCTTAGTTAACAAGTTATATACATAGATACATGTTGTATCTAATGTACTGACACTCAATAGGATAAGTTAACCAAGTAAGTCGGTCAAGACTTTAAGCAATTTGTAAAGATCTTTTGACTATAAAAAAGATCTTAGACTAGTGATATTTAAGTGTGTGTGTGAAAAATATAGAAACATAAAGAGTTAGTCCATGCATACGTTAGAACATGCATAACTGTTAGAACAAACAAAAATATATCACAAGTGATAGAAAAAAAAGATTCAAGGTTATAACCCTAGTGATATTTCAAGGTCACTCGTATTATTATCTTTAATAATATTGAATCATTTAGTGATAATCTTTATGTGTTTCATTGCTAACTAACAAACATAACAATTCCATTTCCATAACATACACAACCTTCTAAGTTTGGTTGAGTGAATTCCGCGCACTTAATCATTTTAACACAACATATCATACACACAAAGTTAGAAGGTTTAACCACCTTAATCGTGTGTCCAGGATCCTAGCAAGTGGTATCAAAGCTCAGGCTGATATTGTTGTTTTTTGAAGAAACAAGAAATGGATGTACAAGATGTTCAAACAAATGTTGCTGCAAAGTTGCCCATGATCAAACCCAATGAGTTTGAGTTATGGAGGATGAGAGTTGAGCAATATTTCATGGTTCAAGATTATGCTATTTGGGACATAATTCAGTATGGTGATTCCTTCACTTTAGGCTATTCAGATGTTCTTGTTGAAGGGAAGACAGTTAGAAAAAGAAATACTGGACCAGTCTCCAATGATGAAAAGATACAGAAGAGAAATGATCAGAAAGCACGAAACCTGTTGCTTATGACCATTCCTGGTGAGCAAATGCTATCTTTTAACAAATATCTTGATGCAAAAACTCTTTTTGAAGAGATTTGTGCATGGTTTGGTGGTAATGAAACTACCAAAAAGACACAGAAGACTTTACTAAAGCACCAATTTGAAAACTTTACTGCTTTTAGTAATGAGTCTCTTGACAAACTATTTTCAAGACTACACAAGCTTGTAAGTCAGTTAGCTGTGTTGGGTGTTGAGACTGAGAGGGAAGATCTCAACATGAAGTTCTTGAAAAGTCTACCTAGTGAATTCCATACTCATTTTATTGTCTGGATGAACAAGCCAGAAATAGAAACAATGAAGCTCAATGATTTGTTCAACAACTTCAAAATTGTTGAACAAAGTCTAAAGAGAGGTGGAAATTATGGTACTAGTTCTGGGAATGCTGCACTCCTATCAGTTCCTAGTGTTAGTCATACAGAAGAGGTAGATGAAGTTGAAAGTGTTTCTAATGTTACTTATGGTGGTCCTTCTGCTAGTTTACAAAAGGATATTGCTGGACTTGGTGATCCAACATTTTATGCCTTTATAACCAGTCAAGCTAGTGGTTCTCCTTTAAATCATGAAGACCTTGAGCAGGTTGATGGTGATGATTTGGAAGAGATGGATATTAAGTGGCAAGTTGCTTTACTTAGCATGAGGGCTAAGAAGTTTTGGCAGAAAACTGGAAAGCAAATTACCATAAATGGTAATGATACTGCTGGGTTCGATAAGAAGAAAGTAGAATGTTTTAACTGTCATAGGTTGGGACACTTTGCTAAAGAATGTAGAAGCCCAAGGAAGCAGGATAATAGGAACACTTGGTATAAACAAGAGAGGAATAAAGAAGTATTGGTGGAAGAGCCAAAGGCTATGCTGGCCATTGATGGTATTGGATATGATTGGAGCTCTATGGCTACTGAAGAGGATGCACCACCAAATGCTGCTCTTATGGCCACTGAATTTGCTCTAATGGCTTCTTCTGATTCAGAGGTAGATACTATTCCTACTTGTACTAATTCATGTCCTAATCTTAAAAATTATGAAGACATTAAAAAGAGATTTGATGCTTTTAGAGAAGAGTTAATTGATGCCCTTCATAATTTAGCTAATCATAAGAGGTGTGTAGGAGTTCTAGAAAAACAGATTCTTCATTATAAAAAGAATGAATCTACGTTTACTGATGACTTAAATGCTTTAAAAAGAGGAATAGCATTTAGAGATGAACTACTTAATGATCAAAGTAGACAGTTATCTGAAGTCAAAACTGAAAAAGAAAATGTTAAGGTAACTATAGATACTCTAGCACATGCCTCAGAAGGAATGAATAAGATTTGGGAAGCTCAGGTAATTGATAAAGCTAATTCAGGTGTAGGTTACAAAACTGTTCCTCCACCATATAGAGGTGTTCCTTCACCTCCAGGTGTTGACCTAGCACATACAGGCTTAGCTGAGTTCCAAGAACCAATCATGGAATATGGTTCTAAGACTAGTAATAGTCTTAAGGTAGAAAAGATAAGTAAAAGTTTAGATAAAACTTTAACTTATCAGGACAAGGTGTCCTTTGTTAAGAAAGGAGATGCTATAGTTGTTGAAGATTGTACAACTGATAGTGATGATGAAGAAGAACAGGTTATGTCTAAACCTGAAGTGGTTAAGAAAGTAGAAACATGTGTTTCTAAGGTAGTCAAACATAATACTGATAGGCCTAAATCAAACATTAAGCATGTTAGGCAACCAGTTAGATATTGTGAGCAATACAGAACCACCAACAAGCCCAGAGGTAACCAAAGGAATTGGAACAACCTCAAGTCTAACCAATTAGGTGATGACTTTGCTTTTTATAATAAAGCTTGTTACACATGTGGTAGTTTTGACCATCTTGCAGCTTTCTGCAACCAATGGGTATCTGGGTATGAAAACCATAGAGTGAATCACAAAAGGCAAACTCCTAAATCTCACTTTCACTCTAGTTCTAAGAAATCAAACCCCAGAGTAGTCAAAAACAAGTCTATCTCAAAATCTGTTTCTGCTGATAGACCAAATGATCCTGCTGATAGCAAATTTTACTCTGCTGCTCGACCATTTATGACTATTAACCCAAAATCAACAGCTAAGGGTGCAAAAATATTTTTCAAACATGCACCTACAACTGTTCTAAGTCCCATTCAATCAAAGGTAGTGGTCCATAAACAAATTTGGAGACCAAAAGGTAGAACTACAAAGTTAGCAGATTCTGCTGATAAGTGTGTGGTTCACTCTGCTGATAAGGGAAAAAGGGCAAATGCTGTTAAGGCCTCAGCATGTTGGATTCATAAATCCAATGTTGCATCAACTATTCTTAAAAGATTCAATTACATTGATGCAAGAGGCAGATCCAAGTCAGTAATGGCTTGGATCCCCAAAAGAAACTAACACTCTTATTTGTGTGCAGGGACATTTAAATGATCAGGAAGAGGATCAAGGATACTCAGATAGTGGATGTTCTAGGCACATGACAGGCAACATGTCTTATCTCTCAGATTTTGAAGCTTTAAATGGAGGATATGTTACCTTTGGAGGGGGTGTTCGTCGCAAAATTTCTGGTAAAGGTACAATCAAAACCGGAAATTTAGATTTTGAAGATGTGTACTATGTAAAAGAGCTAAATTATAATCTTTTTAGTGTTTCACAAATGTGTGACAAAAAGAATAATGTTCTTTTCTGTGAGACTGAATGTCTTGTACTTTCTCCTGATTTTAAGATGCCTGATGAAAGTCAAGTACTTCTTAGAATTCCTAGAAAGGGCAATATGTACAGTGTAGACATGAAGAATATTATTCCTAAAAAGAATTTAACTTGTCTTGATGCAAAGGCCACATTGGATGAATCAATGAAATGGCATAGAAGGCTTGGTCATATTAACTTCAAAACCATAAATAAAATTGTTAAGAATGGTTTGGTAAGAGGTTTACCTCACAAAAGATTTGAAAATGATCAAACATGCATTGCTTGTCTAAAAGGCAAACAACACAAAGCCACTTGTAAGCCCAAAATTTTTAACTCTATCAATCAGTCTTTGTTTATGCTTCATATGGACTTATTTGGACCTGTTTCAGTGATGAGCATAATGCATAAGAGATATTGTCTAGTTATTACTGATGACTATAGTAGATTTACATGGGTTTTCTTTTTAGCCACTAAGGATGAGACATCAAGCATCCTTAAGGACTTCATTACACAGATAGAAAACCAAGTAAGCAAGAAAGTGAAAGTCATTAGAAGTGATAATGGGACAGAGTTTAAGAATAGAGTTATGGATGATTTCTGCAAAGAAAAAGGTATTAAGAGAGAATTTAGTGTTGCTAGAACACCACAACAGAATGGTGTAGCTGAAAGAAAGAATAGAACACTAATTGAAGCTGCTAGAACAATGTTAGCTGATTCTAAGCTACCAATAAATTTTTGGGCAGAGGCAGTCAACACTGCTTGTTATGTTCAAAATAGAGTTTTAGTTGTGCAGCCTCAAAATAAGACATCATATGAACTTTTTAATGGTAGAACTCCTGCAATAGGATTTCTTAGACCTTTTGGATGTCATGTGACAATTCTCAATACCTTAGACCATTTAGGAAAATTCGATGGTAAGGCAGATGAAGGTTTCTTTGTTGGTTATTCTCTTAATAGCAAAGCTTTTAGAGTTTACAACACAAGAAAAGAAATCGTAGAAGAAAATCTACATGTGGAGTTTTTAGAAAACAAATCCAATGTAGAAGGTCAAGGACCAAAATGGCTATTTGATCTGGAATATCTAACAAATTCAATGAATTATGTGCCTTTTGTTGCAGAAACTAATGATCTTGCAGGTTCAAATACAACAAATGAGGCAGAGTTAGAGAAAGATCAAGATTATGTGATAATGCCAATATGGTCAAATACAATTGCGGAATCAACTTCGACAACTGATGAACCTTCTTCTAGCAAAGCTAAAGAAAGTGTTGAAGATGAAAGTAAAGAGTATGGAACTCAGGAACAACAAAGTGTTTCTGCTGGTAGTATTTCTGTTGCTGCTGGTAGTGTATCTGTTTCTGCTGATGACTCTGCTGATAAGCTTACTGATTCTACTGTTCGGCCAAATGACTCTGCTGCTGGTCCTTCAGAAACAAAAGATGCAGAATTCTCAGATAATGAGGTGGATTACAACAATCTTCCACCAAATTATCAAGTTCCTTCTACACCACAATCAAGAATTCACAAAGTTCATTCCCTGGATCATGTGATTGGTGATATACAGTCAGGTGTGAAGACAAGACAACAATTGAAGTCTTCAGACCAACAAGGGCTTCTTGATGCCCTTTATGCTTCAAAACAGCATGAGCTTTTAAACTCTTGCTTGTTTGTATGTTTTCTATCACAAGCTGAACCAAAGACAATTCTTACAGCCCTAGATGATTCAAGCTGGTTAGAGGCTATGCAAGAAGAGCTTCTTCAGTTCAAGATTCAAAAGGTTTGGGTGCTAGTTGATTTACCTACAGGTGTGAAGGTAATTGGCACTAGATGGGTTTTTAAGAACAAAAGGGATGAAAGAGGAATTGTGATCAAGAACA
Organism: Artemisia tridentata subsp. tridentata; assembly: GCA_021014915.2. Taxonomy (NCBI): domain Eukaryota; kingdom Viridiplantae; phylum Streptophyta; class Magnoliopsida; order Asterales; family Asteraceae; genus Artemisia; species Artemisia tridentata. Next base: position 15,638,082 of record CP139505.1, read on the forward strand.
AAGCTAGATTAGTAGCGCAAGGGTACACACAAGAAGAAGGGATAGATTATGATGAAGTTTATGCTCCAGTACCAAGGATTGAGGCGATTAGGCTTTTCTTAGCTTATGCTTCATTTTTAGGCTTCACAGTCTACCAAATGGATGTCAAAAGTGCATTTTTATATGGTGAAATTGGAGAAGAGGTATATGTTTCACAACCTCAAGGCTTCATTGACCCATTACATCCAAACAAAGTGTACAGAGTAGTAAAAGCTCTCTATGGCCTTCATCAGGCACCAAGAGCTTGGTATGCAACACTAGCTTCCTACTTATTAGAAAATGGATTTCAAAGAGGAAAGATTGATCAGACACTGTTCATCAAACAGCACAAGAAGGATCTTTTGTTAGTGCAGGTGTATGTGGATGACATTATCTTTGGATCTACTAGGAAAGATATGTGTTTAGAGTTTGAGAAGCTTATGAAAGATAAGTTTCAGATGAGTTCTATGGGAGAACTTACATTCTTTTTGGGTTTGCAAGTTAAGCAATCATCTGAAGGCATATTTATTAGTCAAGACAAATATGTTGCAGAGATACTTAGAAAATTTCAATTTGCTGATTCAAAAACAGCAAGCACACCAATGGACTCTGAGAAGCACCTTCTGAAAGATGAAGATGGAGAAAATGTAGATGTACACAATTACAGATCTATGATAGGCTCTTTGATGTATCTTACATCATCTAGACCTGATATCATGTTTCCTGTTTGTGTTTGTGCAAGATTTCAAGTTACTCCAAAGGTTTCTCATTTAACTGCAGTCAAGAGAATTTTTAGATATCTCAAGGGTCAACCAAGGTTGGGTCTATGGTATTCAAAGGAATCTCCTTTTGACTTGGTAGCATATCCGGATAGTGATTATGCTGGTGCTAGCTTGGACAGAAAGTCAACAACTGGAGGATGTCAATTCCTTGGGTGTAGACTTGTCTCATGGCAGTGTAAGAAGCAAACAAGTGTGGCAAATTCAACAACTGAAGCTGAATACATAGCTGCTGCAAGTTGCTCTAGTCAAGTTCTATGGCTTCAAAACCAACTCCTTGATTATGGGTACAATTTCTTAAACACTGTTATTCATATTGATAATAGTAGTACAATTTGTATTATTAAAAATCCAGTGCAACATTCTAAAACAAAACACATTGAAATTAGACATCACTTTATAAGAGACTGCAATGAGAAAAGATTAATTCAAGTTCTTAAAATTGCTTCAGAACATAATTTTGCATATCTGCTAACAAAAGCTTTTGATGTTTCAAGGTTTCAGTACTTGGTAGCAAGTATTGGAATGCTTAATCTTTAAATTTTCAATATGATGTGTTTTTGTAAATAAATTTTTGTTGTTGCTACTGATTCATAAGGTACTGCTAATATATCATAAGGTACTGCTAAAGCACACAAGGTGCTGCTAGTACAAAATGTAAATTGTGTTATTCATACAGTTGGTTTTATGATTATACTAATGCAAGACAAGTACTTTGTACATTGTTCTTTTGGTTTTAGACTAACAATTTCAGGTATGAATATATAAACACAAAGGATGTTTTCAAGTGAAATGGAAACAACAGGATTGAGATATTAGCTGCTGACCATAATAGGTTTATGATGGACTGAGTTTGGGACTTTAAAGCTCCTTAAAACTTCTTTCTTGAAATCTAGTTATGATATTTCACATTGAATTGATGACTTAGTTGATCAGATAGTAACTGATGCAACTCACTTTCTATCATTTTATACTTTTAAGTATAATGTGCAAGTCTGAGGACATCTGATAGAAAGAATAGCGAGCAAAAGTGAATCTAACACTTGTGTTAGAGGTAACAAGTGCCACGAGCTGGAAACCCTGTCAAGAAAATCTTTTGAATAGATTTATCTTCACACAGGCAGTTATTTATAACTGAAAAACATTGGTTCTCACACAACCAGAGGTTACTTTAAACTGAAATGCTGATTAAGTGTCTGTTATACACTTAGTTTCTTCAAAATGGTTGAAAGTAGTATGATTTTTCAATTCTAAAATCATGAACATACTACTAAGTTAAATGATTTCTTAAAAGGATTTTCAAGGATTCACAAAAACCATTCATTAATGGATCATGAATCAAAATGTCCACTGATTCACCTCTCATAGGAGTTAACACACCTAGAAGTGATGAGGGCAGTAACTTAAACTCTTAAGGAATTGTAAATTGTGTTATTCATACAGTTGGTTTTATGATTATACTAATGCAAGACAAGTACTTTGTACATTGTTCTTTTGGTTTTAGACTAACAATTTCAGGTATGAATATATAAACACAAAGGATGTTTTCAAGTGAAATGGAAACAGCAGGATTGAGATATTAGCTGCTGACCATAATAGGTTTATGATGGACTGAGTTTGGGACTTTAAAGCTCCTTAAAACTTCTTTCTTGAAATCTAGTTATGATATTTCACATTGAATTGATGACTTAGTTGATCAGATAGTAACTGATGCAACTCACTTTCTATCATTTTATACTTTTAAGTATAATGTGCAAGTCTGAGGACATCTGATAGAAAGAACAGCGAGCAAAAGTGAATCTAACACTTGTGTTAGAGGTAACAAATGCCACGAGCTGGAAACCCTGTCAAGAAAATCTTTTGAATAGATTTATCTTCACACAGGCAGTTATTTATAACTGAAAAACATTGGTTCTCACACAACCAGAGGTTACTTTAAACCGAAATGCTGATTAAGTGTCTGTTATACACTTAGTTTCTTCAAAATGGTTGAAAGTAGTATGATTTTCCAATTCTAAAATCATGAACATACTACTAAGTTAAATGATTTCTTAAAAGGATTTTCAAGGATTCACAAAAACCATTCATTAATGGATCATGAATCAAAATGTCCACTGATTCACCTCTCATAGGAGTTAACACACCTAGAAGTGATGAGGGCAGTAACTTAAACTCTTAAGGAATTGATGGCTTCATGTACAATATTGTCTGACAACAAGTTCACATTGATAGAACAGTCAAAGGTACATAGTGAGATCTTCCAAACAAGGGGAGGAAACAAAAGTTATTTGCTTCAGGGGAGGTAACAATCTCAGGGGAGGAAATAATGGCCCAGAAGAGGAAGATAATCCAATATATGGAAGGAGAAGACAAGAGCATACAAGATGATGAGGAGGTTGAAAATGACAAGAACATTCCAAAGGAGAAAGTTCTATCTAGATCAAACGAAGAAAAGTTTCAATTTCACTTCAAAGACATGCTGGTTAGATGATTTCACTTGTTGAAACAAGCATCCAAGATACACAGCATCATTGTCTCTTATAATTCCTCCATCCAAGGAAATTGCACCATCTTTTAATCCAAGATAGGTTCAATATGTTTTGATATTGCTAAAGTCAAAGAAGATCAAAGTAGATGAATTACTGAGAAGATATTCAATCTTGAAGAACATAAGTGTTTGAAAGATCTTCAATCCAAGATTTAATTCAGAAACATGTTTGAAAGGATTCACATGTTTAGGGGAGGATTGTTGGGAATTAAATATTCAAGATGTTTAATATCGGATTCTACTCTAAGTATAATTCTGCTGATAGTGCAAAATGGTTTCTGCTGATGATGTTGATTCTGCTGATAGAGCATTTCACTCTGCTGATAGGCTTAACAACTCTGCTGATGATTCTGCTGATAGCGATAGATTGTTCCTGCTGATAATGAACAACTCTGCTGATGGAAGGATAAGATCGAAAAGATATTTATTGTATTTTGGTCAACAATATACGGTAGATAATATCTTACTCCATGTGCTTAGTTAACAAGTTGCATACATAGATACATGTTGTATCTGATGTACTGACACTCAATAGGATAAGTTAACCAAGTAAGTCGGTCAAGACTTTAAGCAATTTGTAAAGATCTTTTGACTATAAAAAAGATCTTAGACTAGTGATATTTAAGTGTGTGTGTGAAAAATATAGAAACATAAAGAGTTAGTCCATGCATACGTTAGAACATGCATAACTGTGAGAACAAACACAAATATATCACAAGTGATAGAAACAAAAGATTCAAGGTTGTAACCCTAGTGATATTTCAAGGTCACTCGTATTATTATCTTTAATAATATTGAATCGTTTAGTGATAATCTTTATGTGTTTCATTGCTAACTAACAAACATAACAATTCCATTTCCATAACATACACAACCTTCTAAGTTTGGTTGAGTGAATTCCGCGCACTTAATCATTTTAACACAACATATCATACACACAAAGTTAGAAGGTTTAACCACCTTAATCGTGTGTCCAGGATCCTAGCAGAACGATTTAGGGCAATATTTGATCAAATAAATACGATTTAGGGCTTAAATGACCCCCTAAAAGCGGTACACTTTTCGCTTCATCAAATACCCTTACACTTGAGATTTGCTTGTCCTCAAGCAAATGCGCTTTTATTCTAATCAAAATACAAGTTAGGGGTCATTTAACGCTAATATAAAAGTAATTACAACAAATAGTCGTTCCACTTTAATCATAATAAGCACGGAGATTACAAACTAGCACCTCACAAGTAGTGTTTAGATACTCACATCTCTCAGGTGTCATAAAAGTATATCTCATAAATGAAAACGGATAATATCTCTCACTACCTGTCATAGCAAATAGATTACCATAGGCTTGGGAAAGGATCAAAAACCTCCTCCACTAGGCGTAAGCACCTAAGATAAACTATCAAAGAGGGCTTTTAAACGGGTTATAACGTGGGGTGTAGGGATATGATAAACACAGTTTTGTTGGATAAGGGATATTTTACTGGTGGCGAGTTAAAGATCTTGATTAATTACATGTACAATATGGCATTGCTAAGCCAAGACTAGACTCAACTTTAAGCTAAAAACAAAATAACAAAAACATAAAATAAACATAAAATGAAACGGGATGGTAGTCCGTATGTTTTTTCTACTTTTCTTTTTCTCATTTTTTTGTATTTTTCTTGATTTTTTCGATATTTTTTTTTCTTCATACACTCTTGCCCTACCATCCAAAATAATACATCATAGGGGCGTTGCATTCCCCTTACACTTGAACTTTTACATAACTTTACAAATAAATATTCTAATGACTCGAATTAAGATAATCGAAACACTTGGAGTACTTTTAAAATATTTAGCACATATGGGGGTAATAATGTTGTTCTTCCCCATTACTCCATTACACTAGTACTTTACCCATGAGTCCCAATCGTCCCAAAACAATATGTACAAGGATATGACTCGACTTAGCAACCATGTAATCAATTTGATAATTAACTAAGGGTTTAAACAAATTTTGTCACAATAATGCACTAAAGATGAGTGCATACAAGGTAGGCTAAGGCGATTTGGGTGTACATTTAAGTGGGGTGTAACAAATTCTTACTTTAAGTAAAATGCTTAAAGTTAGAAACGAAAAGATAGGCTCTGAGGGGTGTACTAGGGGTATCGTGTACTAAAAATGAGTACAACGCAAAGGGTGTGGGAGAATTACTTGACCAATGTAGCCAATGTAATTATAACAAAAACACAGGTGTAAAACAATGGGTTAATCCTAATGCCTCTTATCATGTAGTAAATCTAACTACACGAATGTAGTCTCACTTGTGGTCTCGGAATGGTCCTAACGCAAGTTCTAGAATCTAAGTGCTACCGGTACACACATCATAGCATAAATGCTTTTCCTACCAATTCTAGGGGCGAACCTCACATATTTGGGGGTGGAAAATTTTTTAGTGGTACGATTTTTGTGCTAGTCTGATAACTCCTATCCGTGAGACGCTCATTAAGATCAAAGTTTCACTCCTATATGTTGTAAAAAATTTTAAATTTGGCACTAAAATTGCCTTAACAGGTATTTATCTCAGTTTTATTACACATCTACCATTAAACAAACAAAAATCAAGTGCAATAGCATTCTCTAAAGTATCGTACTTTACCCCCCCCCCCCTTACACTTAAGATGAACATTGTCCCCAATGTTCAAATAACAAGATGTAAAAGTAAATAAGGTAAAAGAATGAAATCAAATACTCCCCTGATTCGTTTGGTGGATAAAGAGGTAACATGGTTAGATCTTCTTCCAAGGTAATGTAGAAGCTCCAAGACTAAAGCATCGCCAAAATCTAGATTCCACATACATCTCCTTGTCCAAAATAACCTGTTAAACCTGAGAAAACAAACACGAAAACCTGCATAACATCGGCGAGATAAATCTATATAAGGATATAATGCTTGTGGAATGATTATTTTGCAGATTCCTGGAGTTTATAAGTTAGAGATTTAATAAAAACTTTTTATGATTCCGGTAGAAAAACAAAACTTTCAAAAATTTCAGAAAATTAAAACCTGACGCCGTCAGAAATGATCTGACAGAATTCTCATGTTAAGTTTCCGGAAAATTTCTGGAAAAACCTATACCTTACTTCCTGGAATTCCTGCAAAACATCATTATGACTCGATACAAGCATTTGACTCAAACAATCACTAATATGTATGTTAATTTAATATTGTTATGATTCATGTTCATTTGTTCTAATAAACCGATTTGGATTTCCCTTACACTTATCTTTTGCAAAATACCTTTATATGTAGTTAAGACGAAGTTAAAAACAAGATAAAGCATTTTCACAATTTAGTTTTGAACATGAATCAATAATAATAAAAATTAAACATACATACGGAAGCAAATAAAATCAAACAAACAAACAAATAAACACACAAAGCAAATAAAGCTTGGGTTGCCTCCCAAGAAGCGCTTTTCTTTATTAACGAGTCTTGTAGCTAGACTCAAAGTCACGTACATTACGTTTTTCCGTTTTGCTTCTCAATTGCCCCTCTAATCATCCTAACAACCTCCATATCAACTTTGTATTTAGGTCCTAGGTTCAAGCAATCTTTATAATAAAGGCTTCTCTTATTCCAAACATAGTCCATGCCTTTCTCTTTATCCTCATCATTGATGTCCTCAATCGCACCAATGTTGTCCTTGTCGAATCGAGGCACAAAACGAAATTCATTTACCCGATAAGGCATCCTATATTTGATCATATCTATGTGATTAGAAAACTGAACCGTGCCTCTCAAACGATCATACTTTAAATTGGATGCTTCAATTAAAGGCTTACCTAACACCACGCGAGATAGGCGGCAGTCAACAACACTTGCCAAATCCTCTAAGATCATGAAGTCGGTGGCAAAGGTAAAATTCCCAACAAGGATATGCATGTCCTTAATCCTTCCAACGAAGTTGCAAACTCCACCGGGGCACTTGGGGTCTTTCCTAGGCTCAAGTGGTGTGTTTATGATGTGGCTATAAAGGCTTGAGGACATCACGTTGGTTGGGGATTCACAGTCAATGTAAGCATGCTCAACGTATTGGTACCCAATCATACATGGTATCTTCACATTCCCGGGATCACCCCTCTTAATCTTTGGGTCAATTCTAACAAAAGGTGGTCGAGGGTTATCAACTAGATTGTTATAGTAAGCAATCTCCTCCTTAGTGGGGTATTCATTGAAATAATCATCCAACCTAGGATCTACCTTCTCTTCATCAAGTTTCTCAATCAACTCCTCAACCGTAAGATTATTACGTTCAAAGTAATTATCTGAGTATATGGCGGTTTCTAGGTTGTTAAAGGCATAATCAAGCTCTATATCAATCATTCTATTGAGCTCTCTGAGCTCACTAATCTCATCCTCAATTTGGCTATGCAACAAAGCCACTTCTCCAGGTGTAAGGGGTGGATTCGCGTTTTCCATAATGGCAAACTGAATAGTCAATGAAAATCTTATACGAACAAAAACACGAAGAAAATAGATAGACTAAAGAAAAATCTAGAAAAATAAAATAAAAATCTCACTAGAAAGGAATCTAGTGAGTAGACCTAATAAAATAAAAATTCAACCTAAACAATAACTATTCCCCGGCAGCGGCGCCAAAAACTTGATGCATGGGATAGCGCCCTCGCAGTAGGTTTTACCTCTCAAGGGATCTCAAGAGGCTTGCAACCCCTACCAGGCAGTGTACCTGACCGTTGTAGTATAGTAAAGTGGCAAGTACCGGGGGATTGATTGTTCAACTCATAGAATAGTGTTGTTAGGATTGAAAAACTACTCTAATAGGTCTAAGGGTGAGGGAAGATTCTTTTTGTATTTTTATATTTTATGTAAAGCAAGTAAAATCTCGGGTTTGAAGGAGTGGGCGGAATTAGTTGCTAGTCAACTAACCCAAATAGCTACAAATGCAAATAAAATAAAATAACTGAAAATGAAAAGGTTGTGGAACTTATATGGGGAGAAATGTGTTTACTTAGACTTCCTTACTCCCTAACTATCTTTTACCGGTTGATTAGTGTGTATTAATTGCGTGGATGACGGGTGTATTCCTTAATACCAATCGTGGGGTGGCGTACGTACTTCCCCAACTCTACAAGCTCCTACTTCACTCCTATGTCGAGCCGGCTAAGAAGCTCCTAACATGGGATCACTAGAATTCGCTCATGCATTAAATACAACCAAATAAACCTAGTACGCATTGGTTCATGTTTCTTAAGACGTTCAAGCTAGTTACCGTATAGGAGGTTAGCCAGTTTTCTTAAGCCTAACATCGATAAACAATCATCCAATACAATTAATAACACACCAACAACTAATAATCAATAGTTAGGTTTCATTAGATCTAAGCAAACACAAGATAAATCTAGCCTAGCATGTTAATTAAAAGACAAGAACAAGATATAATCAAACAACGCATAGACATATTGATTGATTAAGTGATTACTTATCTTCAATTAAACATGGGAGATCCAAGGGTATAAAACCCTTAAAAATGGCAGAAAATTCGTCTTAGGGTTTCTCCTCACAAAGTTTCACACTATGAATAAAAATTGCAAAACTATATATAGAGTTTAGTGGCTGACGGCGTCACGTTATAGGAGGTGACGCCGTCACCTCGCCACGGCTAGGGTTCCCGGATGGTCTTCCTGACGCCGTCCCTCTTTAATCCTCCAAAATCCGCTCTGGCCTATCAAGGGTTGACGCCGTCAGGATTGTGCTTGACGCCGTCTCTCTTTAACTTAAACCGTGATGGCCTTGATCACCTTAAAGGGTGACGCCGTCAGACTTTCCATTGCAAAACTTTCTGGCGCGTCACGTGTATTTGTCATATCCACCTCTTTTGCCAAGCCTTGACGCCGTCAGGAGCAATCCTTGACGCCGTCATGTGTACTTTTCCAGCAGCTTTGGAGACTTTGTCGTTTTCTTCACTTTTATGCTCCAAAAACGTCCAAAATACTTCCTTTTCCAGATTTCTTCTCCAAAGTACCTAAAATGAAAAAAGGAACGATTTAGGGCAATATTTGATCAAATAAATACGATTTAGGGCTTAAATGACCCCCTAAAATCGGTACACTTTTCGCTTCATCAAAAACCCCATATGAGCTAGTAAACAACAGAAAACTCGACATCTCTTACCTTCATGTATTTGGCGCTTTGTGCTATCCTACGAATGATAGAGAAGATCTGGGGAAACTGAAAGCTAAGGGCGATATTGGTATCTTCATTGGTTATTCAGATAACTCGAGGGCATTCAGGGTGTATAACAGGAGAACTAAAAGGATTATGGAGACGATGAATGTGAAATTTGATAAGATTTCACAAATGGCTTCTGAGAGACTCGCTCTAGAACCCGCGCTTAACCCGATGGCTTCTAATCATACCAGATTAGGACCCACACCAAACAGTCAAACTTCTGGACATATCAGTTCAGGACTCGTACCCCAAGGAGCTCAATCAACTAACACTGATAAACCTACAAATCAAGAACTGGAAAATTTCTTCGAGTTTATGTATAATGAGTACTATGGTGGAACTTTGACAAATGCATCACAACAACGTTCCGCTGCACCCACTCAACAGCATCAACCACCACCACCACCACCACAAGATGCATCCACTACAATCGAAGTTGACGCACCAACTCCCTCAACGTCATCAACATCTACTCCAGCAACTCCAGTAATTGAGATTGTGTTACCAAGAGTTGATGAGCAAAACCAAACAACACCAATTCAAGAAGAACAACAACCAAACGATGCTATGTTAGAAGAAGAAGAACCATTCGAAAACCCATTTGCAACAGAATCTGCTGAATCTTCTTCAAGGTTGCATGAACCATCTAACACGCATTCGTCAAATCCAAGGTACCCTTCTACGTTACGGTGGACTAAAGACCATCCAATAGAACACGTCATTGGTGAACCTTCAAAGCCAGTGCAGGCGAGAAGACAACTCGCCACCGATTTCGATATGTGCATCTACGTCTGTTCAGTCAGTCTAAAAGAGCCAAATAACATTCGGGAAGCGATGGCAAATAATGCTTGGATTGAAGCAATGCAGGAAGAACTTCTCCAATATCAATTACATGACACTTGGGATTTAGTGCCGAGACCAATCGACAAACTCGTCATTGATCTTAAGTGGTTATGGAAAAACAAAAAGGATGAAGAGATGACTGTAATTCACAACAAAGCTCATCTCGTGGCCAAGGGATTCAGACAGGAAGAGGGGATAGATTTTGAAGAGTCATTTGCGCCAGTAGCAAGGCTTGAGGCAGTCAGGATTTTCTTAGCCTATGCAGCTCACAAGAACATCACGGTTTATCAGATGGACATCAAGACAACTTTCTTGAATGGAACTCTGAAAGAAGAAGTGTACGTGAGTCAGCCAGACGGATTCGTCGACAAAGATCATCCAGACTACGTCTACAAGCTAAAGAAAGCTATATATGGTTTGAAACAAGCCCCAAGGGCGTGGTACGACGAATTATCATCTTTCCTACTTCTGAATAATTTCACCAAAGGAACAATTGACCCGACCTTGTTTACTAAAAAATTCAAAGATGACATTTTGATTGTTCAGATTTACGTGGACGACATAATCTTTGGGTCCACTAATCCGACACATTCAAAACATTTTGAAAATCTCATGAAAAGTAAATTTGAAATGTCTATGATGGGCGAATTAAAATTCTTCCTTGAACTTCAAATCCATCAATCCCATCGTGGCATTTTCATTAATCAGGCTAAATATACAATTGAGATTTTAAAGAAACATGGAATGGAAAATTGTGACTCTGTTGGTACTCCAATAGTCACTTCACCCAAAATAGGCGCTGATTTATATGGGAAACCCATGGATCCGAAAAAATATCAGAGCATGATTGAGTCTCTCATGTATCTAACAGCTAGTCAACCCGATATTCATTTTGTTGTATGTTTATTAGCACGGTTTCAGGAAAGGCCTACCGAACTTCACCTCCAAGAGGTTAAACGGATCTTTCGGTACCTTCGAAGAACCATTAACATGGGACTTTGGTATCCGAAGGATTCGGAGTTTCAACTAACAGCCTTTTCAGATGCCGACCATGCTGGATGCCAAGTTACAGCAAAAAGTACATCCGGGGGAGCACAATTTTTGGGAGAAAAACTAGTAGGCTGGTCATCAAGGAAACAAGACTGTACGGCGTTATCAACCGCAGAAGCCGAGTATGTGTCTCTATCTGCGTGTTGTGCCCAAGTTCTATGGATGAGGACACAACTCACAGATTATGGTTTTACTTTCGACCGCATACCTATGTATTGTGATTCGAAAAGTGTCATAGCCATCTCGTGCAATCCAGTTCAACACTCCAAGACCAAGCATATTAGAGTCCGCTATCACTTCATAAAGGAACACGTAGAAGAGGGTACTGTGGAACTATTTTTCGTGAAGACTGAATACCAACTCGTCGATCTATTCACTAAAGCTCTTCCAAAAGAGAGATTCGACAACTTAGTTCGACGAATTGGCATGCGAAGCCTAACTCCCGAAGAGTTAGAAAGTCTTCTCGAAACTTCTTAAAATTCTATCACTGTAAATACATATAGATATAGCTATAGATAAAAAAAAAAAAAAAAAAAAAAGATATAGATAGATAGAATAAAAAAAAAAAAAAAAAAAAATTGATGTATATTCTTTTCCGGTATGTCTCTCGTATAAATCAATATTCTGTACGTTTCTAGAAATTTCATTCAACAATGATACGGATATGTACATATGCTTGAGCGAGAACATATCGCCTCTCAAAAGTTCTTCACTATGGTTTTCGTATACTTCAGTACGAAACCTGCACTACAATGATGGCTTTCGTATATATCAGTACGAAACCAGCACCTAAAGGAAGACTTTCTGATTATCTCTGATCAGAACTTGTAATAAAAGACAATATATACCAAAGTCATGCAAATCCGTCTATCTCTTCACAAGGAATCTCATTTAATCAGCTGCAATCAAAAATATCACTAGGTGCTATTTTTGAGGAGGAGATTAGGTACAAGGGGGAGAAGACGTGATTAAATGTGATCAAACACCGTGGATTGAATCTCAAAGACTCAGTTTTAACCCTCGAATTGACAAAATTAAATGTCCGTTATCGAAAAGACTTGTCCTGGACGGGTAATAATTTCAAGTTGGTTATCCAGTGATGTAAGCGTGTCTCGCAAAGGACTTGTCTGAGTAGAATGTACCAATTCAAGAGATGATCATTGAAAATGACCGGACGGGTAATAATTTCAAGCTAGTCTAACTAGTGATGTAAACGTGTCTCGCGAAGGTCATGTTCATTGAAAATCAATCATTTCAAATGTGCAAACTCTACCCAACATGTGCAAATTTATATCAAAAATGCATGAGCACATGTGAAGGGGGAGTATTTCAAAAATGTAAAACTCTCGAAGTGTTAACTAAATGTGTTTATTCATAAAAACTTTGAGAGATTTTCACAAAAGGTTTTATGGCATGTGATCAATGAACCTAGGATAGTCATGGAGTAATAAGGTGATTATGGTTAGGTTTATGTCCAATGATCCGCCAGAGTCGGAGGGATCTACCCAAGGACAATTCCAATAGATTAGTATTAGAAGTCCTTAGGTAAGATTGAAAAAAGGAGTAAAATGAGAAAAAAGAAAGAAGGGGTTGAAGAATGAAAAAGAAAAGTTTAATGTAAGGGTGAAAAGAAATAGCCCTCCATGAAAACTTACGGGCAGAAACCGGGTCAATACATCGACTATCGGTTATCACAAGGTGATACTGATATTGATGACAAAGACGTCATGGACCCAGTGACGCGCTGCACCACCTCTCCTAGCCACTCAGATATCTCTTAAAAGATATTTGTTTCATTTCTCACGGAGAACACTACATAATCTATCGGCCTCTCACTCCGAGATGTGTTGATATTGAAAAGGTGGCACTCTGCTCCATGCCTCCGACTACTAAAACCAAAACGCACTATCGAGTCTAGAGCCATGAGATTCATTAAAATATCTCTTAGGAACACTTCCATATGTGCGAAATCTAAGGGACTTGTTCCTATGGAGATTCCCCTTGGTCTAATTCTACGCCTTATGACGAAAGGGGAGTCGGCGTGGCGTAAAGTGAAGATTGGGGGGAGTAGAGAAAAATGCCCTTCTGGGGTATTCCGAAGGTGTAACCTAGGCAACAAAAAAGGGGCCCGATACTTCAACTAGAGGAGCGACCTGTCGGTTCACCAAACCCCGACTCAGCGTCACACGTTCTCCAGGTCCGAAGGGATCCAGTGCCCAACTACCGACTCCTCCCGGAATTGCGTTATCGGAGCCGAGCCAGGAATGGCCGTTAGTGGACACCCACCTTCACCGGTTAGAGAGGCCCTCTTTAATACATTAAGAAAAGATGTTCACAGGGGCCAGAAAGACTCGGTCATAGGAACTTAGACCACCTACGCGCTGGTGAAAACCACCTCGACCGGATCAGAGTAAACAACAATGTCGAATCAGGCCGCCCCTTGCCTTGAAAGAATTCACACGCGGCCACCAGCTTTCCCAAAATAAGGGGGGATCTGATGCTTACTGCTCACGAAAACATCCGACCTATACTATAAGTCGTCCGCCTATTTTTCTGATCTCCTTTCCTTCTATTAATCATATTTTTGGCTTTGCCCCATTCAAGCTGAAAAATGGGGTTGATGGTGTTGGCTAAAAAAGAAGGAGAGAGGAGAGCCTCGGGGTACGCTCACTTCTGCATTTTTGTTTAAGGTTCTCGAGATTCTCAATCGCTCTTTTTTTAGTGGGGAGGAATAGTACGTGAATGAAGATTCTCAGACGAGGGAATCGTTCCTCTCTAAATAAAAAGAAGCTAGTTCTATTGATAGAGCTTTCACGTCTGCGCATAGAAGACTTTTTTTTCCCTTTCATTCCGTTCTTACCATATTATGGGCAGTTGGGTTGGAATCCGTGTGATGGTTCGAAAGTGCTTTCAAATATTCTTCGCATCCCCAGAGAGATATATTGTTTCCATTGTGACTTGGTCGTCAAAAGGGGCACTACTAGTGTTGTGTACTTTTCATTGGAGCACACCTTTCGCTAGGAAGGGATCAGTTACGAGTACGAAATGCTTTTCACATACAAGTCGGATAGCGCGATAAGGCAGTTACACTCCTCCGCCTGGCATTCCAATTCAAATACTAGTGAGGTAGACAACCTCATGTCATGCGTGAAAATAGTAAGGACCTTGCCTACGGGCTCATTGGGACACTCAAGTACGAAGGAATTTTTCACTTAATTTAATTAAGGAAGGTTTCAGAGACAGAGGATCAAAGCAATGGAAAAGCAAGGGAACGAGGCGACCGGAGGGAGGGTTTGGTATGGTAGTGAGACCAATAGGGAAACATAATAAATAGGGAGTATGTGAAAGATCCATTGACACACGAAGGTAGAAGTCAGGTATGTATTACATAGCATAGCTACTGAATTCGCAAAGACTCCTTCCTCTTTTAAGTTCAGTGAGGAACTCGCCTGAGGGAAAGGGACTGCGACCTTCAACTCCCAAGATATATCATATAGTATAGCATGTTGCCCTGAAGAAGGATTGGAGTTATTTTCCTTCGGTCCATAAACGCAAGAATCGCGAGACGGCAGACATCGGCCGATGAGGCTAGTAGGGCCCTAGTCCTGTAACCATTTAGAAGGGGCAATGAGAATTGAATTCACCATGAGCATAACAATCTTATTGGAACTTGAAAGAGAAGTGAATTTGTGAATGCCTAACTGAACATTCAAGATTGGATTCAGAAGCTGAGGCGACCGGAAGGGAGGCGAGCGAAGTGAGGCCACTCCTCTGCCAAAGAATTTCATAGATATAAACGGTTTAGCTCCCTTCTAAGCCTTTAGAGGATTAGAGGAATCATCGATGAAAGTGTTACTTACTTACTTACGAAGATCGACTGGATAACCTTCTACTGACAGAGTGGTGGGTGCTACTGTCTTATCTTATCCCTTCTTCTTTTACCCCGGCCCGGGGCTGGTCATTCAGTTCAGTCAAGTTCATATGCTTTCCAACGTGGGAGTAAAGGGAGTTGGTAGCATTCCCCTGGCTTTCCATTTCCAATAAGTCTGGGATAAACTAGAAGACTAACTCCTTCCCCTCCTAGGGCTTCAGCAAGGTGTCTATTCTGAGGCTTAGGATAATGAAGCAGCCCCGGGTGTGAGTGAACTCCCCTCTACTTCCAGGAAATAGGACTAAACCTAAAGTATCTTCTCTTCTCCGGCTCTAGCTTACGTTTGAGTTTCCTCTGACTACAAGGGAATTTCTCAGCTGGAGCAGAAGTGGACGAATAACACCTCCTTTCCTTGCATTAGCGCCCGCTTTTCCACATCCACTTCAGGGAGAGAGCAAGTATAAATCATAGCTTTAGGCTTTCGAGCCTTTCTTCCTAGGACATAATTACTTGAACTTGAGCGGTTGTCTGGAACTGATGCTACACCTTGGGGCTGCAGTCCCTTCTTCTTAGCACGGATGTCCCTCTGCAATCCCCTGCTCCTACCATTGAAACAGCTAGGGGCTAGTAAGTCCTGTCAATATCAGGGAAAGAATAGCTCCCGAAGGGCTTCCTTCTTTATCTAAGCGACTAATAGGCTTGGGTGGCTAGGGCACATGCTATTGAGGTTACATGCCTGGTCCCGAAACCACATCTGGCAGATGCGATTCCTGGATGTAGTTGGATGTGATTATCGGTGAAAGCATAGAAGGATCTCCTGTCAATAGTCACAGGGAATTACACTATAGCTTTAGGACCTGACCTGTAATAGGTGGTGTAAATGTCCTTATTTATTATAGGATGAAGATGATTCACTCACCAAGAAGACCGTCTACTCGAGCAGTAAGAGTTGATTCAATTGCCAACAGAAGACCGTCTGCGACAACAAGACCATCAGCAGCAGATGATTGAACAGTGGATGCGTTGAGGAGATCAGCCCTAATTGAAGACCCGATACTCTCAACCAAGAACTTCTATATATAACACCAACCGCGGAACAGGAGCATGCGTTACACACGTCGTCAGCTAGCGGACGAAAGCAGAGTGGGACCTTCTCCGATAGTCTCTTTCATCATAATATTGAAAGCTTCCCCGCCCGATGCTTTGTTAATGTCAGAGTTTATATCAAGATGAAAGGGAAAGACAATAAGAAAGATTCAAGATAAAGACTAGAGGAAGGGGCTTTCTTAGAAGAATTCCCACTTAGACTGGTAGTGAGAACCCGATCTCCAGAAGCTAATTGGCAAGGTTCGACTTGACCGGAGCGGATCGCAACTCAAGAACAACTAGAGTTCACTCACCCACGTGCCCAATACTTGATGTGATGACTCTAGCCCCGTGTCGGCTTCATTGACGAGTCATGATGCTGCGATATAGGATCAAAATCGACATTCATTTAACTTAACTCATCAAAGCAAGGAGTGGCTACTAGATAGACAATTAGTTCCAAGACTAAGAGATTGGGCTATCGGCCGGTATCAGTTGAAGTCAACAAAGAAGGAAAGCCTTCTCCCAATCCAACATTTTCAGGTGAAAAGAAGATAGATGACTGAGAGTCACGGGATTTTGAAAGCGCCGCATCTAGCTCAGCAGCTTCTTCAAAAGAGATGACGGATACAGAGCGGTTACCACTTGTAGGCTCATTCACCAACTAGGCCATGAGTTTGCTTTAACGAGTGCACGAGCAGAAGCGGAGACAGATTTGTCCCCCGATCTGAGATATTAGCGAGATTAGCTACATGCCACTTAACCTAAAGAAAGGTCGACCTGAGAAAGCCCTTTTTAAGCTAATAGGATAACTTCACTTACTAAATTTCTTGAGTAGCGAGAATCTTTCCTCAGAGGCACGGAAGGGTCCAAGCCATAGGAAAGACAGCAACTTGAGTGCGGAGAAGAGGAAAGGGCGCTCGAAGCAAAAAGAACGAAAAGCACACCATATAGGTCAGCGGCATCAGTAGTTGAAGAAGTTGACGGCCGGATTCAAGCAAAAAATGGGATAACCTGAGAAGGAGATGTCTCCTTTCTATATGAAAGACGAAGATCTGGCTTTGAAGCCTCCTTGAGTCCGGCTTAGCTTCAGGTACGAGTCAAGAACAGAAGAAGGGGATCGCCACAATCAAGAATACCCTTGTGTTCACCAAAAGGACACAAGGGGTACAAGAGTCTTAATGAGATCAAAGGATCATGCCTTATCTCATGATGGTTACTATGTTTCAAATGGTCTACAGTCGTGGGGTAATCTCCAGCGACTCACTGAATCGTGGGTGCACTTCAGTGTGTCCGTGTAAGCCCTTTCGGGGGTATCCAGTTCAGAATGGCCTGGGCGAGGACTAGAGAAAGTCTTCACACTATGTTGTTGACAATCTCGAAGTCTGAACCTGTAAGTACTGGATGATTTATCACTAACGGTTTTATGCAGCTACCTATAAACATTCATCAACCATCATCTCATATATCAAACATCTTCACCTCAGCATACTCATACTTATGAAGATCATCCTCAACAAAGCTCAAGTGTAAAAGTTCAAGACAAAAGGATCAAGTTAACGACAAAGTGTAACGACAAAGTCAAAAAGCTAATCAAGATGTCAAGAACAAGTTCATATATCTAATGATGAAAGAATAAGGGGAGATTGTTAGCATAAGTATAAAGTCCAAGATGTATGAGTATGTTGGAGGACACGACGCATCACCACACGAAGATGTTGATCAAGGAAAGAACTACCAAACGGCGATTACTTTTCACATTGCATGAAGGAATGAATAATGAAGACTACTCTACAATGACACACAAAGTTAAAGACGATGAAGACAAAAGACCTATCACCGGGAGCATCATTGAAATGACCATCCCTTAGGGGGAGATTGTTAGCATTTAATTTATATGTAAAGTGATGGTCATTTGTATTAATAGAACATGTGTGTCATGTAGTTAGTTAAGTATAGGAAGGCTTTGTGTTGGACCCTATTAGAATGTAAAAGACAAGTCAATGTAACATGTAAAAGCCCAAGTCCAACACAAAGCCCACCAAGCCCAAGATAAGCCACTTAGGGTGCTGGCCAAATGAGTATAAATACACACACTCTCACACAAATCAAGTGTGCCTCAAAAAGAGTAGTATAGGTGAGAGTGTGTGTGTGCTTTATGTGTGTGTTTGTTTTCTTTCATGTGAAGCTAATAAACATTCGGTTCTAAGTTATAACATACGATCCATATCACTTTCATCTATATCATTCTTCTTCTATTGTTTTGAGTGTCACGAGTAGTATTTAATATAGTAGTTAGTTGTAATGATAAAGGTAGGATTCTTAGTCTTTAAAATTGCTCACAAATAGATCAATTAAACCTCTAATATATTTATTAGAAGTATTATTTTTGAAACTAAAACGTTTCATAGCTATTTTGCTTTTTTCTTTTCCGATTTTCTGCATCTTTATTGTTTATATAAAATAACTTGAAACTGAAGAAAGAAAAAAACCAAGCTTCCTTATCTTAAGATTGAACTTCCTACCTTTGGTTAAATTAACCAACATTTTACCACTTTGCGATACAAACAATATTGTTATGAGTTAGGTCTTTATAGGTTTATTGTTAGAATAACTATGTATTATCCCTATAGAGGCAGCACACCAAAACATAAAACTAAGGCAAAGACGTCATTGCTCTAAAAAGCACACAGATGATAGAATTCAATAAATATAGTAACAAAAGTCTTTACAGCGTAATAAATTGGTCGAAAGCAGCGCCTCAGACTCACTGGCTGCTGAAATGGTAGGAGGCACAGCGGCTGCAAGCTCTTTGAAATCTTTATCCTATAAACCATGACATTCACTTAGCAAGTCGATCAACTCTAATGATGTTGGGAAATAATTAGCATTTACAGAACTTGTAAAGCGAAAAAACTTTTAGTCAGAAGATCGAGTCCCCCTTGATCAAGTGTTGGTACAACAATTTCAAGGTCCTGAAAGTTCAAGGATGATCCATTAACTATCAAAGAGCACATAATCCTAATTAAAGACTGTAGATTTATCACCTGTGTAGAATACTTTGGAAACGTGGATTTATAGTCAGGTAAAATACCCTCCCTCGTTTAGAACAGTCACTCGGCCTAAAAAATGAACAAACAACATGAGCTTATTACAAATGCAATTACAAAGGCCATTATTTATCTAATACAAAATGCAACATAAAGTGAACTTTATTTGGTTCTTAATAGTTAATATGATAAATAGAATTAAGGGGCTCATTCTATATCCACATATGATAATGCTCTTGATTGTTTCCTTTATTATATGTTCCATTTTTCTTATTGACTTTTTTTGTTGAAAGGTCACCAGTTGTTTGTTAAGTTAGTAAAATTTACAAAAACGTGCAATGGAACGACAAAATACATGGGCATGAACGTGGTTGACGCGTCAAGTCACATTAAAATAAGGTGCTAATTTGTAGTGGCCTGTGAGTTTGCGGTTTAAGATTATTTCAGTGAACGATAAGAAAAAAGTACCTCAACATAAGAGTTGTTCACATAGCTCAATTCTTGCTTGCCACTGTTCATGCCTGCAAGTCTACAACTTGCGTCATTAAGGTTCTTTACTTGCCATTGCAGTTTCTTTCCGGTACCAAGCCTTAGCTATTCATAGACCTAAAGCAAATTTAGATAAAAAGAAAGCACACTTCATAATAATAAGAACTTAAGAATTAAGATTGAAGATGTTTAATATTTAATCATTTATCAAATTTGTAGCGCTTCAAAACCTAAACACATTTTACCCATTTACATTGAAGCCATTTCTACACATTTGCTTTATCGACAGTCAGCCCAAACACAACCTGAACACATTTTACTCATTTCCTATGTAAAAATATCGACAGAAATTGAGACTCATTCAAAGATCATGAAATGTAATTATTTAGGATGCTTAGTAATGAAAATATAGTTCAGAAAAAGTCAATACATGGGTCTTACCGAATAGACACAGTACGGGCTCAAGAATTTGCACCATTATTGCCATTTGCTCAATTTATCCATTGCCGTAACCTTTTATTCCTACAACCTGCATAAGAATTATTTATATTACTCCTCAAATACAACACCTTTCATCCAAGACCAACATTGTAAATTAAAATACATACATGAGTGTCCTTGATTTCTTTCATTCATCTTCAATAAGATCAACAGCTCATCATATGCATTGACTACTTCTAGCTGAAACACATGCTGATAGAATGAAAAGGTTATCTTTAGCAGTACTTTATG
Organism: Artemisia tridentata subsp. tridentata; assembly: GCA_021014915.2. Lineage (NCBI taxonomy): Eukaryota > Viridiplantae > Streptophyta > Magnoliopsida > Asterales > Asteraceae > Artemisia > Artemisia tridentata. The sequence goes on from CP139505.1 coordinate 15,658,781, forward strand.
AGTCAGTAGTTTACTCATAGTTAAACATGAAAACAATATTAACAGTACATATCATCAAGACAAATTATGACAACAATTTTGTCTAAAATGTATTTTACACAAACTCATAATCCCATTGTATACGCTAACACAAACACCCCCTTAAACTTTTTCGAGCATAATCACCTACATTAATATTAAAAACTACAAATTATGAATCTTTTTCTTTTCGGAAACGGATTTAAAACTAACCCAATTCATAAAATTCTAACAACTTTTCAGAAACTAAAAAATAGAAAAATAACCTGTTTGAAATATGTTGTAATAGAAATTCGAAAATTAACCAATTGATTTGCTTTTCGGTGGCTGATAATATAATAACTTGATGAGAATACGTTTTAGGAAACAATATTGATCCAGGACCGTTGGATGAGAATTATTTCCACGTGGCAGGTTTTAGGGTAGTAGATTTCGATTTCTTTGGAAGAAGTTCAAAAGTGTTATAAATTTAAGAGTTAATTTCATAAATGGTCCCTGTGGTCTGTCGGGTTTAACGGATTTAGTCCATTTACTTTTTTTTAACGGGTTTGGTCCCTGTGGTTGCGACCCATAACGGGTTTGGCCCCTTGACCAAATTTTCCGTTTGTTGACCGTTAAATTGGTCATGTGACGTGCACATGAGAGGGTAATTGTGTCATTTTGCATATCCTAGAAATCCTTCTTCTTCTTCTTTATAACAAGTTATGCCTAATTTTTTTTAACCCTTCTACTTCATTATTCCAAACACACACAAACCCACTCTGATCGTTTCATTCTCCACACACAAACACGTCTGATCGTTTCACCTGCTTTCACAAACACATCTTCACTCCCCACCCACCTACAACCGAACGCTGGCGTCTCGATAACCACCACCATGACCGGCTTAAAAACCCTCAATTCGTTATAATTTGGTGGGTTTGTGTTTGTTTTTCTTGCGTTTGATTTGGGTTTGTAGATTAGAAACAGGTTTTTTTGGCTTCAAAGATCTTGTAAAAATCGGTCTCGGGTAAGGTTAAATGATTTTTGTTTCTTTGTTTTTCTTAAAGATCGATGATATTGGCTTCTTGATTTTTGAAAATCTTGAATGGTATTAGAAACCCGCGATCTTGTTTTTCTTTCTCTTTGTTGTGATGTTGAGGTTGTATTTAGTGTAATAACTTAAGTTGGTGTTGTGATGTGATGTTGAGAAGTTGGTGCCGAGATCTTGTTTTTCTTTTTCTTAAATGGTATTGAGAAGTTGGTGTTGTACTGGTACTAAGACCATTTTTCTATGCTTCAAAAAATATTAATGACGGGTGGAGATGAAGAAGTAAATGAAGGTGTGGTTTAATGGTTAGTTAAATCTATAAGTTGTTGATATTAGTTGAATAACTTAAGTGGGTTAAGTTAATTTAATTTTGTTGGGTTTTCACTTTTGAAGTTTTGAGTGTCTAAAGTTTTGTATTTCGGTTAAATAGTACATGAAATATGGTGGTCGGAATTTTATGGCGTGGTCGGAGTTTTATCGGTGTAGCCGGAAATAGTGGTGGTGAATATGGTGCGTTGTTGAAGATGATTGGGATAATAATAATAATATTTTTTTGAAAAAATGAAAAGAGCAAGAGGGCGTAAGAAAATGAAAAGAAAATATAGGAACGAGTAAAGAGATTTTTTCAAAATTCTTATTAAATTTTGAAAAATGAGATTTTCGTTTTTTAAGAATAAAAAATTTGTGACTAGTTAACCGGTTTTCTTCAGTTTTTATGAAAAAAATGAGTTGTTTTTACCGACTAAACAAACCCTTAGCTTTTTAACTTTGTACAATGTTTTTCTTTCATAATTTGTTAATTGCATCCTTGTAAGTACCAATTTTTTTTTCCTTATATGTTTCCCTTTAAGGGCTTTAACAAATGAAAATCTTTAAAAATTGGGCTATCAAACAGGTTTGGACTAATGGGTTACTTTTCATAAAGCCCATGACCACAACGACTATAAAGTGAATCATAGCACTAAGTACTACAAAAAGTAAAAACCAACTCATGCACAACAACACACATATTCACTGATCGAACAATCATCAAGTACGTCCTATATTCATTCATAATCAAGTTTACATATTATATTTGTTTTCAAGAATATGAATATGTTATGCATGTATGAGAAAAGTTCCATACGAAACATGATTTATCTAAAAAACAAATGGGTAGATCTCAACCATTGATCCTCTCTCCATCCAATGGTTTAGATTTATTATCATTTTAAAATAAAAATATACTTAAGGGCATTTTAGTAATTCTGTATAACAAATAAACACTCCCTCTAACCTCCCAAACACACACACACTGGGAAATTGACTCTCTCTCTAAACAAATCGACTTTCTCTCTAAACAAGCCCTAGACCGCCATTAAACCACCGTCAAACCACCGTCAAACCACCCTAATTCTTTAAATCATTCCAATTAAATGGACATACGAGATGAAATTGGTGTATCTAATCCGGATTCGTTGGCTAAAGCGGATTTGTTGCCCAAATCCGATCAAAATAAGCTTCCAAATGTAGATTGTGGTATTTTTTTAGCTTATTTTGTTATATTAGTTATTACATGTTGTTGCATTGCTTATTTTTTTTTCTTATTTTTGTGTTTATTTGATTGTTTTAATGTGTAGGTGAAGTGTTTGATGAAATGACTGACTAACTGATTTTTTTTGTGTGTGTGTTTGACTTTGTTTATAGTTGGTTTGTGTGTGTTTGAGTGTGTTTATAGCTGGTAGAGATTAATAGTTTGTTATGTGGATTCGGATGTTATGGATTTGATATTTTTACTGTGCTAATTATTTTGTGAGTGGTGAAAATGCTTGCCTGAGTTTTTTCTTTTTATGTGAGTAGCTATATATTAATTCAAGTTAACAGTTGGCAGAAAGTAGACCAACTAGAGCCATTACCAGCGCCTACATTAGTCATTTAGTGGGACTGCAATTAAGCTCTTACTGCACTAGACTTCTCCACTAGTGTGTTATAGCACCATTCAAACCATGACACTTATGAGTCTTACTGTGAAGATATCATGAAATACTGCATCGGAAATGAAATTAGAAAAGTATATTGTATCCCATGGGATTCTGTATGAATCCCATGGGATTCAGACTGAATCCCATGGGATACAATATGAATCCCATGGGATTTGCTAGTTCCTATATGCTTATTTATTTTTGATTTTATTACAAGTAGCAACACTATCATTAATGCTTTTTTATTATATAACTAATGTTTTTCTTTTTTTTTTTTTTTTTTTTTTTTTTTTTTGTAGGTGTTCTTAAATCTACTCCTGGTGGTATACCGAGGTTTAATCCTTTTGACCAGAAGGCGAAGAAGCTTACGAAGAAGGATGTTTTAAACCCAACGCCAATTTCAATGTATGATCCTTTTGACCAGTTGCCGACGAAGTCAGTTGTTTCAGCGAAGGCGGAGAAAGTTGTTAAGGATAAGAAGGAGAAGGAAAAAGTAAGTTTTTCTCAATCTAAAATAGGTTCTGTCCAAAAACGTGTAAACTGGAAAACTCAGTAATCCTATGGGATTCTGTATGAATCCTATGGGATTCTGTATGAAAAGGGTTGTATCAAAAGCGGAAAAGGGTTGTATCAAAAGCCGATAAGAGTAAAAAAGGTGTCGATCTGTTTTTTTTATTTAATTGATACAGAATCCTATGGGATTCTGTATGAATCCCATGGGATTCATATTGTATCCTTTGTGATCAAGTTGTTTATGTTTTGTATTTTTTTTATGTAGACAAGGTTGATATTCAAGATTCTCAACTAGATGTGAAGAAAAAGAAAGCGAAGGTGCAGGAGCAAGAAGGTGTGTTTTTTTTATGTACACTGTTGATATTCAGAATCCCATGGGATTCTGTATGAATCCCATGGGATTCATTCATGGGATTCATTCAGAATCCAATGGGATTCAAGAGAATCCCATGGGATTCATACAGAATCCCATGGGATTATGTTGAATCCCATTGGATTCATTCAGAATCCCATGGGATTCATATTGTATCCTTTGTGATCAAGTTGTTTATATTTTGTATTTTTTTTTATGTAGACACTGTTGATATTCAAGATTCTCAACTAGATGTGAAGAAAAAGAAAGCGAAGGTGCAGGAGCAAGAAGGTGTGTTTTTTTTATTTAGACACTGTTGAAATTCAGAATCCCATGGGATTCTGTATGCATCCCATGGGATTCATACAGAATGGGATTCTGTATGAATCCCATGGGATTCATACAGAATGGGATTCTGTATGAATCCCATGGGATTCATTTGGGATTCATTCAGAATCCCATGGGATTCTGTCTGAATCCAATGGGATTATTTCAGAATCCAATGGGATTCTGTATGAAGCCATAGGATTCATTCAGAATCCCATGGGATTCATCCCATGGGATTCTGTCTGAATCCCATGGGATTCTGTATGAATCCCTTGTGATCAAATTATTTATATTACGTGTTTTTTTTATGTAGACTCCGATGATTTTCAAGATGAGAAGAAACATAAATTGTTTAGCATTCAACATCTAACACTTTTTATGGCTTAGATTTGGTCAACAGTTCTTCGTGTTCTTTGCCTTACATCAAATGGCTCTCTCCCTCTCTTTTTCGATTGATTGCGGCCATTGGCAGAACAGAAGTGCTTTCAAACTCTTTGGGCGTCTTCATCTTGTTTCTGGTAGTCAACCTTGGAGGATTCTTAGTGGCTAAGGGATAAAGGGATAAAGGGACAACATTTATCCTTGGTGTAAAAAAGAGGAACTACTTATATAAAAGTTTTGCTTTGAAAAGTCAGTTGTAAAAATACAAACGATTATGTTTGCTCCACTAAACAAATAGTATTTTTTTTATCATCTACCACATGGGTTGCAGTTGGTCCCCACTAAAGCTAGAAGTTTATTTCAACTTTTTTTACAACTAGAGGAAAGACTATTTGATGGTCATTGATTTCTTTTTTCTAATGTTTTTCATTGTTTAGAGATATTTATTGGGTATAAGTTTGACTTCCTCGATAGTAATGTAATGTGAGATGATTGGATTAATGTAATTGTCACTTTAAATTCATAAAAAAATATTCCCTTGTGATTTCATACATAATCTCATGGGATGCACCAAAGAATCCAATGGGATTCATACAGAATCCCATGGGATGCACCAAAAAATTCCATGGGATTCACAATGAATCCCATGGGATGCACCAAAGAATCCCATGGGATTCATACTGAATCCTTTGTGATTTATCGTCTTTTTACGAATCCAGTGGGATTTTTCTGGACGGAAATTTTGAAGAAAAAAAAAATCGTATTTTTACGAATCCCATGGGACTTTTACGAATCCCATGGGATATTTCTGGACGAAAATTTTGAAAAAAAAAATAACCTTTTTACGAATCCTGTGGGATTTCTTTACGAATCCCGTGGGATTTTTCTGGACGGAAATTTTGAAAAAAAAATTCGTCTTTTTACGAATCCCATGGGATTTTTACGAATCCCGTAGGATTTTTTTTGGACGGAAATTTTGAAAAAAAATCGTCTTTTTACGAATCCCATGGGATTTTGAAAAAAAATCGTCTTTTTACGAATCCCATGGGATTTTTTACGAATCCTGTGGGATTTTTCTGGACGGAATTTTGAAAAAAAAGTCCGTCGAAAGTATATAACAATGCATATCTATAGAAAGATAATTTTTTTCTCGTCGCGATGGTGTATTTTTCGTAGCTTGAAGATTTACCGTTTGCAAGATATGTTGTTTTAAAAAAAAGGTGGAAAGTGGGTTTTTATATTAAATGAGCTAAAATGTCAATTTTGCTATCCCTTTTTTATTTTTTGATTTGATCTTAGCCATTAGATGAAATGTGGATGGATAGTTAAGATTGATTTATTTGTTTTTTAAGTGATACTTGTTTTGCATCGATCTCACCTCATGCATGTATAGCTTCGGTATAGAAGCGTAGTGATCATAAAATAACAAGACAGTTTTATATGCAACAACTTTAAAGTCAGGCTTCATGCAATGCGTGTAGTTTACTTGATTCGAGAAGAATATATGATGATTGATGATCTTAGCCAACTTGTAAACCGACAGTATTGGAGCATAGGCCGGTCACCAACTATTATTCCATTCCACTTAAGAGAAAGAAAAAAAAAAAAAGCGTGTATCCGACAGTCAATAAAAGGTTGCAAACACATGTATTATAAACGTTTTCTATTTTTATGCTTTTTATCTTTACTTTTAACAATCATAGTTACACGTCATATGCGAAGATATCTAGGCCACATAGCTACAAAGGCCCATTCTGGCATGATACATTGATACACACATTTCATGTAGAATTTCATTTGATCATATCTCATTTGTCTATTATTTATTACGTTAAAAAATATGTAAATTCTTTTTTCTTGCTGTATGGTAAATTATTTCTTTTGGCCAAGCGTCAAACATACTATGTTAACCTACTATCAATAAAATATTTCTTCAAGAAGGCCGAGACTATTGGGTCTTGCTATGGCTACCCCGTACAAGTACTACCCATCTAATATTCACTTTATTTACAAAAAAAGATAGTTTTTACGTTTTTTTTTAATGTATCTTTTGACTTTTTGTATTTTTGACTTATCAAACTTTATATTTTATATTCTGCACTTTAATTTCGCAATTTTACACACTTTATTAACATGACAAGACAGTCTTTTATTATTTTATGCTTCATATTTTTTGTGTTTTAGTACTTTTAACTTATCAAACTTTACTTTTTTTGTTCCATTTTTTTTTTGTTTCGCAGTTTTATAATAAAAACAAAATTACAAAAATAAAAGAAAATAAAAATAAAAAGTTAAGAGAAGTTATTACTTGTATTTTAGGAGGGGTACCAATATGTGATCCCGACTATTTATTACCCAACTACTCCCTTCGTCCCAAAATAAATGTCATGTTTGACTTTTTGGGGTCTTTTTTGTTAAACTTTGACTTTAAATATTTTTATTTGCGTTATATAATACTTTATGAAAATTATACCAATGAAAATACATTTGAAAGCCAATCCATACATATATTTTGCATCAAGTATTATATAACACAAATAAAAATATTTACAGTGAAAGTTGAACAAAAAAGACTCTAAAAAGTCAAACATGACATTTATTTTGGGACGGAGGTAGTAAAACGGTACGATAAAGAAAGGTGAGACTTTAACTCCAAAATTTAATACAAGTTGTGTAAAAACAAAAGGGTGGAATTAAATAATTATTACAATTCAAAATCAGATGAGCCATATTCGTGACATGATGAAATGAGAAATGCATAAAGAAAATTGAAAATAAGATCCATGCACGTAGCATAAATAACATAACATACCAGTTTCTTTATCATGACCAAACTGCAAGAAAAGCCATTTTCTTTATCATTTTTTTGCTTATAAAATCAGTAGCAAATAAGTCGACCAAATGGAATCAAGTATCTCTTCAATAACTAGCGTGCGGTTTCTGTTAGCGTTGTAAGATGGGGAGATAATCATGCCTATACATACCGTCATACCGACCCCTAAAGGAATGGTTACAGCGAAAAAAGAACATGCCATTAAAGTTGGATGCAGGGACCGAGCTTTGTTTTGGGGATACATCCGCTAGTGCAAACCCTTCTAGGAATTGATTGAATGATAATGCCCCCAGAAAGATCTAACTTTGCACGAGTGTTTTGCTATGTCTAATGAAAGGCCAACCATGACTAAATATGACACGATTCCTAGTTGTTGAATTAGTAAAAAAAAAAAGGGTTAAAAAACACGAGTAGTCCGTTTTTCTTTGCAAACTACCTGCCATTATTTATGAAAATGCAATAACAATGCTATAGCTTGCATAGATGAACATACTTGTTCATTTGTCTTGTGTTAGCCTATCATACTTTTTTGGGCATCTAGAGTTATTAAATATTGGCTTCGTGTCCGGTTTGGGTCATTTTTTTGACCCACTTTGTTTCTAGCTAAGTTTTCAACCAATTTTTAAGCTAGTGAGTTGTATATCAAGCTCTACTATATGTCCAAATTTGCTTAATCATACACACTGTAGTAGTGTAGTCTGTAGTGTTTCTTTGGCAGCAAATTAAAAGACCGATTATTAGGAAAAGTAATCACTTGTATAAAAAATCGTACATGCGAGACAACAAGATGCCAAATACGACTCTCAACATCATCATAACTGAAACCATGGGAATGAATATGTGAATCCCACTCGAGTCATCTCGAACATCTTGAATTTGCTTCGTTTGTTTACTCTCATACTACTGAGTAATATTGAAGTCAACAAGCAATGTGGTCAAAGCATGTGAATGAATCCTGGGGCTAAGATGAAACCATCAGTAAAGGCCTCAGTGACTAAGAAGAGGTTGGAGTCAGTTTTGAGGAAACGCCCGTTCTTACTAATTACTGGCATGGATATGCCTATGATTCCGGTAGAAAGAATTGTGGAAATGGCAACGAATTTGAGGTTGAAAGCGATTTTATCATCGTGGCATTAGTCAAAGTCAGGGTGTGTCATTGCAACTAGTTTTTAACATGGATCTAGAAAAGTTCCTGAAATAAGATCCTACTGGGATCCAATAAAAGTTGGTTACTAATACTGTGAAGTCAGTGGGACATGTGCTCATTGCCTTGAGCTTTGTCCTTATTGAAAGGTTAGTCGGCACCCAAAAAGGGTGCATGGTCAGCCATGGTGTAAGAATTTCCATGCCGATTTAAACATTTTGTGGAATGTTGTAATGCATAACTCAGATTGACCTGCTTTACTTTAAACGGAAAAGTGTTTTTACATAGTGAAAACTAAAGCCACATAAGATTGATTACAAATGGCAGTTTGCTAAAACAAAGTTAAACAAACTAATCTCGATACAAAAAAAAAAATAATAATAAAAAAAAAAAAAAAAAAGTTATATAAATATATATACTCTAGATAGATCACAACCTCAAACACCTGACATGGTGTGTTTGGGTGTACTTTTTTATTAGACTAAAAAGTTTAGAAATTACTGGATAGTATTCCAGTTGCCTACATTTTGTAAAATGGAATGATGTTTGTGTAGAGGTGTCAAAATGGGCGGGCCGGGCGGGCACGGGCGCAGGCTAGAACGGGCGCGGGCTAAAATGGGCACGGGCCAAACGGGCACATGTTATACAAATCGCTTTATAAAAGACCCAAAATGACGTAATAAATTCCTTAAACGTAATACCTCTTTTATATTTAAAAAATTAAATATAAGTTTTTTTTTCATTTGGGCACAAATTGCCACTTCTATGCTTGTGTAATAAAAATGTTGACATAATTCAGAAATGACAATGTTTTTTCAGTGAATTTACGAAGAAAGAGTCGAAAGAGTTTGACAGAAATTGTGTGGACACCAATTGAAATTCTATCAAGTTGAAGAGATAACGATTATGTGGAAGCCATGCCCAACCCATAGTATGGGTTAGAAAGTTGAAGAGATAACGACAAAGACTTGGTATTGACTATCGTTTACTCTTTGCCATTGACTTGGAAAAGTAGAAGGTTTTGTTTATGCATATATACATGATAATTACCAAGAATGTATCATATGATTAATCTTGAGTATTTACTTTTAAATTTTGACGATCAAGCAAGCATTAACAATGTGTCCTACTTCCTCCAAAAATCTTACTGTTCATATGCACAATTTCACTTATGTCCTTATGATGCTCATTTTTGTGTTAGCAAAAACCAGTGCTAATAATTTCAACAAATCAAGAGAAGCAAAAGCTTTGAATGCAACTAATTGGTGGGGATATATAGATGATTCTTTTGATCATTGTTATTTGTCAGAAATCAATTGCAACAAAGCAGGAAGTGTCATTTCAATATACCATGACGGTGATGGTAGGGAAGATCTAGGTGATCTGAAAAGCTTCGACTTCGCTTCATTTCCAAACCTTAAGAACATTTCTATTTGTAACTGCAAGCTTGGAGGGAGCATCCCAGAGCAGATTGGTTTGCTATCAAACTTAACATATCTTTCGCTTTATAGTAATCAGCTCACAGGTAGATTACCTGACTCGTTTACCAATCTCACCCGTTTGGAAAACCTTGATCTTTCTAATAACAATCTCACAGGTAATTTAACTGTCTCGTTTGCCAATCTCACCCGTTTAGAAAACCTTGATCTTTCTAATAACAATCTCACAGGTAAAATACCTGTCTCGTTTGCCAATCTCACCCGTTTGGAAAACCTTGATCTTTCTAATAACTATCTCACAGGTAAATTACCTGTCTCGTTTGCCAATCTCACCCGTTTGAAATACCTTGATCTTAGTCAAAATAACTTTATTGGTCAAATTCCTTCATCGTTTGGTTCCATGGTTAATCTTACCAACCTGGACCTGAGCGCAAATCAACTGGATGGATCAATCCCACCTGCGCTTATAACTAACTTGCATAAGCTTGAAACGTTGGACCTGAGTAATAACAATCTTGATGGTCCAATTCCCTCAAGAGCTAATTTACATGTTCCCTTCACAAGTAAATTACCTGTCTCGTTTGCCAATCTCACCCGTTTGAAATACCTTGATCTTAGTCAAAATAACTTTATTGGTCAAATTCCTTCATCGTTTGGTTCCATGGTTAATCTTACCAACCTGGACCTGAGCGCAAATCAACTGGATGGATCAATCCCACCTGCGCTTATAACTAACTTGCATAAGCTTGAAACGTTGGACCTGAGTAATAACAATCTTGATGGTCCAATTCCCTCAAGAGCTAATTTACATGTTCCCTTCACAAGTTTAACATACCTCAATCTTTCTCATAATAGTTTCAATGTTTTTATTCCATCTCAGCTAGTGAGGTTGAGAAATTTGGCTACGGTGGATTTTAGTCAAAACCAGTTAATGGGTTCGATCCCATCATATCTTGATTCCATGGCCAATCTCACCAACCTGGCCTATCTTTCATTTCGTGGGAATCTAATTACAGGTAAGTTACCAGTTTGGATAACCAATCTCACACAATTATTCAACCTTGATCTTAGTCGAAACAACTTTACGGATCTCATCCCGCCATCTTTTGGATCCATGGTCAATCTCAAAGTTCTCGACTTGAGCGAAAATCAACTGAACGCATCCATCCCACATGAAATAAGTAACTTGAAGAATCTAGAAACGCTGAACCTGAGCGACAACAATCTTGATGGTCCAATTCCCCTAGATGTAGCATATTTGATGAACTTGGCACATTTAGACCTTCATCATAATCATCTTGAGGGTGCTATTCATCCAGCACTTAAGAAGCTTTCAAGTCTTGAATTTCTTTATTACCTTGATTTATCATCAAATAAGTTGTCAGGAAACATGTCGTTTGGTAATCCCTGTTTTCTTGTGCATCTAGACCTTTCTTGGAATCTGATGACGGGCAATATCACAAGAGCGCTTGGTTGCAGAAACATATATTACTTGGACATTAGTGGTAATCATTTGGTGGGAAAAGCACTTAATTATTACGACTTCCCAAATATATTGTTTTTAAATCAGTCTCAGAATCTGACAAGTGGACTATCAGAAACCAATGAACATAAGCGAAGAAAACAGCACTTACACCATTTGACCGTTTCTCTTCCCATTATCGTTGGACTTTGCTTCTTAGTGGTTGCGTATTTCTTTTACAGTCGTAAGGCTACCACAAAGAAACTACAGCCTGAAATCACAAAACATGGAGACGTATGTTCGATACTGAATTATGATGGAACAATTGCGTATGAAGACTTCATCAAAGCTACAGAGGATTTTGACCTCAAATACTGCATTGGAACCGGTGGCTATGGTAGTGTTTATGAAGCAAAACTACCTAGCGGTCAAACATTTGCTTTGAAAAAACTTCACCGGTATGAAGCTAAGCAACCAGCATTTGACCAGAGCTTCAAGAATGAAGTCCAAGTGTTAACCAGCCTAAGACACAAAAGCATTGTGAAACTCTACGGGTTCTGTTTGCATAACAAATGCAATTTCCTTGTATATGAATACATGGAAAAAGGGAGCCTCTTTTGTGCATTGAGTGACGATGAATTGGCTGTTGAAGTGGATTGGATGAACAGGGTGAACATAATCAAAGATGTAGCCCATGCTTTAGCTTACATGCATCACGATTGCAATCCGCCTATCGTTCATAGAGACATATCAAGCAACAACATTCTTCTAAACTCGGAAATGGAAGGATTTGTTGCTGACTTTGGAGCAGCCAGATTGCTTGACCCCGATTTATCCAACCAAACAGTCATCGCAGGAACTTTGGGATACATTGCTCCAGGTAGTTACTTCTACTCACGCTTACGCTTCTTAAGTTTAATTACGTCTAGCTAGTAGCAGCTAAACTTTGCTAACATTCTTTTTTGTATTTGATCATTTAGAACTTGCATATAGCATGACTGTGAACGAAAAATGTGACGTGTATAGCTTTGGAGTGGTGGCACTTGAAACAATTGGAGGGAAACATCCCGGAGAGCTTCTTTCATACTTCAACTCTTCTACCAGTCATGGTACGATGTTGGAAAATATATTGGACCAGCGTCTCTCTTACCCAACAGATAGGCTAATCGAAAAGGAAATTCAGCGTGTTTGTCATGTGGCATTGGCGTGCATTCTCACAGATCCAAAGGCTCGGCCGACCATGAGAAACGTTTCACAGGAATTATCACGCGCGTTGAGGATATCATGATCAGTTCAGTCTATCATAAAGCTTTATTATATGCAGAATAATATATACAACACGCTTACAATGTTTAATGTTTATCTCCTTTCATATTCAGCATAAGTGTACGTCCCAACTGCATGTATATATACGATACATAATATAATTAGGTAAAGTTATGAAAATTGTTAAAATGCTTTTGTACTACTGCTTAACTAGATACTTAACTACACTATCTCATTTTCGGATTATGTAGCGTAAGCCAAAGTACTTCAGCAATGAGCTCTTTGAATGGCTTGCTAAAGCACGCGGACAAATTCCTTAGTACGTTGTTTCCAAACAGACACCACCTACTCACACTCGATCCATGTCGTCATCAAAGGGAATCACCCATTTCTTTTAACTAAACCGGCCAGTAGGGGCCGGAACGGACGAGTTTGGTATTCAGGTTCTGTACGACTACCATTAGCAGCCTCGGACCAAACCATTTTTGTCACTAATAATAACTTTTCTTTTCTGACCCAAATCAAGAGTTATAGATTTTTGGAAACCACAAAAAACATACTAGATTTTTGGATATAATATGTTGCAAGACAAAATTATTTGGAAAATAAAAACTCATCAAGAAAATATCTTTTATATATATTTCTCCTTTTTTTGAGCCAATAATTGTTTTTAAGATATTTATATAACAACGTACGTATGGTTTGTAATAAAAGCTTGAGTGCAAATTAACTTGTATACAATAAGAGTCATTCTTTCCATAAACATCTTCAAAAATAAATATGTATAAATTATATACCTTACTTGTGTAGAAGGTTTAGAATTATGATTTTTGAATTTAGGTACAAAGGTTAAAAGGAAGTAAATATTTTTTCTTTACAACAAGACACGAAAGTAATTCTTTCCATAAACCTTTTTTTTTTTTTTTTTTTTTTTTTTTTTTTTTTTTTTAACTTTTTTCTCTTTTAACTTTGGACACATATATTTCTATAAGGTTTTTCTAGGCCCGACGAAATTCAATAAATCAGAATATGCATGAAGGATTAATGACGAGATTACATTCCTGAATACATATGATTTATATGTTTTAATCTCATAGACGCTTCGACGTCATTTTCACATCCACGTTGAGTGGGATATTGTCGTACCATGGTTTTTGGTAGCGGACATACATGCAATGGCCTTGGTATATCGACTTCGCCATCTATCATTAATCATTTCAAAGTGCAGCATTATTTCAATCCCTAGTTATTGTTTAAGATCTTTCTCTTGGTTTTGGGGAGAAAGATTATTGATCGTTCTGATTTAACTTCATGCATGCATGCCACTGTGGGGAGCCATTATTGCTATTATACTATAATATATATTATAGGCCAAAATGCATTTTAGTACCCTGAATTTGTCTAACCGGGTCTTCTAGTACCCTGAACTCTTAAGGATGGAGAATGGTACCCTCAACTTGGAAAAGTGGATACCTTAGTACCCTGACTTAGTTTAACTCACTCACATGATTCTCACGTGACTTCCTCGGTTACTTTTCTAACGTCCACAATAAAATGTTGTTTCTAAAACCTTAATTATCAGTTTTCTTGAACCCTAATATATTCAATACTAGCTCAAGACCATTAGTTAATTCTATCCAAAAGCATTCGAGTAAAACGTTTGAGCACCTGTAGATTGACGCTGATGCTTGTTCAATTATAATTCGTATCAGTTCTACACTAGAGTTCAACTTCACACGTTGCAAATTTCTATTACAACTTGTACACCTACAATTATCTTTATAAATGACTATTTTTATTTCTACCAATCAAGCTACGATTTTCGTATTTAAATACAGGATTGTTCAAATCCGTTACAATGATATATGTTTGATTGTGAATGAAATTGAACTGTTCATTGTTAATTAGGACAATATGCATGATTATCACATACATCTACTTCTCAATACTTAATTCTATGATATATATATATATATATATATATATATATATATATATATATATATATATATATATATATATATATATAATTCTATATATATATATATTCAGTTTAAACTGTAATAATCGAATAAGAATCCTTGTTTTTTATAAGATGCCACAACCTTTCCAAGATCATAAACCTACTCATGAAGATTAATTCATAAATTGACTCATGTAACGTATGTTTTATTGAATTATAAGCTATAGGTAAATAGGGTTCTATTAAAATATATTTGTTTCGATTTCTTAAGGAGGCTATTTAAATATTTTTGTTGTATATATGCTGGAACGGAAGAGTGTAGTTTGTTGTATATTTTTATGTAGTGTAAAGCAATTTCTCTTATATTGATTTGTGCAAATATTTCTTTTTGATATTTAGAGATTTGAAATTAGCATAAAGTGGATATTTTGGAATTGCTTTGCTACAAGTGAAAGTAAAACCCATGTTAGTTTATAAGAAATCTGGCATGAATAGATTGTAATGGCATGAATTTTGGGTTATTCTTTGATTTTAACTTTCCAGAGATGTCATTTTATTGTACAAGTTAAAAAACAAATGAAGGAAGTCACGTGAGAATCATGTAAGAGAGTTAAACCGAGTCAGGTGTAACAACCCGTAATTTTCTGGACGTATTCCTATACGAGATTATCCCTGTTTTTCATTTACGAACTTTTCTGAACTCTTTTGGTTCAAAAACGTGAAGTTATCTCGCGAAACGTGAAAATTGTACATAACGTGTACTAGTACAACCGACAATTTGATTTGATTATTTTATTATTTGTGAGAGACGAGGCGTATGAATAGTCGTTTTTATTGGAAATATTATTCTGAGCGCGATGGCGTAATTCTCGCATCTTGAATCTATCGTTTACCGGTCTAAACGAGCCCCGGACTTGATTTCGTGAAAGATTGCAAAAATTACAACTATATGGTCCCTGGACTAGAGATTCACCGCCACCCCTAGACTTATGATGTTGGCAATTTTGATCCTTAGAGTTGCATAACCCTAAACCTAACACTATATAAACATAATTATAAGATTTATAGGGTTAAAAAAAATAATAAATAAATAAATAAATAAATAAATAAATAAAAAAGAAAAAAACCTCCTCTCTTCCTCATCTCATTCGGCCGCCACATTTTTTGGCTCAACTCCGGCCATCGCCGCCAACCACCACCGTGAATCGCCGCCACTCCTGTCCCTGTGTTGAGATAAAAGAAGATCGAAGGTTTAAGGGTTGTTTGGTTTGTCCGTTTGGTCGAGTTCGCCACCACCACGGTCACCAGCCACCACAGCCGCCGTAGAGTTCGTCACCACCACCAATCGTCTCCTCCCTCTTACGTCTCTCTCTTCTTTTCTCTCTCGTTCGTGGGTAAGTCTTCACTCACGTTTATTGTTTTTAATATAAATCGATTATAGATCTTGTGTTATAAGTTTTCGTGGATTAAAACCGGACCTAAAAATCATTGTTGGATATTATAATTTCGTGGTAAGAAGTAAAACTTGATATAAAACGTTTTGGATCTATTTCGTGTGGTGTGGAAGCTTGTTAAGGGTGTTTGGATTGATTATGTTGGTTCGAGTCAGGTAACCCGACTAGGATATGCGGGTCGAGACCCGTCCTGGTCTCAGTTGGCTTCAGATTTGCTTATTTGGGTCGGGTCCGAGTCTTGGCTTATTTTTATATATGTGGCAGCTTATTGAATCTAGTAATAAGCTTATGAGCTTATTCGTTTGGTTTTCACTCATAAAGGGTGTTTGTTTGTTTGTTCAGTCGAGTAGAAAGACTCGTATGAGTCTCGAGTTTTGATTCGGTTTATTTTGGGTTTTGTTGGTCTTAAACTTATTTCCGGCTTATGAGGTTGTAAGATTGTTTGAGTGTGGTGATTTGGTTGTGTTTATTTAAGGGAACCCACAAGTGTGGTCAAATTAGAGTTAGCGTCTTTGTGGTTTGTTGCGCGTATCGGCTCGGCGACACCACAAGGGTGTTGAGAGCTAGTCCTTATTTTGGTCAAACGAATATGTCAAAAGAGTAATTACTAGAGGTGTGTTAGTTGTCCTGGTTTAGCAGCCTAACACCAAGGGGTGTTGCAGTTTCTTTTTTTATGTTTGTATTGGGTTTGAAGTCCACCTTGGGTCGAATTTGATCGGATTCAACAACCCATTATGTTGTGTTTGGCACCAAGTGCAATGATCTGAAACATTTATTAGTAGTCGATATATTTATGGATCAAGATATGCACAAGAGTTGGATAAGCACAAGAATATTAGTTGTAATCTTAATGTAATTTGCTAGTTGTAATCTTGATGTAATTTGCTTAATTTCTGGGTGATTTCCATTTACCCAAAATAGCTAAACTATAGGATATATGTATCTTAGTTCTTTGCATGGAATAAACAAGACAAATTGTCCACTTAATATGGTATCAGAGCTGCATGGCTTCGTAATCTTCTTCGTGAGCTGCATTATCCTATTTCTACTGCCACTCTGGTCTACTGTGATAATGTTAGTGCTTTCTATTTGTCTGCAAACCTTGTTCAACATCAACGAACCAAACATATTGAGATTGATATTCACTTTGTCCGTGACATGGTTACTGCTGGTCAGGTTCGTGTTCTCCATGTACCCTCCCGTTATCAATACGCAAATATCTTTACAAAAGGACTTCCTTCACCCTTATTTGAAGAATTTATATCCAGTTTAAGTGTCTGGCTTCCTCCCGCTCCAACTGCGGGGGAGTATTAGTCGATATATTTATGGATCAAGATATGCACATGAGTTGGATAAGCACAACAATATTTGTTGTAATCTTAATGTAATTTGCTAGTTGTAATATTGATGTAATTTGCTTAATTCGTGGGTGATTTCCATTTACCCAAAATAGCTCAACTATAGGCTATATGTATCTTAGTTCTTTGCATGGAATAAACAATACAAATTGTCCACTTAGTATTTATACCCCGCCAATCCGCTAAAAAATTATTAGCAATCGTATTTGGTAACACAAAAACAAGCATCATAAGCAAATAAGTAAAAGTGTGCATGCAATCACATGTAATATTATTGAAGGAAATAGACGACATTATTAATGTTTATTTATTTATCAAAAACTACTTAAAATTAATCATGATATAAGCATATATGCATGCACAGAATCTTTTAATTTTCCAAGTCAATAGCATAGAGTAAACGCTAGTCGATAACAAGTTTCTTTGTGGAAAATTTCTACCCCATCCTAAGGGTTGGGCTTAGCTTTCACCTAAAAACAAGTGGTTCATGTGTTTTTTCAGCTTTTGTATTTTATCTTTTATTACATGTTTGTATTAGCAAAAAAATATCTTCTATAAACAATATAGTTTCCATTCCAAGTATGAGAACTATAATAACTTATTCCTATGAAATTTGTATTCTTTGTGTTTTCCACACTAAACACCTATTTCATGATTATTTGGCATGAAAATGTCCAATCTCTCAACCATTTCCATAATTTAATGCTTGAGTTAGATGAGATTAGGATAAAGTCGTAAAATAGCAATGCATTTTTTCAAATGTATCAATTTGGTACACGAACTTTAAAAAAGTTGTAAAAATGTAATGAACTTTCATAAGTGTTACAATTTGGTACGTGATGATGACGTGTCACGTTATAAATGGTGTCACGTGTCAGACTTTCAGGTATGACACGTTCATCATCACGTATATATCAAACTGGAACACTTATGAATGTTCGTTACATTTCTACAACTTTTTTAAATTTCACGTACCAAATCAGTACATTTAAAGAAGTACATTGCTATTATTCTACCAAATCCTTATGAGATTTTATAAAGCTTTAAAGAGGTTTACGAGAAGATATATGATTTGGTAACATAACTCAATTATATATACCTTTTTAAAAAAAGTGTACTGTAATGGATGTCCTAAGCATAAATGAAAAAATGATGACATACGGTTACTACTTACGGAACTTCTTTTCTTCCAAAGTTGCACTTGTTACTTTTGGTAACACTTACAAAGAAAGTCACTAAATTGTACTGTAATCAAATATAATAAATTTTGTGTTTATGTCATTCAATCTTAATCCTCTAACCCAAGTATTCACAATAGTAGAATCAGGGTTGGGTTTTGTATCACGTAATCACGAAAAAACACATATCATTTTAGGCGCGAGTAGTAGGGAGTATTTACCTTGTGTTCTAATTATAGAAGCAAACTTTTATTTATTTTTTTAACTTTTTTTAAACTGCAAAATTATAACACACCTATTTTACACATAATACCTCACAAATATCTCTATCAAAACTTGTACCCACATCCCCTTCGTTGACGGGTCACTCAAAAGCATTAAATTATGAAGATATTTGAGAAATTGCTTGAGACATACATCTTTTAAGAATTGAAATAGAAGTTAATCCCTTGGTTTTGTATCAATCGTCGTGTACACAGAGACCTCTTACACACATTGCGAGTATATTACACGATATTGTACCTTGATCTCATCTCTAAATTTATTTTGAGCAAATGGACTTTCATGAAGCGAAGTGAAAATGAGTTTAGTCACATTATAGTTAAGTTCTCGTGTACTTAATTTTGAAAAAGTTGATTACTTTAATAAAAACACGCTACATCATTTTAGCTTATTATACTAAGACTTAACAAATGAAAATCTTTAAAGTTTTGGCTATCAAACACGTTTGGGCGATGGGTAGTCTCTCATAAAGCCCACTAGAGCTGGCAAATAATACCCAAAAGTCAAAATTCGGGTTAACTAGACATTTTTTTTTTTTTTTAAGTATAATGGTCATAATATATGGGCTCAATGTTTTATTTCTTATGGGCATTATGGTCAGCTGAAAATTGATAAAACAAAGAAACGGGTATAATGGTCCGACACATTTACGTAACAGGTATTTTGGGTATTTTTTGCCCTAACAGCTAACAGTGTTACCACTCACAATTGAACTCCACAAAATGGCAATCATACTCAATTCCATGTTCTAATCAGTTTCTTACCAGTTACCACTCACAATTACATCCAGGTATTATAGTATTTACTAAATAAGCATGTGTTTGGGACTGTGTTTTATTGCCGAATCAAAGGGGTGTTTGGTTGTTTTTGTTTAGGTACATTTAATTATTAAGGGGTGCTGAAAAAGGGTGTTTGGGACTATGTTTATAGCTGAAACAAAGAGGTGTTTGGGCTTTTTTTTTTTTTTTTTTTTTTTTTTTTTTTTTTTTTTTTTTTGAATAATTTAGTTATTAAGGGTTGTTTGGAACTGTGTTTATTGCTGAAATAAAGGGGCGTTTGGGCTGTTTTTGTTTAGGTAGATTTAGTTATTAAGGGGTGTTTGGAATTGCTTTTCATTGTTGAATAAAGGGGTGCTTAGGACTACGTTTATTGCTGAATAAAGGGTGTTTTCTTATTTTATTGAAGGAAATTTTTGAATATGTCGGGACAACAAAGTATGCAAGGAGATAACGGAGACGAGGCTTCTTCAGCGACGTCAAACAAATACCGTTCTTTGGTATGGAAGTGCTTTGATAAGATTGAAGGCGAGACTCCTGCTGATAGAAGGGCAAGTTGCAGAAATTGTGGCAATGTGTATAGTGCCAACCCAAGTTCAGGAACATCAAATTTGGGCCGACACATGCGTAGTTGTTTCGAATTTGAAGAAGATGGACGACCAACAAAACGTGCCCCTTTGGATCAGGACATGTATAGAGAGAAAATGGCAATTGCTACCATTAAACATAACTATGCATTTAGTTTTGTTGAACATGAAGCAACAAGACAATTGCATAAATTTTTACATCGAGATGCGAATCCTATTACAAGAAATACATCAAAGGAAGATGTCTTAGCTATATATAGGAGGGAAAAGTCGAATCTAAAAATGAAGTTATAAAAGGTAAGCAGTAGGGTTTGTTTCACCGCTGATTTGTGGAGTTCAATAACAAGCGATGGATAAATGGTGTTGACGGCTCATTATGTTGATGAAGATTGGGTCTTAAGAAAGAAAGTCTTAAACTTTAGATTTCTTCTGCCTCCTCATACAGGTAAAATTTTAGCATCGGTTTTGATTAGATTTTTGTCAGATTGGGGAATTGATAAGAAGGTCTTTACTGTCACACTAGATAACGCCAAATATAATGATGGTTTAGTAGAAACGGTAAAAAGTCATCTACGTTTGAATAATGTGTTAGTTTGTGATGGTAAATTTTTACATGTGCGTTGTGGAGCACATGTACTAAATCTTATTGTACAAGTCGGGTTAAAGGTGATTGAAGGATCAATTGAGAAAGTTCGAGATTCAGTGAAGTATGTTCGGGGAAGTAGTGCAAGAAAGAAGTGTTTTTCAGAATGCATTCAACATTTTCCGTTGCAATGTGGGAGACTTGTTTGTCAAGATGTGGTAACGAGATGGAATTCTACTTACATGATGCTTGATTGTGCATTAGCTTATCAGAATGCTTATGCACGTTTGGATCTAATTGATGAAAATTATGAAAGTTTTCCATCAGAAGACGAATGGATAAGAATTAAGGAAATCACCAAGTTTCTTAAACCTTTTTATGATATCACAACATTGTTTTCGGGAAACTCTTATCCTACCTCAAACTTATACTTTTTGAAAGTATACAAAATTCAGTCGAATATTGAACAAGCAATACACAATTCAGATCCCATTATAAGTAAAATGGGAAAAGAAATGAAGACGACATTTGACAAGTACTGGGATGAGTATTGTAAACTGTAAAGTGTTGTCTTTTGCTATTATCATGGATCCTCGGTATAAGGTTAAAATCATTGAGTATTGCTTCTCGAAACTTGAAATGGCAGCCGAAGTATGTGACGAAAAAGTGGAAGATATAATTGATTGTTTGTATGAGCTATATAATGAGTACGAGTTCAATTTTGAGACATGCAATGATCCGTTGGGAGCTAATAATGAAAATGTCAATGATGGTGACACGGTGGACGAGTTAGATGAGTTAGGTGGCTTTGAGTCTTTCCGTAGTCGGTTTCGAAGAGTTGAAACAAGTAACAAGTCGGAATTGACATTGTATTTAGAGGAGCCTGAAATTTCTAGAAAAAACAAAATTGATGTTTTACAATTCTGGAAAGAAAATCAAGCAAGGTACCCCCGATTGGCTTTCATGGCTCGTGATTTATTGAGTGTCCCAATAACAACAATGGCTTCTGAATCATCATTTAGTATAGGGGGTCGAATCTTGAGTAAATATCGAAGCTCATTGTCTCCATCAAATGTCGAGGCGTTGTTGTGCACTCATGATTGGCTTGATTTAAAAGGTATGTTATTTCATTCTCTTTGTAACTTATTCGTTATGCGTTATTTCTATGATTATATATGATATAATATAAGTATTGAATCAAATTATGAGACTTTATCTCTTTTAACGTATTAGATGACGAGGAAGAAGTGGAAGGACTAACAGAAGATCTTGAAAATTATAATGATAACTAATGTTTTTTAAGGTAATATACTACTACTGTGTTTATCGTCTTCTGGTAGAATAGCTTAACTTATATGACGATTAGATTTTATAATGTTTTTTAAGGTAATATACTACTATTAATTCATTAACACATTACCTGTTTTATAGTGCCGGCAGAAGACCTATGCTGAATATGTTAGCTGCAAGAATAAGGCAAAGGCTAAGCCATGCCCCATTAAATATTGTGTGACATGCTGCAAAACAGTGCAGTTGTTATAGATCATGTAGTTATCTCTAATCCATTTAAGTTTCCATTGCTGGTCTGAGCTTAGTTGCATGTAGTCAGGGGAGGTCCACCAGTTAGCCTCGTTAGGATAGGCACATTGGAAAATGCTAACGGTCTGTCCCATTTACAAGCACTAGCATTAAATTTACGTAAACCAGCCCCTGAATGGTGCAAACTTCAAAGGATGTGTAGTCTTATTAAGTTGTAGTTTTTAGTTCCGTAAGTAGTTGCTCTTATCTGGATCACTAGATGATAAGGGTGAATGGATTATATAAGTTCAGATTACGTGCACGTCAGCTTTAAACTTCCGCTTAAAGTTTTTTTTTTTTTTTTTTTTTTTTTTTTTTTTTTTGAATTCAATTAGTCAAAACTTGTGGCTATGATAATATGGAAAGTTGGTATCATCAACACTAAAAAGTAATGTTGCATATTATACCTCACTGGAAACAAATTTTGAAGAGAAATGTGCTACCTATGTCTGTGCAGATTGGTAGGATATGTACTCTTAGTTTGTTACTAATATTTTGTACATTGTGTTATGATTTTCAGGTCTAGCCGTCTAGCCAACAAGAAGACTGTTACCATTTTGGAAAAGAGAAAAGACCAATATGTTCTTCTTGCAACTTCCGAGACCAATTTGTTGTTTATTTTGGCATTCGGAAATTTAAACTTTGGAGACTTTTTGTTTAGTTTATTTTTCTATGTATTCAACTTTAATATTTGGTTTAGTTCGGCAATTGGATGTTCAATTTTAAAGTTTGTTCCCCGTTAACTAGTTATTTAATCAATATGAGGTGTTTGGCTCGAGGAGATTTTTTTGTTTGTCGAAAATTTTAATCTTTTGATGTATTTTTTTGCCCGTTTGGTCCGCGCCCGTTTGACCCGTGCCCGTTTGGTCCGCGCTCGTTTGACCCGAATTTTAGAAGTCGCCCGTTTGGCCCGCGCCCGTTTGACCCGTTGCCCAAACCCGCCCGGCCCGCCCGTTTTGCCACCTCTACATAAAGCCCATTATCACAACGACTATAAGTTGAAACGTAACGCTAAAAAGTAAAAACTAACTCATGCACAACTGCACAACAACACAACTAACTCATGCACAACTGCACAACAACACGCATATATATTCAATGATCGAACAATCATCAAGTACGTATTATATTCATTCATAATCAACTTTACTATTTCATTTTTTAAGATGGATGAATATTGTGTGTGTACGTGTTGATCTTGTTTCTTCAATAGTTGTTTTTTACGAATATGAATATGTTATGCATGTTCAGCAATTAGTTCATTACTATATTATTTTTTGGTATTATAAGCGTAGTCATCATAAAATGACAAGACATATTTATGCTTTAGGTTATAACGAGGTAAGTAACCCGCGCGTTGCTGCGGGGCGTTTGTGCATGTAAGTTATCACTAAGAAATAGTAATAAACAATATAACCCGTAAGGTCGGATCAGAAAATCTTGAATCACCGTCGGGTTTTGCTCCCGGACTTGCAGCTGTCGGATCTCAAAGGAGAGAGGAGGATGTGAGTGAGGATGAATAGGATGGGTCACAAATAACAAACCGATTAAGTAGGCGGAGCGGGTTGCCAAGACAATGGGTTAAGTAAACGGGTTAGCATAGCCCACCGAATGTAAGTATGATATAATTGATTATGTTATGTTAGAGTGTTTTGATGTGTTTTTATGAATAAAAGTTTAATTTAATTTGTGTTATTGATTTGCTGCTGATTGTGTGTGAAGCCGTTTTTGGTTTGTTCATTGTTATCTGAGGGTGATAGTAAGCATGCATCAGTTTGAGTATTGGTTTTACAAAGGGTATAGAAAGAAGACGTGTATGTTTTTATATATATTTATATAGCTGCATAGTTGGGGCCAAAATTGTTGGAATATGTGAATCATAACAATTTATATA
This sequence comes from Artemisia tridentata subsp. tridentata, assembly GCA_021014915.2. Lineage (NCBI taxonomy): Eukaryota > Viridiplantae > Streptophyta > Magnoliopsida > Asterales > Asteraceae > Artemisia > Artemisia tridentata. Next base: position 15,683,160 of record CP139505.1, read on the forward strand.
ACACATAAATATGAACATCAAAGCATTGGCAGCGGAAAACAAGAACTAATACAAGTAATTAATTAACTAAATAAAAGAATACGCGTACCTTTGATTTCAAGATAAACAAGAAATCGAGTGAGCAAGAACCGGTAAAACCCTAGATTAGGGTTTAGAGAAAATCGACTATATACTAGTCGAATGGGGAAAAACACTCAAGCAAAAGTATGCTTGATCTCCGATCTTGTACACACGTATTAGTAGCGTTTCAATGCGAAAAGCTAAGTTCTTGATCACAAAACAAACCAAACACTTGTATTGTATAATTTGGATCGAATTTCCCAAGGGATTGGGAGAGGTTCGATCGGCCTTACACAAGAGGGAAGGAGAAGAGAGAAATTTGGCTTGCTAGGGAATCAAGATTAGAGAATTATGAATACAAGGGTTTGTATTTATAGACTTCTCAACTTGTTCTCCAAGCTAGGGCAACAAACCCTCCCTTCTTGTGATGGGTCGGCTGAAAGTACAAGCCCAAGGGGTTCTAGAACCTTCTTGGCTTGTATTTTCATTTCTAGTCCCTTAACTTGATATTTAACGACCGTTAACCAAACCCCGTTAAATACTAACGACCGTTAAGTGTTTATTTGTGAAATTAATAATTAAATCATATCTCAATATATTAATTATTAAAACATTGAAACTCATACGTAATGTGTGCAATCCCGAAATCTCGTATTCGAAACTGGTCATACGTATATTAATTTATATTCATAACTTTAACAGCTCCCACTTGGATATGCATTAATATAGCAATGACATTAGTTAGTCTAGCTTAACACCCCAAATGCCCCCAGATCGACCCTGAGTATGGTTTCCTGGAAAAAACCTTGTGATGATTCATCATCATACTTATCCTTTTGTTTCTAATACCACGTTAATATGGATATGGATCTAAGTCATTCCATAATTAACAATTATGTTTCTCGTTATTTATAATTGATCAAGATTACCAAATCATCTGAACGTATTCTAGGTAGATCTTGGGCGTGCGCACGCAAACATCTTGTCAACCTTACGAGGGGCCCAGCAGTATTATACTTCAAAACAAATTTGAATGAACAAATCCTTTCTTGACTACGAGCATAACCCTTGAACTTCGCATCACCTCCGAAAATAGCCCTTATAACTACCAGTTACGGATAGCGTTAGACTACCTTACAGAAAATGAGCTACATCCGCAGCTGTTATCTGGTATCTCAAGTCTGAGGATAAATATTCATGATTTACTTTATTGACAAAGATCCATAAAGTACAATCATTTGGTTGGGATCTGTCCTATATTCAATTTATCCATTATTGAATATCATGTGAATTTGGCATGTCCACGCATCAATATACTTAAGTATATTCTACCAAAACTCAGATTTGCCTTAATTCAATAATACTCCCATATTATTGATTGACAACGGACTATTTAGAATAACATAAGTTACTCATGGATTTAAACATGCAAATATAGGATACAATATTATAAATGAGAATAAACATAACAAAATACTTTATTTCATTAAGATAACATTGTTTACATTATCCTTTATCCAAATACTAGCCACAAATTTACATGAAACTACTAGCTAAACGAAGACCAATGCCATCGGCATGTTGAGTAAACTTTTCCTTAGGTAAAGCCTTCGTAAAGGGATCCGCTAGATTTTCATCTGTGTGAACTTTGAGTAAATTGATTTCACCTATTTCGACTTGTTCTCGAACATAGTGATATCTTCTAGGAAAGTGTCTGGCGCCCTTCATGACTCCAGGTTCATTGGCGAATGTGATTGTGGCAGAATTATCACAATACACATTAATAGATAATTCAATTAACGGCATCACTCCTAGCCCCGAAATGAATTTCCTTATCCAAACAGCTTCCATCGCAGCTTCCGATGCAGCAATATACTCAGCTTCTGTTGCAGACATCGCTATTGTACTATGCTTCTTGCTCTTCCAGTCTACAGCTCCTCCATTGATGACAAAGACATAACCCGTCTGAGACTTTGTATCATCTTTATCAGTTTGAAAGGACGCATCGCAGAAACCTGTAACATTCAGTTCTGCATCTAGATTTCCCCCATACACTAGAAACATCTCTTTTGTATTCCTTAAATACTTAAGAATGTTCTTAACAACATGCCAGTGGAGTTCACTTGGGTTCTGTTGATAACGACTGGTCAAATTTTGTGCAAACGCCACATCTGGCCTTGTGCATCTTACTGTATACATGATAGATCCTACTGCCGAAGCATATGGAACTTTCTTCATGTGTGCCACCTCTTCAGGTGTTGAAGCACATAGTTTGCTACTTAAGCCATGTTCTACTTGCATTGGAAAATATCCCTTCTTGGAATTTTGCATATTGAATCTCTTTAATATCTTATCAATGTAAGCACTTTGGCTTAATCCAATCAACCGCTTAGATTTATCTTTGTAGATCTTGATTCCAAGGATGTATGCTGCTTCTCCTAAATCCTTCATACAAAAACATTTACCTAGATAAGACTTGACTTCATTAAGACTTGGTATATGATTTCCCATGATTAATATGTCATCGACATATAGGACAAGAAAAGTAGTATTACTCCCACTAGCTTTGTGGTATACACATGGCTCATCATAATTCTGAGTAAATCCAAACCTTTTGATTTCCTCATCAAATTTCTTATTTCATTGCCTTGATGCCTGCTTCAATCCATAAATGGATCTTTGAAGCTTGCATACATGCTCAGGAAATTCTGGATTCACAAACCCCTCAGGTTGTGCCATATAGATGTCTTCATCTAGGCGACCATTTAGGAAGGCGGTTTTGACATCCATCTGCCAAATCTCATAGTCATAGTATGCAGCTATGGCTATAAGAATCCTAATAGCTCTAATGTCAGCCACAGGAGAAAAGGTCTCCTCATAGTCAACACCATATGTTTGGGTAAAGCCTTTAGCCACCAAACGAGCTTTATAGGTGTGTACATTGCCATCCATGTCTGTTTTCTTCTTGAAGAGCCACTTACTCCTAACTACCTTAGCATTGGGAGGAAGGTCTACTTCAATCCAGACTTCATTGTCTCTCATGGATTGCATTTCTCCATTCATAGCAACCTGCCATTTATCCTTTTCAGGACTATTAATGGCAGCCCTATAACTAGTAGGTTCATCAAGATCCCCTAGTATAGTTTCCTCGCACTCTACGTTAAGACATAGACGCTCAGGAGCTTTCACAGTTCTAACAGATCTGCGAATGGGAACCACTTCAACTTCAGGTGGAGGACCTAAACTTTCAGGTTCCACAGGAAGTGTGCTAGTGTTTTCAGAAGGTGATTTATCTTCTTGATCATTTTCAAGATCATAAACTCTCCCATTGAATTCTTGAGATATTAGATTCTCCTCAAGGAATTCGCCATACCTAGCCACAATGACTTTATTCTCTGGTGGAAAGTAAAAGTAGTAACCCTTTGTTTCCTTAGGGTATCCTACGAAGATATACTTAACAAATCTCTGTTGGAGTTTATCTGGTGAGTCACGTTTAACAAACGCCTCACAACCCCAGACCTTTAAGTAAGACAAGTTGGGTGTTTTACCAGTCCATAATTCATATGGAGTCTTATCAACCTTCTTAGTTGAAATCCTATTTAATACGTGAACAGCAGTTTCAAGGGCATAGTCCCAAAAGGATAAGGAAAGAGTTGTCAGATTAAACATAGATCGTACCATATCTAGTAATGTACGATTTCTCTTTTCAGATAAACCATTTTGCTGTGGAGTATAAGGAGATGTGAGTTGCTGGACAATTCCACACTCAGCTAGATAATCTTTAAACTCTTGGCTTAAATATTCACCACCTCTATCGGATCGAAGAGCCTTAATCTTCTTACCGAGTTGTAATTCTACTTCACTTTTAAAAACCTTGAATGTCTCAAAGACTTCATGTTTATGTTTAAGTAAATAAACATAACCATAACGACTGTAGTCATCCGTAAAGGTTAAGAAGTAGGTAGCACCGTGTTTTGACACATGTCTAAGTGGACCGCACACATCAGTATGTATTAATCCAAGTAGATCTGTTGCCCTTTCCATTTGATGTGAAAAAGGTTTCCTTGTCATCTTCCCAGATATGCAAGATTCACATTTATCAAATGAATCATCATTGATATTTTTCAAAAGCCCATCAGGTTGCAGCTTTTCCATGCGTTTCTTGCCAATATGTACAAGACGACAGTGCCAAAGATAAGATAAATCCAAGTCTGACTTGATTCTCTTATTTCTAATGCTATACACAGAATTATTTCTATTGGACACATGATTCTCCATGTCAATTTCAAACACACCATTTATTGGAATTGCATTAAAGTAAAAAACATTATTTAAAGAAACCGAAATTCCATTATCAGTAAATGTGTGAACAAAACCATTATCCTTTAACAAAGAAACTGAAATAACACCCATAATGATAGAAGGTGCGAAATGACAATTATTCAAAACTGGTATCAAACCCGAAGGTAAAACTAAATCGAATGTCCCTATGGCTTCAACTGCTGCACGTATGTCGTTGCCCATGTACAAGTAGCTTTCTCCATAGTTCAGCTTCTTTACTCCTCTAAGCCCCTGCGATGTGTTACAAATGTGAGTACCACATCCCGTATCATATACCCAGGCATTATGCTTACGAGGAAAAGAAAATAATTCAATCATAAAAATACCTGAAGTGCTCGCGACATTCCCAGCCTTCTTATTTTTATTTGCACGCAACTCCTCTAGCAGCAATGGACAGTTTCTCTTGCAATGTCCAGGAGTGTTGCAGTCGTGACAAGCAAACAAATCCTTCTTGGTTTTATCCTTCTTAGGAGGATTCTGCTTCTTAGGCATTGGCTGGTAGGACATAACCTGTTTACCCTTATCAGCATTACCTTTCCCCTTCTTGTTCGCGTGTTGCGGTTTGTTGGGCTTAGTAATCCTACCACCTTGTATTGCCATTACAGCAGGTGTAGGTGCCTTCTTTGACAATCCTTTCTCAAAGTCAATAAGCATTGCATATAAATCACTTATTGTCTTCCCCGTGCAATGCATATTGAAGTTGCGCACAAAATCACCAAACAACTCCTCGTTAAGGGATCGATTGATGAGGCCAACTTGTACATCTTGCATGTAACCACAACCGAGTGCATCCAATTGGTCCAAATAACTTTTCATTTCTAATACGTGGGCACTCACTGGTTTACTAGCATCCTGCTTACACTTATGCAGAGAATCTATCAAGTCATATAACTCTGCCATAGGTGGTTTCTCAAACATACGTTTGAGCTCATTGATCATGTCCATGGGACCATAGTTCTCAAATTGCTTTTGCAATTGAGTGTCCATCCCAGATAACATAAGACAAGCCACATCATTGTGCTTCTCATAATCAATGTTATACTTTCATGTTCTGCAGTTGTTGCAGTACCAGCAGGAGCAGTAGGAAGAGGCTTACTAAGATAATCAATTCTTTTGGCCATTCGCAGAAAAATTCTCAAAGAACGGTACCAATCATTGAAATTCTTTGTCCCAGTCAACTTTTCTCTTTCAATCATTTGCTTGAAAGCAGAACTCATGTTGTTCATGTTAGTGTTGTCGGGTTGGGCCATTTCTACAGAAAAAGTCCAAAAGTTAGTACTTTCGATAATTAAATTTTTCAAGAAAATTAAACACCCATGGTAAATTTACATTTAACCATTTAATATTCACTGAAAACTAGGATCCAAATTGACATAGTTGCATCACATCAGCTTTGGCTGCTAGCAATGAAAGTACTCAATAAGGTACGAGTCGAACTCAATTGCCAATATTAAATTGCAATTCCTAGAAGTATGGGATTTACATATTTTGCCAACCTCAGTTGCAAATGTAAGCATGTTTTATCCCCATCTTTATGCCTTGACATAGTTTCATTACATCAGCTTTGGCTGCTAGTAATGAAAGTACTCAATTAAGTTAACCAACTTAAGAAACTGCAAATTACCATAGTTTCATCACATCAGCTTTGGCTGCTAGTAATGAAAGTATGTAATTTACCCTTTGATTACCATCATTTGCTCATCACATCAGCTTTGGCTGCTAGTAATGAAGGTATGTAATCTCAGGTGTTTCCGTTTCATTGGATGGCATATAACTTAAATTAAGGGTATTTATTTTTGATGTGTGTAATCAAAATATGTACAAAGATGTCATGCATTCATCTTGTATCATATATTTCAAAAAAAAATTTACTCATTCGTTACATTACTAAGCTCAAACCAACAAAGTTTTAATTGATGGCGTTGAGAAACTTACAACTTTGCCTTAAGATGCTTCGTACATATAATGGTTGTACTTGGTAAGTCTAATTTTGACGCACAAGCGGGCGGAGAGACAGAATGGAGTCTCTTTAAGGCCACAATTTAATGCGAAACCAACCTTATAGTTTGTCAACAATTAGGTCCGCCTTTCGACCATTTTTGTACAGTCGCATCAATCAATTAAAAGTTTATGATTTTAAAAGCTTAAAACCATGTTTCACCATTATTAAGTCATGTTTATTTTCTATTCTTAAAATTACCCTTTTGCTTACAATCATGTCACATACATATTTAAACAAATGCGCAATTAATAAAAAATAAACAACTTAAATAATGGACATGCTAAACAAATCAATTAACATGTTGATGAGTGTCTAAATACTCATCATTTTTGTCTCATCTGAACTGCCAAAACATTCAAAAACACTCAGAAATGCATCAAAATACTGAAAATATCCCAGGGATTGTGTTTTATATGTTTTAAATGCAAAATGTTTAAAAACAGTTGAAAAACGAACAAAGTTTGCAAAATTGGCAGCTTCAGTCCCTCAAGTTTCAAAACTTGTCAAAATTAGTCCCTAAGCATTTGTTTTGTCAGAAAAATCACCAAAGGTCCTTTTTAATCATAAATTATCATATTTAGTCCTTTGGTGAAAAGTTTGAATAAATTACATCTTGGGTCCCTCAAGTTTGAAATCTGTCAAAAATAGTCCCTGGGAATTTTAAAAGATAGAAAAGTGCAATTTTGGTTCTTGGATTATTGAAACATGGCAGGATTTTACCTTGGTGTATTTTGGAAGATAAGCAAGTTTGGTCCTCAAAAATTCAGGAATTGCAAGAATGGTCCTTGTGATTTAACTTTAACAACCGGACCTAAAATAAATAATCAAACCAAACCCATCTTATCTAAACCCAACCCATCCCATCCTTATTTAACCCAAGCCCAATTTCCCAACCAGCCCAACCCCACTTCCCAGCCGTTTTAAATAATAAACCCTCCCAAGTCAAACCTTTGACCATCTCCCCCCAACACAAACCCGTGACCTCTGCTACTCCTTCATCATCACAAAGCCTCCCCCCTCCTCTCCATCATTACCCCTAAACACTGCAACCCACTCCAAAGCACTCCACTCCAAATACCACCCCCCTATCACACGTTATCAGATACTAAAAGCCAAAAAACCATTTTGGCGCCAAAACAAAGGAACGGCCAAGATTGATTTTTACTCATCCAATGGCTCTGAATGATGGTGGGATTTGCTCAGAAGCTCACACAAACCCTAATGGACCCCTATAAAAGGAAAGAGAAGGCTCAGAGATCAGGAGTAGTTTTTAGTTGTAATTTTTGTATGTCGTTTTAAATTTCTAATGTCTTAAATAATTTTTAAGGTTTAAATTCAAGCTTTCTGTATTAAACTAAGTTAGTTTATTGTATTGTAACTCTGTTTCAATTATTAATTCCAAGTTAATCCAGTTTCATGTTTTCCACATTTTTATTATTAAGTGAATTTTAAATGTTCTTAAAGCCAGGCTTCAATTAGCTTAATTCTAATTCAATTAAGCTTACTAAAGCTACTGATAGCTTTTAGTGAGCTTAGAAATCACTTTCAAGCAATTTTCCACTCTGGTCAACAAAAGTCAACTGTGGTGAATATATTGAATCCTGGTGATAATTGATAGTTCTATTGGAGGTTTGGAAGCAATAGGCCTATCTAAAGATAGGCAAGCTAAGTGAAACATCTCTTTTCATGCTGAGATGTGTTGCTTATGTAAGTTCTGTTTTCACTTTTTGCTTAACTAGTGCACAACCTGTGATTCTGAGTTTCTGTTGGTTCTAGTTGTAATTGTTAATTGTTGTTTACTTGTGTTCATTTAAGCTTATTTCATGTTAGTATAAGTTAGTTTATCAGTTTATTGGCTTAGCTTCTCTTCTTGCCTCATAAATCTCTAAAACTGATTCTTAAAGGGATGTTTGGTTAAGGACAGTTAACTATGTCCCAGTTGGATTTTGGTGTTAATATTGGTCACACTAGGTTGCATTAGGTCACATTAGTATAGTTTAAGCATAAAATCCAGTCCTCATTTGATCAAAAGTCAAAATCATCTATTAATCCTAGTTGTGCATTCACTGTTAGAACTTTAGGAATCTTAATCATCCATTTAGTTGCATTAGTTGTTTCTTTAGCTTATCTCAGTCATAATATAGCTTATTACACCCATCTTAGTTATTTAGAAGTAGTCAAATTACAATTTAGTCAACTTAGGTAGTAAATCTTAAAAAAGGTCAAAAGTCCAAATCTGTAAAATGGGATAGATTTCTAAATCACATTTAGGATTCAATTGAGATTGGAATTTGATAAGAGTTGCTTTCCTGAGTTCTTTGGTTGCTTGTATACCTGAATCAACAGATAAAATTGATTTTCAAGCTCATTTGCTTATCTAGATTTGGCTTGAAAGTAGCCTGCTTGTTCATTACCTGCCCTGCACCCAGATTTGCTATCTTGACCCATTCTTCATTTGACCATAACTTGCTCCAAACTTGAGCTTAGTCCTTGATTCTGGTTGATTTGGGGTGTTTGTTAGGGTGATTTGTTTGGTATATGCTTGGTTTGGCCTCATTTGCTTATTCACTAGCTTATTTAGGCCTCAAAATTTGCCTCATACTCTACTGCTGCTGCTGATCAGTGTTTAACTAAGCTTGTTGATTTCATATGCCTGTGTGATCCTTGTTCTTAGATTGTTGTTATTACTTGTTATGCTTGCCTTAGCTTGTTCTTGTTTGTCATCTACTTGTTTTGTGCTCAAGTGCTTATTGTGTTTTTAACTGCTTGTTTCATAAAGCTCACTAGTCTGCACTGCTGATCTGAGGTCAAATTGGACCTCAATTGGTTTGTTTTTGATAGGGCTTTTTGTGTTTCTGAGTACCCAGTAGTATAAGCTACATTTTTCCCCCATAACATTTTGCTTATAAGCTTATTTCATGTGCTTAATCTGTCTGCAAAGTTGGGGGAATTTCTGAGTTTCTGTCTTAATTTTGAAGCAGTCATTGTGCTTAATTGGCTCATTTTGTGGATTAACTGTTTGAAATAAATTGTTCTGTGCTTATTTAAGTTAGCTTAACATGTTCTGAGCATTTGGTGAATTTGTGTGCTTATTTGCTTATTTTTGGGCTTATTCCAAACTGCTTATCTGCCCAAATCTGCTTATTTGGCTTAGTCAGCTTTCCATTTTATTTTTCCTAGCTTTTTAATAATAATTTAGATTTATCTGTAAATTTTCATAATTTTCTGAATAGTTTTGGTATTTTTAATCTTTTTAATTAGTTTAAAATAGTATTTAAATCATAATAAATAGAAAAAATATTCAGAAAAATATAAATCCAATTTTCATAATTTTCTTTTGTCATTTTTAATCCAGGAAAAATATAATCTTATTTTTAGACTTTAAGAAAAACCAAAAATAGAAAAATAGTGATAGCTTCTATTTAATAGAATTTATCTTTTTAAATTTTAATTAAGTAAATTTCAATTTTATAATTTTCTTAGCTTCTTTTTACTTAATAATATTTTTAGAAAAAGTTTTAGATTTTTCTTGGCTCATTTAGTAATTTTTATAATTTAAATTAGTTTAATTAGTATTTAAATAATTAATAATTAGAAATAATTAAATAAAAAGTGTAAAAAATTAGAATTTAAGTTTTTAAATAAGTTTTTAGTAATTTACATTTTTAGGTTTTAAATTTCATAAATTTTACTTTTTAGTCCTTTTTAGATTTTTCGTTGCGCGTTTTTAAGTTAAGTAATTTGCGTTTGACTTTATTGTGCATATCTGTTTTAACTTGTTATTTAGAATTGTTAAATAAAGCAAAATCAAAAGCAATCTAAATCATCAATCACTCTAATCCAAAGCTTCCCACAAGAGCCCATTCACATCTCGTTGGGACACGACCCGGGTGATCACTTGCCCGGTATCACACACATCACATCCACGGGTTTTGCAAGTTTGACTTTCCCTAAGTTTGACTTGTCATTTCCCAAAGTATCACGTGTGCACGATACTATAATTATTTATATATACTCACACACGGATCAAATTTTGGCGCCGCTGCCGGGGAGGTGTGCTGCGACAATTGTGTTAAGTTCAAGCGATTAGTGATTCGAGATCCTTCTTTCAAGAAGTTCTTATTTCTCAAAAACAATATAAAAAAACAAAAATATTTTTCTTTTCTTTTATATATATATATATCATATAAAAATTAAAAACCCAAAAACATTTTCTGTTTTCTTTGTTAATAATAAATAAAAATAAAAAATTACCATCGAGAACCAAGACAGAGTACTACCTAACTGGGGGTACGACCATAATAAGTTCCCAAACTAAAGATTAAAACTTGCCTTTGTATCCTTGTGAGTGGTGTACCTTTTTCAAAGAAGCCATTCATCTTGTGATTATTGGTTTAAGTTCACTTGTGTTTTCTCTCGATCTTGTTTTAATTGGATTTGTTTTCATCTTCACTTTTCAAAAATAAAAAGAATCTTCCATCCTTTTTCATAATTCTATCGACTCTGAAGCTTTTTAGAGTTGTTTTCTAGTGCATGCGCACGCGTTCTTCTAGGTCTACGAGCCCGTTACGTGAGCTTGGCAACATTCCTCGAAGACGAGGTCGTAGACGTAGACGTTCTTCTTCAATAGTCGAACCCGAAGTTCGTGCTATTCCTGTTCTCATGGCGGCTGAGCCGACTATGAATGAGCTTCTCCAAGCACCCATCGAGGGGTACGGAGATGCTATCGTTGTTCCGGCCATCGTGGCCGAGAATTTTGAACTCAAGACGGGGTTAATAAATCTTGTAACCTCGCGTCAATTCTATGGTTTTGAAAGGGACGATCCTCAAGATCACATTCGATGGTTTAACAAAATCACGTCTACCATCAAATGCAAAAATTTCCCTAAAGAGGCAATCAAACTTCTTCTTTTCCCATTTTCCATCGATGGGGCTGCCCGGATTTAGCTTGATAAACAACCCCCTCGATCGATTGTAACATGGGAAGATTTGGTTAAGAAGTTCGTGAATGAATTTTTCCCACCTTCCAAAACCACAAGTCTAAAAAACGAAATCATGAAATTTACACAAAAATTCGATGAATCATTTAGTGAAGCATGGGATCGTTATAAAGAAATGCTTCGCAAATGTCCGCATCATGGTTTATCTGAGTTAATGCAACTCGACACTTTCTACAATGGTGTGAGCTCAGCTGATCAAGAATCTCTCAATTCCTCCGCTGGAGGAAATTTCTTGAATCGAACCACAAAGGATGCTTTAGCAATCATTGAGAACAAGTCTAAGGTCCGCACTCCACGAAGCAAACCGGTTGTTTCCCAAATGAGTGTTGACCCTTCTACCTCATCATCCGTGGGTCAGTCTAGCACCGATGCTAGACTTGACGAACTCACGAAGGTTATAAAATCCTTGGTTCTCACCACACAAAAAGTTTCGTCTCCCTCTTCTCCGCAAACTTCTCAGCCTGCCGAAATCAAAAAGGTAGAAGTTTGTGTCACTTGTGGTGGTCCACATGCATATTATAATTGTACTGCCACCGATGGTACATTTGAAATTAATGCAGTAGCCGGTAGTTCCAACCAAGGAGGTAACCAATACCGTCCTCAAGTGGATCCAAACTACCGTCCTCAAAACGGACCACCCGGATTTGACGAAAAGCTTTTATCCTCAACAGCTTTTATCTTGTTTCCAACATCACTTGTTTTACTAATTGGATAAAATTCTTCCAAAAATAGTTTTTGCATATCCGCCCAAGTGGTAATACTTTGGCGTGGAAGAGAATTAAACCAATGTTTAGCTCTATCTTTAAGTGTATATGGAAACAAACGTAACCTAATGTCATCCTTAGTCAAACCAGTTATCTCATGGGTGTCAGCAATTGCGAAAAATTCAGAAATAAAATCATATGGTTCTTCAATTGTTGACCCTCTAAATGTAGGTAAAATATTTAAAATTGAATGCTTCAAATTAAAATTTGGAACATTATCACCTGTGCGATAAACGATTGGTGTTGGATCCTCAAATGTTCCCGGCCTATAGTAAGTATCAACTCCTCTTGCCATGATCACAATTTTCACTTCTTCTTCAGACTCGGCTTCACTTTCAGAAAATCTCTCCGAATTCTCACCTTCAAAATTGTCCAAATGTGTATCTTCCAAATCTATATTCCCCGACGAAGATGTAATGGTTGCTCGCTGTGACACACGATTCTTCCTAGCTGTCTTCTCAATTTCCGCGTCAAAAGCAAGTGGTGATGTGCGTCCGGAATATCTTGTACGCATACAAGAAATCTAACTCTGCAAATGAACCACTAAAAAAAAAAAAAAAAAAAAAAAAAAAAAAAAAAACGCGTAAAGACGAACTAAACAATTTAAACAAACTAAAAACAGAAAATAAAATATTTTTGGTTTTTTTTTTTTTTTTTTTTTTTTTTTTTTTTTTTTTTTTTTTAATAATAAAAATAAAAACAACTAATTTAAAACAAAATAAAAAAAATAATAAATAAATAAACTATAAGTGCACTAACTCCCCGGCAGCGGCGCCAAAATTTGACCGATGTCGTTGTACCGATCAAAAATAAACCTAATTACCTTATACTAGATAGGGCAAGCGGGTATCGTATCCACGAGGAGTATGTGGTTATAGCTAAGTTTAACGAAATAAATAATTGATTGATTGTTTGGTTTAATAACTTAATAATTAAAATACTAATTAACTAGAAAGTAAATAAGCAATAAAAATAAAGAAGCAAATAAAAATTAAATAAGCAAATAAAAGCAAGAGTGTAAACAGTTGAGTAAAAAGCAATCCCTCCCGGCTCCAGATATAATGATATGATCAAGTTACGGATTAATTTTAATGTTTGCCTTCAAACCACATAGACATAGTTTTTATTAATTGAAAAGGATAATTTTGGGCACAAGTTATGTTTATCACATAAATCGTCTTAATCCCTAAACTAGTGGACTCGGCACAACTCGTTGACTAGCAATAACATGTCTTACAATAATCTTATCAATTAATTTAATAATTACTCAAGTGAACAATTATGGGTACAAATTATGTTTAACATACGACCGTCTTAACCCCTATACTAATTAGGCTCGGCACGAATCGTTGACTCGCAATAATATGTCTCATAATTATTCAATCAAATAATTATATTAAACATTAAAATCAAATAAAAGATATGCATTAAAATCATATGAATTAATGTTTGACAAATAAAATAAAATCCGTAAACATGATCAAACCAAATATATCTTTTACCGGGAGAGATTACAAGAGGCTTAGCCGCACATCACGATGGTAGACATCATATTCTTTGTATTGCTCGATCGTCGAGAAGTAATATTATAACACATACTTTATTGTTTTTGAATGGTCGAATGCCCTCTTTCTCTTACTGTACCGAATGTATATTTAATATAAGGAGCTTGGCTATTATTCTACCTCTGACTCACGAATGATATAAGAAAGTGAATGGCGGCTCCAATATGAAAAAGTGAGATCCCTTTTGTTCTCCTGTACCGAATGTATATATAAAGGGATAAAACCCTTTGTTTCTTTTGCTTTGTTCCACGCCAAGACCAACACAGCCTTTGGGCTCTCTTCTTTTTTTTCGTCCAAATCAGCCAGTCCAAAAGAAATCCAAAGGGCCCAATATGTTATAATTAACAAAGATGATTAATGGCCCAATCAGAAATTCAATCACGAGCTGCTGCTTCCAGCAGAAATAAGCACGAATTTAATCCAGCTTTTTGTCCCATTTATGACTTTAAAGTGTAGCTTTCTCTTTTCTCTTTCCATGGCCTTTTGAATCACTTAAAACGGAGCTCGGACGAAGAAATTATGACCAAAATAGTGCGACAATGTCCAAATCTCTCATATATTTATTTTAAGCTTGCAATATCGCCAATTTAGCTCTTTTATGCGCCAAACCTACATAATCACAAAACACCTTAAAGTAACATATATAAAGGATAATACCAATACATAATTAAGCAATTAAACAATATTAAGGTGTATGTAAAATGCGCCGATCAAACCTCCCCAACTTGACTCTTACTCGTCCCGAGAAAGACATTAAAAATAGTTTAGATAGAAATCATTTTAAGCACATGGATCTTCAAAGCACATAACAAGCACACCGATAATATCCATCATTTGCAACTAATAGTGAACGATAATCAACTTAAAGATAAAGCAACTTAGAATTGAAGGCCCTCACAAGGATAATCACTCATCTCTCAAGTGTTTAATGGGGTTATGTGTTTCACTCATTGTCATTCCTCAAGAGATGATTCTCCATAGGCTTGCAAATAGTCTCATTCGCCACTACTTAAGATTACACATGCACAACTCAAATGGTCTTATAATGGGTTATAACGTAAGGTGTAGGGTAAGGAAAAACGGTTTAGGATAATGGGGGATTTTTTCACTGGTGCCAAGTTAATCATCTAAATGGTTACATGTATAAACGTGGCGTTGCTAAGCCAAGACACAATAAATAACAAACAAAAAACAATAAAACAACTTTTTCTTTAATTTTCTCGACTCTTTCTTGACTTAAACATAAGCAGGATGGCAGTCCGTTTTTTTTTTTTTTTTTTTTTTTTTTTTTTTTTTTTTTTTTTGTTGAATTACTTTTGCTCTGCCATCGTTTTAATCTGCTTTAACATAATACATAACACATGATAACTTGAACATAACATAAAATCATAATACTAGTGACCCAAATTAGGAGGATCAATACACATGGAGCACTTAGACATTAACGTACGCGGGGGCAATAAATTGACATTCTTCCCCATTTCTCCATAAATAACCATACTACCATGAATCCCAATCATCCCAAAACTGTATACAACTCGACTTAGCAACCATGTAACTAAATAAACAATTAACTAAGGGTTTATATATTTTTCACAAGGGGTACGTACACTAAAAATGAGTGCACAAATGGGGGGGCTAAGGCGATTTGGGTGTAACATATTTAATGGAGTGTAAACAAAACGAAAAGGTAGGCTCAGAAGGGTTCACTAGGGGTATCTTGCACTAAAGATGAGTGCAACAAAAGGGTAGGTGCAATTACTTGACCAATGAAGTCAATGTAATTATAACAAAAGCAGGCTAAAACGGGGTTAAATCCTAGGTGCCATCATCATGCGTTGTACATACATAATTAATGCAATCTTGAAGAGACTAAGTGCAAGTTCTAGATGACATCGCATGGGAAGACTATCACTCATGAAAAGAAATATAAGACTGATTTTGGATGTGTCAGTCAACAAAGGCTCAGAACTCTCACCAGTTTAATCCTTCAATTTCTAAGAGCTTATACAGTAAATACAATCCTCAAATAAACTATCGTAGCCAGTGACGGCACATAATTGCAAAATGAAAGATTTCTCTTATGTGTCGTACACTGTCCAATTCACATGCAAAAAAACAATTTTATCAAAACATTTTCTTTTTCTTCCTCTTCCAAGTAAAAAGTAAATTGGGGAAACTTGATTTAATGGTTTGATTATGTAAACTAAAAATATGCAAAACTAAATTTACACGTGAACTAACTAAGTGCACACACTATTCAAAATTCAAATCAAATAATTCAACCAAAAATAAAATAAAAAGGAGCGGGTTCACCTGATTAAGCACTTGTGGTTGGATCTTTATCTCATGACATAGTATGATCCAAATGTTTATCTCCAAAATCTGCAAAACTTAACAAATACGTGTAGAAGAGGCTTCTCACGTCCAAATTAGCACAAAGCTTTTTAAACAATGCGACAATTTTTTTTTAATTTTTTTTTTTTTTTTTTTTTTTTTTTAAATTTCGCATTTTTAACCACATTTTCTAATTAAAATATTATGGTACCCCCCTCCCCAACTTAAAGCATTGCATTGTCCCCAATGCAAACTCCAAGTTGAAATTTAGTTAAAAATTAATGATTTGAAAAAGAAAAAGAAAAATGAAAATAAAAATAAATTTCCTAAAACTCACTTTCGTAGGAATCACGGTTGCATTTAGCGAATGCAACAAGCCTTTAAACCCCTCGGTAGCCCGAGTGGACGAGTTGTAGTCTCGTGAGGGTTTATAGTGAACACACCCACAACGTTCAACAAAGTAAAATAAATAAAGAAATAAAATACAGGCTAGAGGGTGAATACGCCGTATCTATGGAAGTGGAATACGCCGTATTCACGACCTGACAAAAAAATAAAATAAAGAAAAAAAATTTAAACAAACATGGGTTGCCTCCCAAATAGCGCTAAGTTTAACGTCTTCAGCCAGACAGTACCTCGTTGGAGTTAATTGCAAGATTGAGATGGCTCCAAGTGAACCAGCTCGACAGTTTCCACATTACCATTTTCCAACATGATGTATGGTTTGAGTCGATGTCCATTAACCTTGAAAGGTTCACCACTGTCCATGCTTTTTATTTCCACCGCTCCATGTGGAAAAACTTGTGTCACAACGTATGGACCCGTCCACTTGCTCTTGAGCTTACCTGGAAAAAGCTTAAGACGAGAATTAAACAACCAAACCTTTTGACCTACCGTGAAGGATTTCTTGGAAATATGTCGATCATGAAAAGCTTTGGTTTTGTCCTTGTATATTCTTGAACTTTCATATGCATCTCGCCGTATTTCATCAAGTTCTGACAATTGAAACTTCCTTGCGATTCCAGCTTCATCCAAATCCATGTTCACCAGTTTAATAGCCCATTCTGCACGATGCTCAAGTTCAACAGGTAAGTGACAAGCTTTACCATAAACAATTCTATAAGGTGACATGCCAATAGGGGTTTTAAATGCCGTTCGATACGCCCAAAGCGCATCATCTAGTCGTAGAGACCAGTCTTTGCGATCAGTACGAACGGTTTTTTCTAAAATCCGTTTAATTTCCCTATTTGACACTTCAACTTGTCCACTTGTTTGTGGATGATATGGAGTGGCAATCCGATGATTAACACCATAGTGTTTAAGTAATTTTCCAAACTTAAAGTTTTTAAAATGGGAACCCCCATCACTAATGATAGCTTTAGGAATTCCATGTCTCGCAAAAATATTCTTTTTGACAAATTTTAAAACTACACTATGGTCATTCGTCCTAGTGGCTTCGGCTTCGACCCACTTGGACACATAATCAACGGCCACTAAGATGTACAAGTTGCCATATGAGGTGGGAAATGGTCCCATAAAGTCTATTCCCCACACGTCAAAAATTTCAACCACAAGTATGGGGTTCATTGGCATTTGATCACGCCTAGTGATACCCCCTACTTGCTGGCAACGTGTACATGATTTAACAAATAAATGTGCATCCTTAAATATTGTTGGCCAAAAGAAACCGCTTTGAAGCACTTTATGCCCAGTTTTCTTTGCACTAAAGTGTCCCCCACAAGCATAAGAGTGACAATGAGCTAAAATATCCATATGTTCATGGTCGGGGACACAACGACGAATCACTTGATCCGCACACATCTTATATAACTCAGGGTCTTCCCAAATATAATACTTCAATTGTGAAAAGAAGTAATTCTTTTGTTGCTTAGACCAATGTTCTGGAAGCTTTTTAACTGCAAGATAGTTAACAATATTAGCATACCAAGGAAGTTTTAAAATAGAAAATAAACTCTCGTCAGGAAAGCTTTCCTTAATAGCATCAGCAGGGTTAAATGGAGGTGGAGTAATTCTAGATAGATGATCCGCGACAACATTTTCACAACCCTTTTTTTCAAGAATCTCTAGATTAAATTCTTGTAGCAATAAAATCCACCTAATCAACCTAGGTTTTGCATCTTTCTTCGCTAATAGATGTCTTAAGGCACTATGGTCAGAAAATACAATAACCTTAGAACCCGAAACATAAGAACGAAATTTGTCTAGGGCAAAAACAACAGCAAGTAACTCTTTTTCGGTAGTCATATAATTTAATTGAGTATCCGAAAAGGTTTTACTAGCATAATAAATCACAACGGGTTTCTTTTCCTCCCGTTGCCCCAAAACCGCCCCTGCTGCATAGTCACTTGCATCACACATAATTTCAAAAGGTTTAGTCTAGTCAGGTGACTGTAAAATGGGGGCTTCTATAAGTTTTTGTTTAAGCAAGTTGAAGGCCTTTATACATGATTCATCAAAGTCAAATACTGCATCTTTTGAAAGCAAATTACATAGAGGTTTTGAAATTGCACTAAAGTCTTTAATAAATCTCCTATAAAAGCCAGCATGTCCTAAAAATGAGCGAACCCCTTTGACACTAGTAGGTGGTGGGAGTGTGGAAATTACTTGTACTTTGGCACGGTCAACCTCGAATCCCTTCTCAGAGACAACGTGCCCTAGAACAACTCCTTCCCGAACCATAAAATGACTCTTTTCCCAACTAAGAACAAGGTTAGTCTCGGTGCACCTTTTTAAAACATTTTCTAATTGCCCCAAACAACCCTCAAAAGATTGACCAAATATAGAAAAATCATCCATAAAAATTTCTAATGACTCTCCTACCATATCAGAAAAAATACTCATCATGCAACGCTGAAAAGTAGCGGGTGCATTACATAAACCAAATGGCATTCTTCGGAATGCAAATGTGCCATATGGGCAGGTGAAAGTCGTTTTGGCTTGGTCCTTGGGGTGGATGGGTATTTGATTATAACCTGAATACCCATCCAAAAAGCAATAAAATTTCTGACCTGATAGTTTCTCGATGATTTGGTCAATGAATGGTAAAGGAAAGTGGTCTTTCGAAGTAGCGGCGTTAAGCTTACGGTAGTCAATGCAGACTCTCCAACCAGTTACCGGCCGAGTTGTGAGTTTTTCCCCATTATCCATTTCAACAATGGTGATGCCCGCTTTCTTCGGCACCGTCTGGGTCGGACTTACCCACTCGCTATCTGAGATAGGATAAATGATCCCCGCGTCCAACCATTTTAGCACCTCCTTTTTCACCACATCTTTCATATTAGGATTCAACCTCCTTTGAGCATCTCGAGATGGCTTTATTTCAGGTTCTGTGACAATCCTATGCATGCATAATGATGGACTTATCCCTTTCAAATCTGCTATTGTCCATCCAATTGCCTCTTTATACTTGGTGAGCACCTTCAGTAATGCTTCCTCCTGTAAACCTGAAAGATCAGAAGCAATTATAACAGGTAAGCTATCATTATCACCTAAAAATGCATACTTTAAATGAGATGGTAAAGGTTTCAAGTCAAGTGTTGGAGGTATCTCCAATGACGGCTTTGTTGCCGTGTCAAAACTATGTGGTAATGCCTCCACTTCATGAGACCATGGTGGTTTTTGTTGGTCCAATGATTTCACCACGTGTTCTTCAATTTGTTTCACTTCCTCCACTTCAAGAAGCTCTTCATTTTCACCTGAAACATACAACTCAAACAGGTCGTCCTTAAGCATACGAGGTGCATGCTTTTGAACTTCCTCATCAATAGTATCAACCTGGTAACACTCATTTAAAGTAGGAGAATTCAATGAATTAAACACATTAAGTCGAAGCTTCCTATTACCAAAG
The DNA here is from genome assembly GCA_021014915.2 of Artemisia tridentata subsp. tridentata. Taxonomy (NCBI): domain Eukaryota; kingdom Viridiplantae; phylum Streptophyta; class Magnoliopsida; order Asterales; family Asteraceae; genus Artemisia; species Artemisia tridentata. The sequence continues at coordinate 15,703,097 of CP139505.1, forward strand.
GCAATATCCATGGCGCCTGTTCGACAATTAATCCTAGCATCAATGGTGGCTAAGAAAGGGCGACCAAGAATAATGGTCGGTTGAGTATCCTTGTATGATGGTTCGGTGTCCATCACAAGAAAATCTACCGGGTAGTAAAAATAATCAACTTTGACAATCACATCCTCCAATATACCCCTAGGAATCTTAGTTGATCGATCAGCTAAAGAAATAATAGTATCTGTTTGTCGTAGAGTTCCTAAATCATACCGATCAACAAGACTAGCCGGAAGTATATTAATGCTTGCTCCAAGATCCAAGAGTGCCTTTTTAATGATGATGTTACCTACCATTACAGAAATTAAAGGTGCTCCTGGGTCTTTAAATTTAGGAGGAAGAGGACTAGACAAAACAGCACTCACATGTTCAGTTAAATCAATCTTTTTAGGCAATGATGCTTTAAGCTTTCTCTTTTGAGTGCACAAATCTTTTAAAAACTTAGCATAGGCTGGAATTTGCTTAATTGCATCGATAAGTGGAAGATTTATTTTTACTTGTTTAAAAGTTTCCCACATATCTTCCGAATGAGGCCCCTTTTTCCCAAATGGCATAGAAGCCGGTTTTTCTAAAGCCGAAGGGTATGGTGTTGTAGTGTTCTTCACACCATCCTCCCCAACTTTAGGTGATTCAGTGGTTTCAAAAGGGCTTTTTAGTGGGTTTTGAATACTTTTATCCTTTTTAAGTTCATCTACCCTTTATAATTTCCGGTTCATCATTCTCAACTTTATCAAAATCAACAACATTTTCATTTTCAGTATTAAAATCCACATCATCTTGTGTAAATTCAGACGTACCTGGGATTTTTACCTTGTTGTTGTAAGTCTTACCACTACGAAGAGATGTAATCATATTCACATGCTCATTTCCATTCTTCTTGTGAGCCGGATTGAGACTGGTGTAGCTCGGTAGCTTTCCGTCATCTCTTTTGTTCAATTGGTCTGCCAACTGACCAACCTGTCTTTCAAGAGCTGCAATAGATTTGTTGGTGCTCTCGAATCTTTGATTGACCACATCATTGGATTTCACCATTGAATCCATAAACTTCTCAAGTTTTTGTTCAAAACTTGAGTGTTGGTTGTCACCTTGTTGTGGCCTTTGTTGGTAAGAACGTTGTTGTTGTTGATAATTTGATGACCCGCCCCCTCATATCTCGGTTTGTAGCCCGAGTTAGATTGTTGTGCATTATTTGGGCGAGTTTCATCTTCAGTCCTCCACCTAAAATTAGGGTGATTTCTCCATCCCGGGTTGTAACTCTCAGAAAATGGGTCATTTCTCGGACGACTTCCATATGCTTCATATACCTGTTCGTCATATGGTGGTGGTGATCCCGAAAATTGACATCTATTAGCCAGGTGACGAGGATCTCCACACATCGAACAAGATTCTTGTACCTGCGATACCTGCGAAACATTTGAACTACCCTTCCCGATATTTCGGAGTAAAAGATCAAACTTTTTATTTAGTTCACCTATTTCAGATTTCACTTCTTTTTGAAAGCCATCTGGGTTTGAAACTGAATTAATAGAAGAAGAGTGGTTGTTTGTTCGATCCACTGAAGCTTGGGTTTTAGAACCTTTACTCAGCGTACCGAAAAATGTCCATTCTTCGTCACTTGGACGAGTTAAGAAAAGACCACCACTAGCAGCTAGTAAAAATTGTCTATTTGATGCATCCAAACTATCATAAAATATTTTCACAAGTTCCCATTTAGGTATATAATGATGAGGACATGACCTTAACAAATCATTTAACCGCTCAAACGACTCGTGAAAAAGTTCACCTGGAATTTGACGAAAAGCTTTTATCTTGTTTCTAACATCACTTGTTTTACTAATTGGATAAAATTCTTCCAAAAATAGTTTTTGCATATCCGCCCAAGTGGTAATACTTTGGCGTGGAAGAGAATTAAACCAATGTTTAGCTCTATCTTTAAGTGTATATGGAAACAAACGTAACCTAATGTCATCCTTAGTCAAACCAGTTATCTCATGGGTGTCAGCAATTGCGAAAAATTCAGAAATAAAATCATATGGTTCTTCAATTGTTGACCCTCTAAATGTAGGTAAAATATTTAAAATTGAATGCTTCAAATTAAAATTTGGAACATTATCACCTGTGCGATAAACGATTGGTGTTGGATCCTCAAATGTTCCCGGCCTATAGTAAGTATCAACTCCTTTTGCCATGATCACAATTTTCACTTCTTCTTCAGACTCGGCTTCACTTTCAGAAAATCTCTCCGAATTCTCACCTTCAAAATTGTCCAAATGTGTATCTTCCAAATCTATATTCCCCGACGAAGATGTAATGGTTGCTCGCTGTGACACACGATTCTTCCTAGCTGTCTTCTCAATTTCCGCGTCAAAAGCAAGTGGTGATGTGCGTCCGGAATATCTTGTACGCATACAAGAAATCTAACTCTGCAAATGAACCACTAAAAAAAAAAAACGCGTAAAGACGAACTAAACAATTTAAACAAACTAAAAACAGAAAATAAATTATTTTTGGTTTTTTTTTTTTTTTTTTTTTTTTTTTTTTTTTTTAATAATAAAAATAAAAACAACTAATTTAAAACAAAATAAAAAAAATAATAAATAAATAAACTATAAGCGCACTAACTCCCCGGCAGCGGCGCCAAAATTTGACCGATGTCGTTGTACCGATCAAAAATAAACCTAATTACCTTATACTAGATAGGGCAAGCGGGTATCGTATCCACGAGGAGTATGTGGTTATAGCTAAATTTAACGAAATAAATAATTGATTGATTGTTTGGTTTAATAACTTAATAATTAAAATACTAATTAACTAGAAAGTAAATAAGCAATAAAAATAAAGAAGCAAATAAAAATTAAATAAGCAAATAAAAGCAAGAGTGTAAACAGTTGAGTAAAAAGCAATCCCTCCCGGCTCCAGATATAATGATATGATCAAGTTACGGATTAATTCTAATGTTTGCCTTCAAACCACATAGACATAGTTTTTATTAATTGAAAAGGATAATTTTGGGCACAAGTTATGTTTATCACACAAATCGTCTTAATCCCTAAACTAGTGGACTCGGCACAACTCGTTGACTAGCAATAACATGTCTTACAATAATCTTATCAATTAATTTAATAATTACTCAAGTGAACAATTATGGGTACAAATTATGTTTAACATACGACCGTCTTAACCCCTATACTAATTAGGCTCGGCACGAATCGTTGACTCGCAATAATATGTCTCATAATTATATTAAACATTAAAATCAAATAAAAGATATGCATTAAAATCAGATGAATTAATGTTTGACAAATAAAATAAAATCCGTAAACATGATCAAACCAAATATATCTTTTACCGGGAGAGATTACAAGAGGCTTAGCCGCGCATCACGTTAGTAGACATCATCTTCTTTGTATTGCTCGATCGTCGAGAAGTAATATTATAACACATACTTTGTTGTTTTTGAATGGTCGAATGCCCTCTTTCTCTTACTGTACCGAATGTATATTTAATATAAGGAGCTTGGCTATTATTCTACCTCTGACTCACGAATGATATAAGAAAGTGAATGGCGGCTCCAATATGAAAAAGTGAGATCCCTTTTGTTCTCCTGTACCGAATGTATATATAAAGGGATAAAACCCTTTGTTTCTTTTGCTTTGTTCCACGCCAAGACCAACACAGCCTTTGGGCTCTCTTCTTTTTTTTCGTCCAAATCAGCCATTCCAAAAGAAATCCAAAGGGCCCAATATGTTATAATTAACAAAGATGATTAATGGCCCAATCAGAAATTCAATCACGAGCTGCTGCTTCCAGCAGAAATAAGCACGAATTTAATCCAGCTTTTTGTCCCATTTATGACTTTAAAGTGTAGCTTTCTCTTTTCTCTTTCCATGGCCTTTTGAATCACTTAAAACGGAGCTCGGACGAAGAAATTATGACTAAAATAGTGCGACAATGTCCAAATCTCTCATATATTTATTTTAAGCTTGCAATATCGCCAATTTAGCTCTTTTATGCGCCAAACCTACATAATCACAAAACACCTTAAAGTAACATATATAAAGGATAATACCAATACATAATTAAGCAATTAAACAATATTAAGGTGTATGTAAAATGCGCCGATCACGCATTGTACCCAATGGACCACAGACACCAACAAGTTGGTCGCGTAAGTCTTATGATAAATGTATACAATAACACACATAATTGATTTAATATACGATTTATATGGGGTCTTCCCCAATTTTAGGTCTTCCCTAATAACCTAATTAATTAACTTTTAGTAATTTAACTTGTCCAACAATTTTATTACTAAAACCCTAATTAATATCAATCGCATAAACATAGCATGTAAAACACGTATCATATTACACCAACTTACATGACAAAACATGCATGTTTTTGTCATGGATTCCCCAAATAGCACTTATTATCATGTCACAACATATAATCAAGTCTAACATACGCATATCAATTAATGACATATACAAGTATTCATTAATCAACACATAAAAAATTACATGCAACCTAGGGTTTCTGCAAGTTTTACAATACTAAAACCCTAATTATTAAATAAAGGGGTGATCGACCCATACATATAAAAATTAGGGTTTACTAATTTTTAAAACCCTAGAACACCATAACCATGTAATAATCATATAGATCCAATTTTGTGTGTTTTAGTAATTAATTACACAGTATTAACGGGCTCTTGATGCCACTGTTGGAATATGTGAATCATAACAATTTATATAACACATAAATATGAACATCAAAGCATTGGCAGCGGAAAACAGAATCTAATACAAGTAATTAATTAACTAAATAAAAGAATACGCGTACCTTTGATTTCAAGATAAAAAAGAAATCGAGTGAGCAAGAACCGGTAAAACCCTAGATTAGGGTTTAGAGAAAATCGCCTATATACTAGTCGAATGGGGAAAAACACTCTAGCAAAAGTATGCTTGATCTCCGATCTTGTAGACACGTATTAGTAGCGTTTCAATGCGAAAAGCTAGGTTCTTGATCACTAAACAAACCAAACTAAGAGGATGTAAGATACACTAAAAGGGTGTTAGTCCTTTACAATGAGTGTATGTGATACTTTGAATGAATATAATTAAGTATGCGGAATCTACTTAATCACACTTAGAAGGTTTATTGGTTATGTGAATTGGAACAGTGGTGGTTGTTGAATTTGATATTTAACAAAGAACAAAGAAAGTATATCACCGAACGATTCAATATTATTCAAAATAATACGAGTGATCTTCACTATCACCAGGGTTACAAAACCTTGAATCTTAATGTTTTTATGACTTGTGATATATGTTCTAGTTTTGATATTCAGCACTCTATTAGACACACATATATCTAGTCTATGATCTCCCTTTTATACAAACAAAGGAGATCATTACAATTATGATAAGTCTTGTCGAACTACTTGCTTGTGTATGTCAGTCATTAAGATACAACATGTATCTGTGTTTACAACTTGCTCTGTGTAAACCACATGGTGACTGATATTGACTAAGATATTATCTACCGTATATACTTGACTTTAGTACAAAATATCTTCGTATACTTATCCATCCAGCAGTAGAATACGCGACACTTATCCATCTAACAGCAGAATCTGTTATACTAGCAGCAGAATGCTTGCGGCAGCAGAATGAAATGCACTAGCAGTAGGATGACACTTAGTGTATTTCTTTGAGCAGAACCCGATACTAATCTTCTTGAATATTTAATTCCCAACAATCCTCCCCTAAACATGTGAATCCTTTTCAACATGTTTCTTCTGAATTAAATCATGATGTGAGGATCTTTCAAACACTTCATAGTCAGACTCTTGATCTGAGCTATCTTCTGTTCTTCAAGATTAAATACCTATCTGTCTAACTCATCTACTTTCTGTAAAACTTCTTTCAGCAATAACATCATCTTTCTTTGAATTGAAAACAAACAATACCTTGAATAAAAGATGGTGCAATTTCCTTGGATGGAGGAATTATAAGAGGCAATGGTGCTGTGTATCTTGGATGCTTGTTTCAACAAGTGAAATCATCTTCCAGCATGCCTTTGCAAGTGATGAACAAACGTAGTGAACTGAAATTGAAACTGAAAGCTCCTAGATAGAACTTTCTCCTTGAAAGTTCCTAGATAGAACTTTCTCCTTTTGAATGCTTCATCCCTTCTGAATATATAAAATACTCCAGAATCTTCATTTGAACTTTCTTCATTTGAAGAGCTTATTCCTAGTTTCCATCAACTAAAAAAGTTTAATTCCCAGCATCCATCAACTGAATGCTTAATCTTATTATTGGTAGAATAATAAGATATTTTAGCTTCTCAAAAAGCTAACATCATCATCTTGTATGCTCTTGTCTTTTCTGATTGAACTTTTTCCTTCTCCGAATTCTAAGCATACTTCCTTCCCTTATTGGTTAATCTTCCTCCCCTGTTTCTATTTTCTACCTTGAACTTGGAAGATTTCTCACCATGTACCAAAATATATCCTCCCCTGGGATGCAAAGAACCTTGCCTTCCTCCCCTGTTTGGAAGATCTCTCACCATCATCTCAGCATTATCTGATCTACCAATCCTCCCCTGAGAACATGTTTTCAGACAATGGTGTACATGTTGGCCATCAATTCCTTAAGAGTTTAAGTTTTTGCCCTCATCACTTCTAGGTGTGTTAACTCCTATGAGAGGTGATTCATGGGACATTTGACTCATGGTCCATCATTTGATGGTTTTTCTGAGTCTCTTTGAAAAATCCTTTTAAGAAACTTTTGCCTTAACAGTATGAACTTGATTTTATGATTGAAAAATCATACTGCTTACAACCATTTTGAAGGGATTAAGTGTGCTAACAGACACTTAATCAAAATTTCGTTTTGAAGTAACCTCTGGTTGTGTGAGAACCAATGTTTTCATTTATAAATAACTGCCTGTGTGCAGATAAACTCATTCAAAGAGTTTTCCTGATAGGGTTTCCAGCTCATAGCAATTGTTACCTCTAACACAAGTGTTAGATTCACTTTTGCTAGCTGTTCTTTCTATCAGATGTCCTTAGACTTGCTCATTATACTTTGAAAGTATAAAATGATAGAAAGTGAGTTGAATCAGTTACTATCTGATCAACTGAGCCATCAAGTCAATATGAAACCTAATAACTAGGTTTCAAGAAAGAAGTTTTAAAGAATTAATTAACTTAGGTGTAAACCTTTGTTAAGAATTCCCAAACTCAGTCCATCATAAACCTATTATGTGAGCAACTGGAATCATTCTGCTGCTTCAATTTCACTTCAGACTTCCTTTGTGCTCAATGTTCATACCTGAAATTGTTAGTCTAAAACCAAGAAACAAAATGCAAGGCATATGTCTTATAGCAGTATCATAATATGACTAACAATATGAACGTAAGAAACAAAAATTTGTACCAGTAGCACAAACTTTTTAACTAACAGTAGTATCTTATAAAGCCAGCAGTACAATCAAAAATTTATATGCAGAAACACAGAGTTTTAAATCATTGAGGATTAAGCATTCCAATACTTGCTACCAAGTACTGAAACCTTCCAACATCAAAAGCTTTTGTAAGAAGATCTGAAAAGTTGTGATCAGAATCAATTTTAAGAACTTGAATCAACTTTTTCTCATTACAGTCTCTAATAAAATGATGTCTTATTTCAATGTGTTTTGTTTTAGAATGTTGCACTGGGTTTTTAATTATGCAAATTGTACTACTATTATCAATATGAATGACAGTGTTTAAGAAATTGTACCCATAGTCAAGAAGTTGGTTTTGAAGCCATAGAACTTGACCACAGCAACTTGCAGCAGCTACATATTCAGCTTCAGTTGTTGAAGTAGCCACAATTGTTTGCTTCTTACACTGCCATGAGATAAGTCTACACCCAAGGAATTGACATCCTCCAGTTGTTGACTTTCTGTCCAAGCTAGCACCAGCATAATCACTATCTGAAAATGCTACCAAGTCAAAAGGTGACTCCCTTGAATACCATAGACCCAACCTAGGTTGACCCTTGAGATATCTAAAAATCCTCTTGACTGCTGTTAAATGAGAAACCTTTGGAGTTACTTGAAATCTTGCACAAGCACAAACAGAGAACATGATATCAGGTCTTGATGATGTAAGATACATCAAAGTGTGTACATCTACATTGTCTCCATCTAAATCTTTAAGAAGTGGCTTCTCAGAGTCCATTGGTGTGCTTGCCATTTTTGAATCAGCAAAGTTGAACTTCCTAAGTATTTCAGCAACATATTTATCTTGACTAATAAATATGCCTTCACAAGATTGCTTAACTTGCAGACCCAAAAAGAATGTAAGTTCCCCCATGGAACTCATCTGAAACTTATCATGCATAAGCTTCTCAAACTCCAAACACATCTCCTTCCTTGTAGATCCAAAGATAATGTCATCCACATACACCTGCACTAACAGAAGATCCTTCTTGTGCTGTTTGATGAATAATGTCTGATCAATCTTCCCTCTTTGAAATCCATTTTCAATTAAATAGGAAGCTAGTGTTTCATACCAAGCTCTTGGTGCCTGATGAAGGCCATATAGAGCTTTAACTACTCTGTACACTTTTTTTGGATGTTGTGGATCAATAAAACCAGGAGGTTGTGAAACATATACCTCCTCTTCAATAGTTCCATATAAAAATGCACTCTTAACATCCATTTGATACACTGTGAAGCCTATAAATGAAGCATAAGCCAAAAATAACCTAATGGCTTCAATCCTTGCTACTGGAGCAAAAACCTCTTCATAGTTTATCCCTTCTTGTTGTGTGTACCCTTGGGCTACTAATCTAGACTTATTCCTAATCACTATGCCTCTTTCATCCCTTTTATTTCTAAAAACCCATCTAGTGCCAATTACCTTTTCATCCTTAGGTAAATCAACTAGCACCCATACCTTCTGAATCTTGAACCGAAGAAGCTCTTCTTGCATAGCCTCTACCCAGCTTGAATCATCTAGGGCTTTAAGAATGTTCTTTGGTTCATCTTGTAAGAGAAAACATACAAACAAGCAAGAGTTGGAAAACTCATGCTACTTTGAAGCATAAAGGGCATCAAGAAGCCCTTGTTGGTCTGAAGACATCAGTTGTTGCCTTGTCTTCACCCCTGATTGTACATCTCCAATCACATTGTCCAGGGAGTGGACTTTGTGAATCCTGGTGTGTGGAGTGGTAGGAACTTGATAGTTAGGTGGGAGATTACTGAAATCCACCTCATTGTCTGAGAATTCTGCTTCATTTGGTTCTGAAGGGCCAGCAGTAGAATCATTTGGCCTAGCAGTAGAATGCTCTGTCTCAGCAGCACTATCATTAGTAGAAACATTTTGTTGTTCCTTGGTTCCATCCTCCTTGTGTTCATCTTCAACATCTTCTTTAGCTTTACCAGAAGAAGATTCATCATTTGTTGAAGTTGATTCCACACTTGTACTGGTCCATATTGGCATCAAAATAAAATCTTGATCTTTTTCTAACCTTGCCTCATTTGTTGTTTCATCAGCTTTTGAACCTGAAAATTCATTAGTTTGTACAACAACAGGCACATAATTCATAGAATGGGTTAGTGTCTCAAGATCAAATAGCCATTTGGGACCTTGACCTTCTACATTGGATTTATTCTCTAAAAATTCCACATGTAGGTTTTCTTCTACTCTTCTAGTTCTTGAGTTGTATACTCTAAAAGCTTTGCTATTAAGAGAATATCCAACTAAGAATCCTTCATCTGCTTTACCATCAAATTTTCCAAGATGGTCTAAGGTATTTAGAATTGTCACATGACATCCAAAAGGTCTAAGAAATCCAATAGCAGGAGTTCTACCTCTAAATAGTTCATATGATGTCTTATTGTGAGATTTGACAACTAAAACTCTGTTTTATACATAACAAGCAGTATTGACTGCTTCTGCCCAAAAAGTTATAGGCAATTTTAAGTCAGCTAACATGGTTCTAGCAACTTCTATAAGTGTTCTATTCTTCCTTTCAACAACTCCATTTTGCTGAGGAGTTCTGGCAACACTAAATTCTCTCCGAATACCTTTTTCTTTGCAGAAATCATCCATAACTCTATTTTTGAATTCTGTCCCATTATCACATCTAATGACTTTTACTCTTTTGCTTAGTAGGTTTTCTATCTCTATAATGAATGTTTTAAGAATGCTAGAAGTCTCATCCTTAGAACCTAAAAAGAATACCCATGTGAATCTACTATAGTCATCAGTAATAACTAGACAATATCTTTTATGCTTTAGGCTACTAACAAAAGTAGGTCCAAATAAATCCATATGAAGCATAAACAATAATTGATCATTAGAGTTAAAAATTTTGGGCTTACAAGTGGCTTTGTGTTGTTTGCCTTTAAGACAAGCAATGCATGTTTGGTCATTTTCAAATCGTTTTTGATGTAAACCTCTTACCAAACCATTCTTAACAATTAAATTTATGGTTTTGAAGTTAATGTGACCAAGCCTTCTATGCCATTTAAGTGACTCCTCCAATGTAGCTTTTGCAAGCAAACAAGTAAGTGCCTCTTTAGGAACAATGTTCTTCATATCAACACTGTACATGTTGCCCTTTCTAGGAATTTTAAGAAGTACTTGACTTTCATCAGGCATCTTAAAATCAGGAGAAAGCACAAGACATTCAGTGTCACAGAAAAGAACTTTGTTCTGTTCGTCACACATTTGTGAGACACTAAAAAGATTATACTTAAGTTCTCTTACAAAGTATACATCTTCAAAGTCTAAATTTCCAGTTTTAATGGTACCTTTACCGGAAATTTTGCCACCAACACCTCCTCCAAAGGTAACATAGCCTCCATCTATTGATTGAAAATCTGAGAGATAAGACTTGTTGCCTGTCATGTGCCTTGAACATCCACTATCTGAGTATCCTTGATCCTCTTGTTTATCAGTTGAATGTTCCTGCACAGTAATAAGGAGTATTAGTTTCCTTTGGGGATCCAAGCCATTACTGACTTGGATCTGCCTCGTGCATCAATGTAATTTAATCTCTTGAGAATGGTTGATGCACCATTGGGTTTAGTTTGTTTCCAAACCCAACATGTTGAGGCCTTAACAGCATTGGCCCTCTTTTCCCTAGCAGCAGAACCCTTTGGTTTCCAAATTTGTTTTTGTGTTACTGCTTTTGTTGGAAAAGGTCTTTTAGCAGTTGTTTGTGCATATTTAAAAGATGTTTGTGCACTGAATACTGCTTGTTTAGGGTTAACAGAGTAAAAAGGTCTGGCAGTAGAAACTTTTGGTCTAGCAGTAGAAACTGCTTTTGCTCCAGACTTTTATGAAACTGCTCTGGGGGTTGTTCTTGTGTAATTAGAGTGACTTTTAGGTGTTTGCCTTTTTAGATTCACCCTAGTTTTGGAATACCCAGATACCCTTTGGTTGCAGAAAGCTGCAAGATGGTCAAATTCTCCACAAATGAAACAAGCTTTATTGTAAAAGTCAAAGTCATCACCTAGTTGGTTAGACTTGAGGCCATTCCAATTTCTTTGGTTGCCTTTGGGCTTGCTTGTGGTTCTGTATTGCTCACAATATCTAACTGGTTGCCTTATGTGTTTAACATTGATATTAGGCCTATCAGTTTTTTGTTTGACTATCTTAGGAACACTTGTTCCTGCTTTCTTAACCACATCAGGTTTAGACATAACCTGTTCTTCTTCATCACTATCAGTTGTACAGTCCTCAACAACTATAGCATCTGCTTTTCTAACAAAGGACACCTTGTCCTTAGGAAATGAAGTTTTACTTAAACTTTCACTTACTTTCTTAGGTTCATCAACAACTAACTTAGTGTTTGACTGTACACCATATTGTAGCTCATATTGTTGAATTTCAGCTAAGCCTGAAAGCTCTAGGTCAATCCCTGGGGGTTTAGGGATTCCTCTGTAAGGAGGTGGGACATTTTTGTATCCCAAACTAGACTTTGCTTTATTGATCACTTGACATTCAATCATGTTAGTTACACCCTTAGAAGCATGTTCTAGTGTTTCTACAGTTAATTGAATATTGTCATTTTTCAGTTTGATCCTATCATAAGCATCTCTTAAAAGCTTAATTTCTGCATCTCTAAAGAATATGTCTTGTCTAAGAAGAGCTTTTTCATCTGAAAAAGCAAACTCATTTTCTTTATAGTATATGATCTGTTTCTCTAAAGAAGCTAAACCACATTTATAGTTTACTAAGTCTTGACGAGTTGTACTTAGCTCTTTCTGTTGATTATCATAATGTTTAATTAAAGTTTGCAATTCATTAAGAGCAGTGCAATCATTTGAACAAGCTTTATGAGATTGTACCTCAGTAGGGAAAGCCATGAGTGCCATCTGAGAAGAATCCTCTTCTTCTTCAGCCATGAAACTCCAATCAAATCCTAAGCCATCAATAGCTACCATAGCTTTTGGCTCAGAAACTTCCCCTGTTTTGGATTTGCTTCCAAAACCTCTGTTCTTGCTATCTGCTGCCTTGGTCTTCTACAATCTCTTGAGAAGTGGCCCATCATGTGGCAGTTGTATCATTCTATCTTCGACTTGTCAAAACCAGCAATATCATTGTTGCTGATTGTGAGCTTTTTCCCCGTCCTTTGATAGAACTTCCTAGCTCTCATGCTAAGAAGAGAAATTTGCCATTTTAGGTCCATTTCCTCCAGATCATCATCATTGATCTCTTGGAGGTCTTCATGTGTTAACATGGACCCATCATTCTTGCTTGTGAGAAAAGCACAGCAAGTGTTCTCATCTAAAATACCAAAAGTACTGCTTGATGAACTAGCAGCACAATCTACACCATCAATCTTCACCTCTTCAACTGATTTTGAGGTACCAGGAGTTGACATAAATGCCATGTTCCCAGTGTTAGAACTAGTCCCTCTAGTTTTCTTCAAATCATGTTCCACAATCTTGAAGTTGCTATACAAGTCCATCAGTTCCATGGTGTCTATGTCTGTTTTGTTCTTCCAGACAACAACATGTACAACCCACTCTTCAGGTAGACTTCTCAGAAATTTTGAGTTTAAATCTTCTTGAGGTATTTCAAACCTAAGAATGGCAAGCTGGCTCACAATATTCTGAAGCCTGTTAAACATGTGGTCTAATGATTCATGGTTGGTTGAGGAAAAGTTTTAAAACTGCTGTTTGAGAAGAGTCTTGTGGGTCTTCTTGGTGGCTTCATTCCCACCATACCTTGCAATAATGGCCTCAAACAAAGATTTTGCATCTTTGAACTTGCTGAAGTTTAAAAGTTGATCATTTGGAATGGTCATCATCAGCATACTTCTGGCTTTAAGGTCATTCTTCTTTCTGACTCTATCTTCTGCAGTTGTTGGTTTGGTATTCAAAGTTGTAACAATTTTACCGTCCACTGTTGATGTAGAGGTTGTAGGCTTGAAAGAGTCTCCATCTTCAATAATTTCCCACAGTGTATAATCTTGCACTTGGAAATATTGCTCTATTCTCAGCCTCCACATCTCAAACTCATTCTGTTTGAGCATTGGTAACTTTGCAGCAACATTTGTCTGAATAGATTCAACGTCCATTTATTCTTTCTTCTTCTTCTAAGTCAAAGATATCAGCCTGGCTCTGATACCAATTGAGAGGATGTACGATACACTAAAAGGGTGTTAGTCCTTTACAACGAGTGTATGTGATACTTTGAATGAATATGATCAAGTATGCGGAATCTACTTAATCACACTTAGAAGGTTTACTGGTTATGTGAATTGGAACAGTGGTGGTTGTTGAATTTGATATTTAACAAAGAACAAAGAAAGTATATCACTAAACGATTCAATATTATTCAAAATAATACGAGTGATCTTCACTATCACTAGGGTTACAAAACCTTGAATCTTAATTTTTTTATGACTTGTGATATATGTTCTAGTTTTGATATTCAGCACTCTATTAGACACACATATATCTAGTCTATGATCTCTCTTTTATACATACAAAGGAGATCATTACAATATTGATAAGTCTTGTCGAACTACTTGCTTGAGTGTGTCAGTCATTAAGATACAACATGTATCTGTGTTTGCAACTTGCTCTGTGTACACCACATGGTGACTGATATTGACTAAGATATTATCTACCGTATATACTTGACTTTAGTACAAAATATCTTCGTATACTTATCCATCCAGCAGTAGAATACGCGACACTTATCCATCTAACAGCAGAATCTGTTATACTAGCAGCAGAATGCTTGCGGCAGCAGAATCTCTAACGCTAGCAGTAGAATGAAATGCACTAGCAGTAGGATGACACTTAGTGTATTTCTTTGAGCAGAACCCGATACTAATCTTCATGATTATTTAATTCCCAACACAAACACTTGTATTGTATAATTTGGATCGAATTTCCCAAGGGATTGGGGGAGGTTCGATCGGCCTTACACAAGAGGGAAAGAGAAGAGAGAAATTTGGCTTGCTAGGGAATCAAGATTAGAGAATTATGAATACAAGGGTTTGTATTTATAGACTTCTCAACTTGTTCTCCAAGCTAGGGCAACAAACCCTCCCTTCTTGTGATGGGTCGGCCAAAAGTTCAAGCCCAAGGGGTTCTAGAACCTTCTGGGCTTGCATTTTCATTACTAGTCCCTTAACTTGCTATTTAACGACCGTTAACCAAACCCCGATAAATACTAACGCCCGTTAAGTATTTATTTGTGAAATTAATAATTAAATCATATCTCAATATATTAATTATTAAAACACTGAAACTCATACGTAATGTGTGCAATCCCGAAGTCTCGTGTCGAAACTGGTCATACGTATATTAATTTATATCCATAACTTTAACAGCTCCCACTTGGATATGCATTAATATAGTAATGACATTGGTTAGTCTAGCTTAACACCCCAAATGCCCCCAGATCGACCATGAGTATGGTTTCCTAGAAAAAACCTTGTGATGATTCATCATCATACTTATCCTTTTATTTCTAATACCACGTTAATATGGATATGGATCTAAGTCATTCCATAATTAACAATTCTGTTTCTCGTAATTTATAATTGATCAAAATTACCAAATCATCTGAACGTATTCCAGATAGATCTTGGGCGTGCGCACGTAAACATCTTGTCAACCCTACCAAACCCGCTAATGTAACTTATAAAAGATTGTGGCTTAAAGAGTATACTAACAACCTATTATACCAAGGATTGCATAAGCTGATAACAAAACAACAATGATAGAAGAAGGTTTGATGATATTAGATAACATAAGATTGTTTAATATACATAAGGTCTTTGTGCAGGACTGCCGTTTGACGCACGTATGTTATACAAAAAAATAAGGGCTCCACTGAATGTTATACAAAAAATGATAGGCAGGCCCATATGTGCATCTGCTATAGAAAGCATGTGCGCACACCTAAGTTGCGCGTACAGGTATAGCCTAAATGGATCGGATATGGGCGAAATTTCCACCAATGGCTTTGGCGTAGATAGATGTTTTCAGACATATTTTTCCAGGTGCTGGACGAATATGTTTGACAACATATTGTTGATTATCAGCAGCTGCAAAAACTTTGAATATCTACAAAAGGCTGATGTTGGCTGGTAAGATGACTTTTTGATCTTGATTTAGACTTCTTTCTTTGAACATTCCTTCGTTTCGCCTGCTGTTGTGATGACAGTGTTGCTGTTGCTGCATAAATGAAAATAAGCAGTTTATGAGTGACCAATAAGCTATTATTTAGGCATATGAAAAGTAATTATCGGGTATTTTAATAATGAATTCAATCTTTATCTTTTTGATATTATGAAATGGCATTCTGATTTAGAAGAAACAATTATTACTCAATTATTTGTGCCAACTTTTTAAGGGTGTATGTTAATTATTTCTGACTATTTTGGATGCTAGCATGGTTCAACAGGAAACAGTGAAAGTAGAATAGCCATAGGCAGTATGAATGGCTATAATGGATGTAAAAAATGTGCTGTTGCATTTTTCGTAGTTATGCCTCATTCCTAAAGGTTTTTTCAATGGTTATCTTATGGTAATAGGTCACGGGATGTTTTTTGAGGTTGGGTTACCTATTTAAGACAACCTTGAGTTACATTTATTTTGGTAATAAAATTTTCTAATTTGCATATAGAAGTAAGAAGACAGAATGTCTACACGTCCCAGGTGTGACCAACTTAGAGTTGAGGCCAACTCTAACAATTGGTCTGAGATGTTAGTGTTATATTGTCGTAAATCCGCTATTGAAGACATTCAGACGGAACAACAGATGAACGCAATATGTGCAAGATTGCTTGGTGTAACTCGTGAAAGGGCAAATTTTACTCTAGAGCTAGAAAGTGTTGGAAACATTTATACCCAGAAAATGGCCGAGTTCCTTAGACAGGAACAGGCGAAAGATGACCAAAAGGTCATGCAAATGCGCATAATGACAGCGGAGCTGGAGTTGAATGCTCGCAATAAGCATATCTTTATTCAGAAGCTCAAGGGTGTTATAGATTTCTCGGCGTCTGTTTAGGGTTAATTTATTTTGTTGCTTATATTTTCAATTCTGTCTTTGTGTTTAACTTTAGTGCTAGTCATGTTGTAATTTTTCATGAAGTGTTTGTGATGTGGTTGTAATATATTTCGGTTTGCAAAAACAATGATGCATGTTAAGTGAAATTTGATAACTTACCTTTTTGTTTCTTGGCAGCTGTTGGCTCATTTTGAAATAATTGTTTTTTAACTGGCTTTGATCTGCTTTATTTAGGTGCCTCTTCATATGGACCTGCTTGATGATTTGCTTGATTTGTTATAGCCAGGTGTGTTGGTGGTGTCCCTAGTTTTTATTAAACGAAATAGGTAGTATGTACATCTGCAAATGTTATCGTTAAATAAGAGTGCCTGGTAAGTAAAAAGTTGATACCTGGGTTTCCTTGCATAGATGTTGACTGCATGCCTAGTTTTTATAAAACATAACAGTTAAAATCTACATTTGTAAAAGCTATACTTAAATAAGAGGGCTTGCTGAGTAAATTTTTGGAACCTGGGTTTCCTTCGACTGTTATTGTTGTTTTGCGTTGCAGCGGTGGAGCTGCTTAGACTTTATGCAAATCTGATCTGCACAACTCATTTGAAGTTTCTATGAAATCGAAGCACCTTTTCCATTCTACTGAGGCGACAATGATCTGCAAAGAAAAGGGGCTAATGAACAATAGGTTGCAATTCTGAAAGATTGGTGGTAAACAGAAAAGAATGGTATGAAGAAGGAATATGCACCAAATTTCTTGTTACACCATTGTTTTCAATTTATCAGTCGGATTTAAGTTGGCAACATGCATAAAACAATTGGAAAGAATAGAGAATTATTAAGCATTATATAAAATTGGTAAACGAAAGATAGACATACAAAGTGTTTATATGGCAGCTGACAAACAGCGGATTTTGGTATCGGCTGGAGCAAAAGCTACTGAGGCAGGCGAGTCTGAGAACCTTATGGCGACAAAAATATTGACAAAGTATCACTGATGGATGCATAGACCATACGAAATTAGCAAGAATTCTGTTTGGTATCCGTACATCCATCACTGATATTCTGTCTATTTTTGGTATTTAACTTCTCTCAATAGTACGTAGCTAGGCCGTTGAATATAGAAAACGTGGTGGCAGTAAAATAAAATGTTTGTTGATGCAGACATTCAAAAGAAACTTACAAATTTCTTAAGCAGTAGCAAGACAAATGAATCCCAATGAATGTGGTAACAATTGACACCAGAATATGATGGAATGCTTGAGTGGCAGCCAAAGGAAATTTTTCAAAAAAGAGAAAATATGTTAGCAGACCAAAGAGGGGCAAATTTATAAAAAAAATTGAAAATGTAAAGCATTGTTGCAAAGGTAGGTGACGTATAATGAGGCCGCAACCTTTCGACAGTAGAACCAATAATTTGTGGCACAATATTTAGAAAATGACATTGTTTTATGTATTTTTCCAGGTTAAGTGGTACAAAAGCTTTTAGTGTTTGGTTGCATGCATTTTACAATTAGACCAACTATCAATGGCGCATATCATTTGTCAATATTAGCAAATAAAGAGTATATGGTATGGTTTGTTTGCCAATATTAAAGGTTAGTCTTATGTGTCTGCCATGCCAGATTTCTTTTTGCGTATTCATATATGACACAAGAATGGGTTTTTGACAGGAACATGAAAGGACTAAGGTGTGGTGAAGAAAAGAACATTGATTCTAGAAAAGTATGTGAGTATTAGGGCTCGTGTTGAATAGGATAATGAAGGAGTGCGGCCTGCCATGAACCATACACACTATATCATTATCAAAATCAACACGGCTCAATTATCAGAGCCCATCTATCAAACGATGTATATGGGTTGCATTGGTTAATTTGACTGGCTTCCATAAATTCGTAGGTATGGTTGATAAACAAATGGTTTTAGGGAACTCGGTCAATTTAACTGATGGAACGCACCTACATCGTTAGATAGATGTGCCCTAATAATTGAGGTTGTGAAAATGAAGTTCAAGTTAGCAAGTTGTGTATGGCCACAATATTTTCTAAATGTTGGTTTTACGTCATAAAAAAAGAACGGAATTAAAAAACCAACATAGTTACACCTTCTAAGTTTCCTTACAGTTCTTTTTGTCATTTCAACTCTCTTTTTGCAAACGCCTGCACCAGGTGAATTGCTAGATTGTTGAAAAAACAAAAGGAACTGTATGGGAACTTAGAATGGGTAACTATGTTGAGATTCCAGACTTATTTATTAAAGAAAACCATTCATCCACTAAGTAATGTGGCCGCCTAACACATATCTTGTTACTTTCAACATCTTTTTCTAAGACTTTTATAGAATCAACAATTATACTTTTTGGGTAAGTTTTATTGAGTATAACAACAACGACATACTATGTACATCGCTTGTCAATATTAGGAAATGAACACTACCCGGGATGATTTATTTGTCGATACTAACAGTTGATGTTGATGTTGTATATCTATCATGGTAGGTTGGTTTCGGCATATTCACAGCTGCAGTTTCACAAAAGGCCCTGATCAACAATACCGTTCAATTATGAAAGAAAGATGGGAAACGGAAGAGGATGGTGCGAAGAAGTAATTTGCACCAAATCACTTGTCACAACATTCTCTTTTGTTTCTCATCTTTCTTTAAGAATTGTACCATATTGTTGATCCAGGCCTTTTGTGAAACTGCAGTTATGAATATGGTAAAAAAAAACTTAACATGACAAACATAACACATCAAGTGTTAGTTTCGGAAAATAAAAAATGTCGGATAGGGTTCATTTTATAATATTGACATGCGAAGTACAGAATATGAGGTTGCTCTTATACTGAAATGCAGATAACTAATGATCAAAATGTTTTATACCACTGAATTTGGCAAGATGCATAAAAGCTATGAATTATACAAAAATACTAATATTTTTAAAAACATCAATAACTAGTATTTTTTTTTTCTTTTGCTGTGCCTCAATTCATTTGGCCCGGTGCTACATAACTAGACCAAACAAAAGATAAGTATTGCTTAACCATTTGCTTGATGTTTTTAAAAATATTAGTATTTTTGTATAATTCATAGCTTTTATGCATCTTGCCAAATTCAGTGGTATAAAACATTTTGAACATTAGTTATCTGCATTTCAGTATAAGTGCAACCTCATATTCTGTACTTCGCATGTCAATATTAGAAAATGAACCCTATCCGACATTTTTTATTTGCCGAAACTAACACTTGATATGCTATGTTTGTCATGTTAAGTTTTTTTTAGCATATTCATAACTGCAGTTTCACAAAAGGCCTGGATCAACAATATGGTACAATTCTTAAAGAAAGATGAGAAACAAAAGAGAATGTTGTGACAAGTGATTTGGTGCAAATTACTTCTTCGCACCATCCTCTTCCGTTTCCCATCTTTCTTTCATAATTGAACGGTATTGTTGATCAGGGCCTTTTGTGAAACTGCAGTTGTGAATATGCCGAAACAAACCTACCATGATAGATATACAACATCAACATCAACTGTTAGTATCGGAAAATAAATCATTCCGGGTAGTGTTCATTTCCTAATATTGACAAGCGATGTACATAGTATGTCGTTGTTGTTATACTCAATAAAAGTTATCCAAAAAGTATAATTGTTGATTCTATAAAAGTCTTAGAAAAAGATGTTGAAAGTAACAAGATATGTGTTAGGCGGCCACATTACTTAGTGGATGAATGGTTTTCTTTAATAAATAATTCTGGAATCTTAACATAGTTACCCATTCTAAGTTCCCATACAGTTTCTTTTGTTTTTTCAACAATCTAGCAATTCACCTGGTGCAGGCGTTTGCACAAAGGCAGTTGAAATGACAAAAGGAACTGTAAGGAAACTTAAAAGGTGTAACTATGTTGGTTTTTTAATTCCGTTCTTTTTTATGACGTAAAACCAGCATTAAGAAAATACTGTGGCCATACACAACTTGCTAACTTGAACTTCATTTTCAAAACCTCAATTATTAGGACACATCTATCTAACGATGTAAGTGCGTTCCATTAGTTAAATTGACCGAGTTCCCTAAAACCATTTGTTTAGCAACCATACCTACGGTTTTATGGAAGTCAGTCAAATTAACCAATGCAACCCATATACATCGTTTGATAGATGGGCTCTGATAATTGAGCCGTGTTGATTGTGATAATGATATAGTGTGTATTGTTCATGGCAGGCCGCACTCATTCATTATCCTATTCAACACGAGCCCTAATACTCACATACTTTTCTAGAATCAACGTTCTTTTCTTCACCACACCTTAGTCCTTTCATCTTCCTGTCAAAAACCCATTCTTGTGTCATATATGAATACGCAAAAAGAAATATGGCATGGCAGACACATAAGACTAACCTTTAATATTGGCAAACAAACCATACCATATACTCTTTATTTGCTAATATTGACAAACGATCTGCGCCATTGATAGTTGGTCTAATTGTAAAATGCATGCAACCAAACCCTAAAAGCTTTCGTACCACTTAACCTGGAAAAATACATAAAACAATCTCGTTTTCTAAATATTTTGCCACACATTATTGGTTCTACTGTCGAAAGGTTGCGGCCTCAGTATACGTCACCTACCTTTGCAACAATGTTTTACATTTTCTATTTTTTTAAAATTTACCCCTCTTTGGTCTGCTAACATATTTTCTCTTTTTTGAAAAATTTCCTTTGGCTGCCACTTAAGCATTCCATCATATTCTGGTGTAAATTGTTACCACATTCAACGGGATTCATTTGTCTTTGTTAGTGTTTAAGGTGGGGTCAGTTGTGTGTTCCCAGAACAGGGTGAAGATAATCAATAATCAAATGGTACCGGATATTCACTTGAAATCGTGTTATCACTTTCCAATAGAAACTATTCGACCCTATGCCTGGGTTACACGAATATCAAATGGTACCGGATATTCACTTGAAATCGTGTTATAACTTTCCAATAGAAACTATTCGACCCTATTCCTGGGTTACATGAATATCTCTATGGGATAAGACCAAGTGATGTTCTTGTTTTAGGCACAAATCAAGAACCAATTGCTTTCAAGTGTTTATGTTTACTGTCATCCCTTCAAGCAGATGTGATGACTCTTTTTAAGGTAGAGATTACTCAAACCTAGTCAAAGGAATCATGAGAATTAATTGGCCAATTAATCTCCTCATAACTTTCCTCTATTCTAGCCATAGTGGTTACAAGACCAGATAATTATGGTCTTAATTACGAATTTGAAACTTCCCATAAATAGGTCAAAGTTGTTACAAATTCTTTCCTGCATTACCAGCAGTAGATACTCTGCCTAGCAGCAGAATCTCTGCCTAGCAGCCTAGCAGTACTATTATAGTACTAGTAGTAGAAACTTCTGCTTCAACAGTAGTAACATTAACACTAGCAGCAAAATCATCTGCTTCAGAAGTAGAATGTTAATACTAGCAGCAGAATCACAAACCACTATTTGAGTCAGGGTAATCAGGGACCTGATGGGTGTACACTCCGTACCTCCAAGCCCATTACCAGGTATGAATTGATCCCTCAAGTGCACTAAATTTTCCAACAATCCTCCCCAAATTTAGTTCACTTCCTTTGCATGAAAATAAACATAAAACAAACATGTGCATAAATGAAAATATCTTGAAGATTGAATTCTCATCTTAGTACATTACACGTTCAAATATTCGAGAATCAGGGTGTTCTAAGAATTGAACCCTTCAACCCATTTGAATACCTGAAGATAAAATACACACAAGTTTTCAAACACTTAAATGCTCCTGACACTATACAAGCCATGTGTCCATATCCAATTCATAAATGTTGTAAAAGCTAAAAGTCCAAAGCTTCCTGAAGCGACAAAATTCAACATTTACATAGGTGGTTACCCTTTATTCATGCTCCTGCTTAGCACTTTTTCAAAGAAAATAACCATTGAGAAGTAAAGACTTCATCCTCCTTTTCAGCAGGTTCTGAGCACAACCTTGGGATGATAATAAAATATGTGCTCCAGTCCACTAAATGTTCAGCTTTCCACATTGAACTCAACTCCCAAGTTTCCTTAGGAGGGAGTTGGGTGTCTTAGCATTCAGTGACTAAGTTGGACTTCAAACCCATCCCTTTAGCAGACTTTAAAACCAAGTCTCTAGCCAGACCCTTCATCAAGTGATCAGCTAAGTTTTGTTGAGATCTAACAAACTCAATAAATACTACCCCATTCATGATAAGCTCATGAATCATGTTATGCCTGACACCTAAGTGTCTAGACTTCCCATTGTACATTTGGCTATAAGCCTTTGCCAATATAGCAGCACTATCACAACGGATAGAAATAGGTGCTATAGGTTTAGGCCACAATGGGATCTCAAGAAGCAAGTTTTTCAACCATTCTGCTTCTTTACCAGCAGCTGCTAAAGCCACAAATTCATATTCCATTATTGAACTGGTGATGCAAGTTTGCTTCTTGGATGCCCAAGAAATTGCACCTCCACCAAGTAGGAATACCCAGCCACTGGTAGACGAATTGTCTTCAGTGTTACTGATCCAACTTGCATCAGTGTATCCTTCTACTACTGAAGGATACCAGTATATGAGAGACTATAATCCATAGTTCTCTTCAAATACTTCAGTACCCTCTGAATTGCTTTCCAATGATGAGCACTATGATTACTAGTATACCTGCTCAATTTTCCCACAGCAAATGCAATATCAGGTCTTGTACAAGTCATGACATACATTAGACAGCCAATCACCCTAGAATACTCAAGTTGAGATACAGCCTTACCAGTATTAGGCATGAGCTTCTCACTTGTATCCATAGGAGTACTCACTGGAGTACAATCAAAGTAATTAAATTTCATCAACACCTTCTCAATGTAATGAGACTAAGATATAGAAATTTTGTTACTTTCATATTTAATCCTTATACCAAGGATAACATCAGCCTCCCCCATATCCTTCATGAAGAACTTTGATGACAAAAATTCATTTGTCAGGTGAACTTGAGTTTGGTCAGTGCCAAAAATCAACATGTCATCAACATATAGACAAATGATGACTCCTTTACCAGATTCATCAAATTTGCTATATACACATTTGTCAAACTGGTTAAGTAAATAACCACTAGACAAAACCACTTCATCAAATTTTTGATGCCATTGCTTAGGTGCCTGCTTGAGTCCATATAAGGACTTAATTAGTTTGCACACCTTGTTTTCATTGCCAGGCATGATGAAGCCCTGAGGTTGGTTCATATAAACCTCCTCATCCAATTCACCATTCAAGAAAGCTGTCTTCACATCCATCTGATGAATAATCAGATTGTGAATTGATGTCAAAGCAATTAGCAATCTTATGGTACTAATACGAGCCACAGGGGCATAAGTATCAAAATAGTCAATCCCTGACTTTTGTTTAAAGCCCTGAATGACTAGTCTAGCCTTGAACTTTTCAATAGTTCTATCTACCTTCATTTTCCTTTTGAAAATCCATTTGCAACCTAGAGGCTTGCAAACAGGTGGTAGATCAGCCAACACCCAAGTGTTGTTGCCCATGATGGAATCCATTTCATCATTTATTGCTTCTTTCCAGAAAGCAACATCCTGGGACTTCATTGCTTCATCAAATATTTTGGGATCATCCTCAACAATGAAGCAATAGGAGTATTGGTCAGAGACCTCATCCCTTGTTCCTTCATTTAAATATAATTGAAACTCAGGTCTAAAATGACTTTGGAGTCCTGACCCTATTGCTTTTTCTGAGCTCAGGTTCAGGTTGTTGAACCACAACCTCATCAGAGACCTCTGATACACCGATATCATTAGTTCCATTAGGAATCCTCTGACTTGGCCTAGGGACTGATTAGAATCTATTCTCATCAAAAATTGCATCCCTTGATTCAATTATTGAGTTAATTGAAACAGATTCATTAGGTTCAATAACATAGAACCTATATGCTTTGGAATGCTCAGCATATCCAACAAAGATGCATTCAATGCCTCTTTCACCCAAAGTCTTTAGCTTTGGATCAGGGAGTCTTACAACAGCCCTACAACCCCAAACCCTGAGAAAGTTCAGGTTGGGTTTTCTTTTAGTCCATAGTTCATAAGGGGTTGTATTGTTCCTTTTATTGGGAACCCTATTTAATAAATAGCAAGCTGTCAACGTAGCTTCACCCCAGAACCCTTGACTCAGCCCTGAATAGGACAACATGGAATTAACCATCTCCTTTAGCACCCTGTTTTTCCTTTCAGAAATACCATTTTGCTGAGGAGTATAGGGAGCAGTTGTTTCATGGATTATACCAACAGACTGAAAATACAGAGTATCCATGTACTCACCTCCCCTATCAGTCCTTAATCTCTTGATCAGGGACTCTTGTTGCAATTCAACCTCAGTTTTAAACACTTTAAATTTATCTAATGCTTCATCCTTAGTATGTAATAAATAAACATAACAAAACCTAGAAGCATCATCAATAAAGGTCACAAAGTATTTCTTATTCCCCAAAGAGGGAGTAGCATGTAAATCACATAAATCACTATGAATCAGTTCCAACACTTTAGTTTCACGTTTTACACTTTGAAATGGTTTCTTAGTTATTTTGTTCATCATACAAGTTTTACACTTTTCAGTGTCCATATCAAAGGCTGGAATTAACCCATCCTTGGACATATCTTGCATTCTCTTAAAGTGTACATGGCCAAGTCTAGCATGCCATAAGGTTGAATCATTTAATTTAGAGGTTGACATAAAAGCAGAATTAACAATATCATGAACAATGTTAAGCCTGAACATTTGATTACACAAATAGCCAAAACCAATAAACACACCATGTTTAGACAAAACAAACTTATCAGATTCAATCACTTGTTTATAACCACAATTATTCAAAATACTACTAGAAACCAAATTCTTTCTAATATTAGGAACATGTAAAACATTAAACAAAGAAACAATCTTTCCAGAACTAAATCTTAAATCCACACATCCTCTTCCATGCACCAAGGTGGTTGACTCATTTCACATATGAAGAATAGAACCATCATTCATTGACTCATAGGTCTTGAACCAGCTTCTATCTTTACACACATGAATTGTTGCTCCAGAGTCAACCCACCACGCAACATCATCATCCTGCACAAAGTACACATCAGATATATATGTAACATAATAAATCTCAAAAGACTTATCAAATATATTCTGACATTTTAGAGAATTGGTATTATCATTCCCTGATCCACTTGTGCCTGATCCATTGGCTTTATTGCCAATTTTAACACCTTTACAATCCTTCCTGAAGTGTCAAGTTTTAACACACTTCCAACAAGTAGTTTTTGGCTTCTTGTTAAGATCAGTTTTGGTGTTATCCTGATGTTTACGTTTGCCCGTGTTGTCATTGTACCTGGTGGAGTTGTTATGCTCCACCATATTGACAACTGATGGACCAGTAGCATTGCTACTCCTTGGCTTGTCACTATCTTGTGCATTTAGTGATTCCTCAATGCGCAAATGACTGCCCAACTCAACAAGAGTTAATTCCTCCTTCTTATGTTTTAGCATATGCTTGAAATCTTTCCAAGAAGGTGTAATAACGTACCCGAAATTTTCAAGTCATTAATTTCCTGTAAACTCGAAGTAATCAATTATGAAGTTTTATTCAAGTCATTTTATTCATCTTCGCATTTAAAGTTTTGCTCTGTTTAAACTGAGAAACAACAAATGATATTGCCAAATGAACAATGTGGCAAAACTCACGTTCCATTTTTACTGTAACCGCTCGCGTTCCGACACCGTGATAGTATGGCATAGGTCTAATAATTCAAAACCAGGAACGAACAATAAGTCATGACAATTTAGAAAAGTATTTATGGACCCGGGGATAAACTTAAATGATATTTAACGACTTTAAAAATATAAACTTTGAAACTAGAGACAGTTTAGGACGGATCCGGATTTGACACAGTTTAACGGGACGCGGGTATTAAACTACTACACTTTGACAAGTAATCTACCCAATCCTTAAAGTAAATACCAACTCTTAAAATAAACACTCACTCCCTTAAATAAATATACTCTCCTCCACTCACACAAAAACCAAAACACTGTAACACTTATCCCTTGTCTGCCATCTCCTTCCCCAAAAATGTCGAACCATCACCATCTCAGTACAATGCCGAAAAACACACCCTTTGACCAAGAGTTTGTCCTCTCCAAGAATCACGAGTCTACCTAGGATGAGAAACCATGAAAGAGGATATATCACCTAAGTAGTAAGATTGTTTTTCCCCAAATCCGAAAGACCTTATGGATCTACTCCCCACAATCCACCATAAATCCGAGCCTCCATGGAGACATCGAATCACAGCCAAATAGCAAACACCATTAAATCTGAGAAGTTCTCAAGGAAAGATAAAGGTGAAGGTTGTGATTCGGTTTGGAGGTTAGGATTGATCGGGTTGGAGCAGTGAGTTAGCGGATCAAAGCCATTCAAGAAATTACCCACCAAAAATCCTTGTAAGGTTCGAAAATAATTCGACTTGATTAGTATTAGTTGTTATTTTTTTTGGTTAAATTGATGGATAGAAGTAGAGCTTGATTTGTTAGTTTCTTTTCTTCCAAATTAAATTCTGAGGAAAACATTGAAATAGAATCATGATTAGCTTGGGTCAATTAAGGACAATGAAAGATTGGTATTGATTTTTATGTGGTCTGTCGAATGAACGAGTAAGTAGGAATATTTAGTTATGTCAAATGAATTTTCAGAAGTAATATAGGTTTAGAGGAGAGTTGAAGTGATATAAGGATTAGTTCGATGATTATTGTTGCTGTTAGAGTGGCTGTGCTAAGTTTGAATACCCCTAGGAAACACAAATAGAATACTTAAGTCTAGAAGGATTTGAGGTGGTAAAACTATAGACGAGCCATGTAGAATGGTGTGTTTATGCTAGGTTGAAGCCAACACCCTACCGTGACTAACAATAGCCGGGAACTGACCACCAAGCTGGGTGCATTGGTGGTAAGGACTGCCTGGAAAACCGACCCATGCAGGGGAGGTCTTTGTCCAATTTAGCCATGAAAAGTCAGACCAAACCAGGAGGGTTAAGCCCTCGGTTCAAAGCATGTAAGTGCTCACATGAGCCTCAAGACTCAACCTCAAAAAGGATAGCACCAACTCGCCTCAACACTACTCCTTTGGGATTGAGAGCACTCGAATTTAAGTGCCAGATTGTTAAGAATTGGCTGCCAAAAGAATGGGAAAACAAGAGGGCAATATTTAGGAACCTAGGAGTTGAATTCATTGGGGTTGATTACTACTAACGACACTAGGTCGAGCCAAGGCCTTAAACCTTACTAGCAACAAAATGTGACCAAAGAGGAGTCCCAAGGAGGACACAAGTCTAGGATGACTTGAAGTATTAGTCAAGCGTGTTGTGTATTAGTAATACCAGACCACGAAGCCAGCAACGAAACCCAACTGTTAAACCCACTAGATACCCACTTGACAGCCCGTAAACCGGCCTGTAGGATGGGCCTGCTTATGACCTTTAAGCCCACCAGAATAAATGATAAACCCAGCCCACTAGTGACTTATATTTTCCCCTCTACTGCCGTATAAAATGGGCCACAGCCCAGTTACTTTATTTAGAAAACTTGAATTATTTGAGTGTTGTCGAAATATGGGGAAAATGACTAAATAAAATATGAACACCCTTTCGAATAAAAATTAACGACACGACTTACTACGACATATATTAATTGATGAAAATTATGACAAGCGACTAATCGAAATAATGAAGACCATTATACGTCAACAATATTTACACCGTAAAGTAAATGGTTAACACGAGCAACAATAACACAAATTTTTGAAAACTTTAAACTTAATTATGTTCATCGAATCTTAAATCAGAACTGCAAACTAAATTATGCCATACTAATCTAGGTCTTGCGTCAGAACTACTATCCACTATTTGACTCGATTGCATTTCAGATTTCTTCTACACCGAGGTGAGTTCGTAGTCCCACATTTTTACTATGTTTTTAAATCCCGTGGGGAGATACATGCTATAAATCTGAACACAAGTATTTTTCTGTATGCTTCCCTGATTGATATTGCTAAGTATTATTGCCTAAGTTACCACCCTGCCAAAAAGTCCCTTACATCATGAACCATTAATCACTTGCGAGTGAACGCGAATTTTGTGAATAGATCTATTGGAAGTTACGACCCATTTGTACTAGCCGGATAGATAACTAATGTGTTAGCCGGATTGATAGACAAATGCACTTTATTTGAATTATGAGTATGGCAAAACTCCTACGACAAGGGCATTTATCACCCACATCATTGCTATGATTGGAATATTTATTACCACTATTATTACCCCTACATGTTAAGGTTTGCATGTCATGAGGCTTAGGGCAATATTTGTTTATCTATATGTTACCCCGCAATATTATTGTTTCCACTACTATTTGACTTGTGTTCAAATTATTTCAAACTATTACAAATTAAACACTATGGATTCACTCAACCTTTGTGTTGACGTTTTAAGCATGTTTTATCTAAGGTAACTAAGGAAATCTCAAGCACGGAGTTGGCATGGGCATTGGAAATCTACCCCTTTTTATTACAAATAACTATATCATTCTTTTCAAACTCATCATCACTTTTGTGAAAAACTATCCTTTTGGCAACTAATGTGTAATCTCTGAATATTGAGTTTTCATTGAATGATATAAATGCAACTTTTAATGATTATCTATGCTTACGACTGTGATCAAATTGGTAATACCCCGTTTAAGTCTTCCGCTGCTTCATTACGATTTTCGGGGTGTTACAGATTGGCATCAGAGCCTAGGTTATAGAGAACCAATTGATTTTTAAAACATTGGACTATAACCGCAATTTCTAAAAGGACCATTTGTAAAACTCTACCACCCTATGCCCTCTGATGTGTGCGTGTATTGCTCTAATTATTTATATCCACGGCAGCGGCCCCAAAGACTTGGTGCACACGTGATGTCGTTGTTGTTTTAGCAGTATTCAAGTTTTAAATTTATATTTAGCCGACTTATCAATATAACACACACTTTAACGAGCAGTGTACTCGGTCAGTATGAATATAATGGTAAGTAGAATGTCGATCACTAAGAGTGGAACGTATTATCTAGTTATTCTAATCAGTATTTTAATATCTTAAGTTAGCTATACAACCTAATCTAACGCAAAGGGGGGTCAGCCTGAGAGACTGGCACGGTTTGGTTATGATTAAATATAAACTAAACTAATAGGCACGAATAAGCGATTAGCACACACGTACACAGATAGATACTTGAGACAATAAGAAGACCTGTCCTGATAATTAAGTAGCTTGTCACTTGTTTTATTGCTAGTTTTATATGAAGTGTATGTAATTAACCCTTTCTCGTTGGCTCTAATCTTATCGGCGAGTAAACCCTTAATGATTACTTATGTCTATCCTATTTATTTAGCGTCTCTTAAATAGGCGAGGAAGGGGCATGGCGACCCAAGCAATGCTCAGCTAGACACAGAGGTTATCAATGCACTAATAAAAGTCACCAAAGACATCAACATATAAACTTTAATTAATGGGAAAGCAATTTTAAGGGGTGCCCATGGTTTTCCGTAGTCACATGGAATCGGCCCATCAATCCTGATGAATTAAAGTGTACTAATACAATAAAACAAAACTACTTAATGAATTGAATACATGCAGGACCTTCTTACATCTCTTGTATCTTCGTTTAGGGTGTGTCTTGTGCAGCTAACACGTCTGACTTCGTCCTAGGGTTTCTATCTTTCGCTAAGTCTCGTACTCCGTATATTTCCCTCTTAAATTCGTCTGACTTTGGGGTATTTATAGTTTCTGTCTGAGGGTTAGATGCGGCGCATTGAATAAGTAGATGCGGCGCATTGACTTAACTTCGCGTGGGGTCCAAGATTAATATATTCAGGAATATTCGTACACCGCCAGAAGATGCGGCGTAACTCCATTTCTCTATGTGGCGCATGTCCTTTGCCGTCTTGGATTATAACTTGTGAAATCTTGATAGTGATGCGCCGTATGTACGAAGTAGGATGCGGCGTATCTGGAGCAGAATGATCTTGATCTTGTACATTTCAGTAGACTCTTAATATCTTGCTTGTTTTGCTCCATAATTAGTCCAAAATTGCCAAGTTTCACATAATACTTGTTTTTACCTGAGAATTACAAAAGTAAACATTAACGTATCGATTCTCACAGATAATATAATAAAACAAGTTAAATAAATAGGATAAATGATGATAATAAAATGTACTTATTTGAGTTCATCAAATATCCCCCCACTTGAACTTTACTTGTCCCCAAGTAAACCTTAGAATAAATCATATGAAAATGTATCCTAAAAGATATTAGGATTTATTTTTTATTTAAGCATGTATTCGTTTTTTGTCATAATTGCACAACCAAACACTTAACGAATTAGAAATAAAATAAAATATTTTGATAAAAGCAAATCTAATCGTTTAACTGTCCAGTCGTGACGAATATTCTATCATAAGCTTGGCAAGTATACGCATCTCCTCCACTAAAGCCAAGGAATAACAAGTCTAAAGCGGTAAAAGGGTTTGTTGGTTAAGGGTTAATCATTCTTCTTAATCTCTATCGATCTCAAATTCTAGAAAAGGCGACAAAATCACAAATACATGATCGAATCCACGAACACGATACTTGCAATTGCTCAAATCCTTAACTCGAATAGGCTAAAGATAAGACCAAGTAATCTTCACCAATAATGTTATATCAAGAAGGGCGACAAAATCATAAATACATAGCCGAATCCACGACTACGATACTTAAGATTGCTCAAATCCCTAATCTCAATAAATCAAAGGTTTGGATAAAGAATAATATATGGTATGGATAATATTTGGGATACAAATTGGTGTAAAATGAAAAATAAACAAAACCGATAAATTAAAATCCTAGGTGTGGTTAATCACTATCCCAACCATCCCATGAATAAGACTCATATCATTGAATAACTCACGCTTTAACACTTGAAACACACGCTTTAGGTAGACACGAATTATACTCAACAAGATCTCAATCAAAGAATAACCTTAGTTGGCGTTCCCATAACGTCCAATTCCCATTCAATCCATAAATATAATATACAACAACTAGTGGTGATATCGACCACTTAATACAAAACTTTACATAAGTTGGTTAAACAAACTTCCAACCTTTCCTTTTTCTTTTTCTTTTCCATTTTTTCGATTCTTTTTTTTTTTTTTTTTTTTTATTATTATTATTTTTTTTTATAGACTTTAAACATAAACATAGATGTGTAAAATTTCACCACATCACTATAACGATAACTCTGGATAATTTTTCCATACTTTTCATGACTTCAGAAATAACGGTAATAGTGAAAGTAGTAAACACACGAAAAACAAGACTCAAAATATACAATATCTACTTTCACTCCAATTGCATTGTGCAATTTCCCGATCTAACCATATATAATGAATTACGCACGCGAACACAGGTAATGTAAGGAAACACACTTTGCCTAAAGCAATTAACCAACCACGGATTTTAGTCTACAGGGTAGGCTAAGGTGTAAGGGTGTAACGAAACATTATAACAAAGGTGTAAGAAACGAAAGGAATGGCTCTGAGTGTTTTTCTAGGGGTATCTTACTCTAAAAGTGAGAGTAACAAAAAGGGTTTATACTGGGGTTAACCAACCAGTGTAGTTAGCTAATATCACATAACATATAAAGGCTATTTGGGTGCAATCCTAGAAATTTACCAATTTAGACAAGTCACTCCAATTATATAGATAATACTTATTATGGTGGTCTCGAATAGTATACAAGCCAAGTTCTAAAGTTTACAAGTCACCGGCACACTCATAGATTTGTGAATTTTGAAAAGTTCACAATTTTTGGAAATAATGTTATGTGTGCAGCTATGTAATTTAGACTTTAAACAAAAACATGCTAAAAATTTAAGTTTTGATATATTAAGCACATTTTAAGCATATTTTGAAAAAGTTTAGGACAAGTAAGTGTTCTAATTCTCCAATCCCCCCACTTAAGTTAAACAACGTCCTCGTTGTTTGTATAAAAGATTAAAAACTAGAAAATAAAAAAATTAGAACAGAAAAACTCCCCTGAGATTTGCTCGGTATGATCCTCCATTATTTGTATAAGAGCAAAAATCAACTTTCTTGTGGATGAGAACGTTTAAGCTTCATAAATGATGTATCCATAAGAAATGTAGGAATCTATAATACCACCAAGACTTTAACACACCCGAGTTAAGAAAGTTCAAACTTGCATAATACATTAGTAGTTAGTAAAAATAAAACTTATAAAAAATTAAAATGAAAATCATCAGGTCAGTCGATACGCCGTATCTTATGGAAGAAGATACGCCGTATCGAGCCTGGAATAAATACGAATCAAAATAAAATAAAGGATAGGATGCGTCGCATCTGTTTTACTAGATGTGGCGCATGTATTGACCAAACAGACTGTTAACAGTCTGTTGCAAAATTGGCTAGTTCCATGGTTCATCTCTCGGGTTCTCTCGATCATTCATGCTGAACTTAATGCCAGTCTTCATCAAGCATAATAAGAAATATAAACTGAAACATTAAATAAATACACGATAATGAGTACAATCCAAAATAATGATAATATACAAGGAACAATGTCAATAAACATATCAAATCAAGTAGCTGGGGGGTCATCTCCAGTAGTCGGCTGAGCCTCGGAAGTGGTAGCACCATCGGTCCTCTGTCTGACTCTGCGGGAGTATGTGGCCATGGCTCTGACGTGAGTACCGTCCGGGAGAGTATGGCACATCCCCTGATGATCCATAATCCGACTCATACTCTCCACAAGCCAACCTAGGTCTCTCCTAACCATAGTGAAGTCGGCCCTCATATCGTCAACAACGCCCCTCAGAGCTCTAACCTCCCCCTCAACTAGCTCAACTCTCTGCCCCACAGTGCGTACAACCAGAGGCTGGGGTGCTAGTGCCTCCTCCTGGGCTGGAGCAGCAGCCGGAGCTCCCTGAGGATCTCCCTGCTCCACCTCTACCTCTGCTGGTCTCGCGGGCTCCAACGCCACCCAAAAGTAACCTCCCATAATCATCTCACAGATCCCTAACCTAACCAAATAATCCTGCCCAATAACCGGCAGGCTACTCACCTCAATCTCCAGGCAGGCAGGGATCTCATCACCAATCACGCCAAAATGACGGGCTAGTCTAGATACAAAATGCCCTCCAGTCATCTGGCTCCTCCGATCTCTCCCCAATGCTCCTCTGTGGAGGAAATGTGCCAGAAAGTGAGGGATGTTCACCAACAACCCCTCGTCCATGCTCCTCAGAAGGAAAAGGTCAAGAGTGGTCACCTTCTCAGGTGACTGACCCCTCCCAGCTATGGTCAATGCTATCATCCTGTGGCACAGCCTCCTTATAGGCTCCCTGATCAATGTATAAGATGGGGTGCCAATGGTGGAATCACCCCCTGATGATATCCTCTCCCAGTAATCTCCTAGCAACCCCCTATCAGGAACCACCCTCAAGCTCTCACTCCAGTACCTGGCAAATCCGTCAGACTCAATCTCCTCCTCAGTATGCAGACCCATAGCCAAAATAAACTGCCTCATCGACATCTGCCTAAACTCTCCACCCAATCTAAACATAAGAGTGTCAGCAGTATCCAACTCCAAATCAGTTTCCTGTAGGAAACTGTGCTAAAGAACTCCAACATAAGCTCCCTAATCAGAGGCTCGTCAATCCTAAACATCCTCTCCCAAGCATAAGACCTGAATACGACCTCATCATCATCATCTCTAACTACCATCTCTAACCTGTCATGTAGACCATCAGCTGCATTCCCCCCATCAGTCAAACCAACATCCGTAAATCCCAAAACCGAGACCCTAAAGATCTTCCTAAAGAAGATCGCTCTCAGTCTCCGTACGTATTCAGCCTCAGTATCTGCAGTCAGTCCCATGGTCTCGAAACGAAGCCACGGATGTCTGTGTGCAACTTCAGGTAATGCCATCTGCAATAATTCTTTAAGGTTAGTAAACAGTCTGAAATAAGGTTGATACAGCGCATCTGATAAATCAGTGCGGCGTATCTGCACAAAATATAAGAGATGCGGAGCAAGCACAATAGAATACGGCGTATGGAGATGCGTCGTATCTAAATTAAGTAATACGGCGTATATGGAATTTTATTAAATTGGAAATAGGTCGTTACGCCGCATCAATTAACTTAGATGCGCCGCATCTATTGATATATCAGTATGAAAGAAAAGGGTCAGGCACGCATTCCAAGAAATCCGGACCCGTGACGTAAACTCCCACTTTAACATCACAGTCCCTTTTACCCATTAAAAGAGTTCTAAAAGTTTATTATACCACCACCAATCCATTTTCCCACTAAAATTCAAAATCAAATTCAAAACCCTAATTTACATTCAAATCAAATTAGGCCAGAAATTCAATGATTTATGCAAATTAAATACGGGGGAAATCATCTAACGCAAATTCTAATTCGGTCCAAGTTCTAATCATATTATCGCATAAACCCTAATTATTAAATTAAACAAAATTAAATAAAATAATCACCTTATATTACGATTAGGATTTAGTTCGGATAAGGAGGTTTGATTCGAGAAAAGCACTTCGGATCAAAGGGTTTGATTCTGGTGTGTGGTTTTCGTACTGACTGTGTGTAAATTTGGGTAAGAAATTGAGATCCGGCGCATCCCTTTCGTATTTATAGGGCAAATAGATGCGCCGTATTGAATAATTGTAATGCGCCGTATCTTTCTAAATTCGTTGACCGGTTAATAAGTGTTAATAAGTCTGAGATACGGCGCTTAGAGTACTAGATCCGCCGTATTGTTGTTCCAGTAAACAAAATTTAAATAGGGAACGTACCTTGGCCTCCGCAACGCATTTCCTTATGCATCAAATTAGGTAAAACGGTATACCATATGATAGATATAAATTCAAAGTAAGGATAATAGGCATATACGTTTTGTTAATGATTATAATCTCATTGTTTAGTGGATAATGATTTATTCCAAGGTTAGGAGCAAATATCGTTTTAAGTTCACAAAATTGAGATTATAAATTCAACCAGATATATTACATAGATCCATTTCTGAAGAACACTTACGGAAATCACAACTTTCGTTGTGGAATTCTGTGTTTTTGCATTTAGGTAATTTATAAGAAAACAAGTCTATATCAGTGTTTAGCATGCAATTTTCGCTTTTTAGTAACTTGTTTCTCAGAAATTTTCTTTTCAGAAATGAACATGTAATGGCAAGATTAAAGCAAAGGAAATTTACTTTTATCGTCAAATATTCGGAAGAGGTTTAGGAGAGAACTCTTCTTAAGATTAGATGAACGACTGTAAAGGATACCTAGAATTATATTTCAAGAATTTTAAGATGCTCAGTGTTACCAGTACCGAGTTTCTCTTTATTCTTGTCGTCTTATTACAGCCTTCTAGTTGTCAAAGGTTTTATCACTCCAGCTAGCGTCTTTTGGTTTGGTTCAGGATGTAATCTTCCATAGTGATGCTTAAGCCATCTTTTATCCTGAAAGTAAACAACTTGCGCACGAGAGTAGTGGAACGATCAAAGCGAATATCAAAAATCAACTATATTTATTAAATTAAATTCGTCGTATTAACAAAAGTTAATGCGCCGTATTTTCGTTACGTTTCAAAATACAAGATTTTTGATTCAGAGGATGCGCCGTATCGGTAAAAATCGATGCGCCGTATCTGTTTAATAATTCGAAAATCTGTTTTTAATTTAAATCGATAATACGCCGTATCTGTGAAAACAGATGCGCCGATACGTTATTGTTAGAAATTTCTTAAAAAAAAAAAATACGCGTATTTGGAAAGATGCGTCGTACGAATTTATTAATACGCGTGTATTTTGGAAAAAAGTTAACGCAATAACGCGTTATTTTAAAAAAAACGCAATACGCCGTATCTATGAAAATAGATGCCCGTACGTTCGAATTAGCAGTACAACGAAAATGCAGAAAATAAAAATAAAAACAACAAAAGAAACAAAAATTAAAGAAAATAAAAAACACACAAAAAACAGAAAATATGCAAAATAATACAATGAGTGCAATTAATCTAATATACAACGGGGTTAGCGGTTAGAATCTAAAAATTAAAAAGAAAAACCTAATTAAAATACTAATCAAATTAACAGATAATAACAATTCACTCCCCGGCAACGGCGCCAAAAACTTGATGTGTGCGTGTATTGCTCTAATTATTTATATCCACGGCAGCGGCCCCAAAGACTTGGTGCACGCGTGATGTTGTTGTGGTTTTAGCAGTATTCAAGTTTTAAATTTATATTTAGCCGAATTATCAATATAACACACACTTTAACGAGCAGTGTACCCGGTCAGTATGAATATAATGGTAAGTAGAGTGTCGATCACTAAGAGTGGAACGTATTATCTAGTTATTCTAATCAATATTTTAATATCTTAAGTTAGCTATACAACCTAATCTAACGCAAAGGGGGTTCAGCCTGAGAGACTGGCACGGTTTGGTTATGATTAAATATAAACTAAACTAATGAGCACGAATCAGCGATTAGCACACACGTACACAGATAGATACTTGAGACAATAAGAAGACCTGTCCTGATAATTAAGTAGCTTGTCACTTGTTTTATTGCTAGTTTTATATGAAGTGTATGTAATTAACCCTTTCTCGTTGGCTCTAATCTTATCGGCGAGTAAACCCTTAATGATTACTTATGTCTATCCTATTTATTTAGCGTCTCTTAAATAGGCGAGGAAGGGGCATGGCAACCCAAGCAATGCTCAGCTAGACACAGAGGTTATCAATGCACTAATAAAAGTCACCAAAGACATCAACATATAAACTTTAATTAATGGGAAAACAATTTTAAGGGGTGCCCATGGTTTTCCGTAGTCACATGGAATCGGCCCATCAATCCTGATGAATTAAAGTGTACTAATACAATAAAACAAAACTACTTAATGAATTGAATACATGCAGGACCTTCTTACATCTCTTGTATCTTCGTTTAGGGTGTGTCTTTTGCAGCTAACACGTCTGACTTCGTCCTAGGGTTTCTGTCTTTCGCTAAGTCTCGTACTCCGTATATTTCCCTCTTAAATTCGTCTAACTTTGGGTTATTTATAGTTTCTGTCTGAGGGTTAGATGCGGTGCACTGAATAAGTAGATGCGGCGCATTGACTTAACTTCGCGTGGGGTCCAAGATTAATATATTCAGGAATATTCGTACACCGCCAGAAGATGCGGCGTAACTCCATTTCTCTATGCGGCGCATGTCCTTTGCCGTCTTGGATTATAACTTGTGAAATCTTGATAGTGATGCGCCGTATGTACGAAGTAGGATGCGGCGTATCTGGAGCAGAATGATCTTGATCTTGTACATTTCAGTAGACTCTTAATATCTTGCTTGTTTTGCTCCATAATTAGTCCAACATCGCCAAGTTTCACATAATACTTGTTTTTACCTGAGAATTACAAAAGTAAACATTAACGTATCGATTCTCACAGATAATATAATAAAACAAGTTAAATAAATAGGATAAATGATGATAATAAAATGTACTTATTTGAGTTCATCAAATATCCCCCCACTTGAACTTTACTTGTCCCCAAGTAAACCTTAGAATAAATCATATGAAAATGTATCCTAAAAGATATTAGGATTTATTTTTATATTTAAGCATGTATTCGTTTTTTGTCATAATTGCACAACCAAACACTTAACGAATTAGAAATAAAATAAAATATTTTGATAAAAGCAAATCTAATCGTTTAACTGTCCAGTCGTGACGAATATTCTATCATTTTGTCTTACGCTGACACCAATACCACCTTACCTGTTTCACCAGTTATCCCATCCGTTGTTCCATCTGGGAACGCATCTGGAGAGACAGAGCCCTTTGAGGAGGGTGAAGTCGCCTCGACACCGGTTATCTCACCCACTGTCCCCCTTTCATCTTCTCTCACTTTTGGTCCTTTGACTCTTGACCAGTACTATGAGTCACAGCAGTTCCTAGCCGCTGATGATTGTCCTTCACCACCCCCACCCCGAGCTTTGACCCCTCACCATTCCTCTGGGACAGAGGCGGATGACGAGTCGTCTGACTCCGACTCTTCTGACTTAGCTTCACCCATACCACCCCCACCTGCACCGGTTCACCGGCGTAGGGTAGTCAGATTTCTACAGCCTTATGAGCCCGCACCATTTGGGCAACTTTATGTGCCTTGCCAGGGAGGCCCACCTAGGAAGTACACTGCCCGGAAACGGGTACGTGCACCTTCAGCCCCATTGGTACCACCACCAGCTGTCATACCACCATCACCAGCACCAGTATCCTCATCACCATCACCTGTATCAGCATCACCTTTACCACCATCATCACTACCACCATCACCACCACCTCAGCCACACCCTTATATGATTCCATCACCACCACTAGTCAGAGTTGACTCTCCTTTTGACTCAGTTACTAGATCATACCCATTCACCCCAGCACCTACAGTCTTTTATCACCAGACCACTACTGTCCCGGTGACATCTCCAGTCCCGTCACCCACCCATTCGACCGAGCCTAGTGACCCCTTGCCTCCCCGCAAGAGGGCACGTTTCTTTGGCCCTTCATCATCAGATCCGTATGTCGAGACTGTTGCTGAGGCCACTGCTCAACCCCGCAGGAGGGTTGATGCACGCCGCTGGTCATTTCTGTTGGCTGTGATCCGTAGATGGAAAGCACAGGAGGGTGCCCCGAGAGCTTCGGAATTGGGAGAGAGTTCATCTACCGCTGCTGCTAGAGTTCTTCCGGTCACGGGAGAGCCCATTCATCACATTATTCCATTGTTAGCAGCTAGACTCTCTAGGCATGAGGACCGCCTTGATACTCTACTCAGTTTCATCGGGGATGTTTCACTCGAGCGCATCGAGTGTATTGAGGAGGAGGTGGAGAACCTCGTAGTAGGGAGAGTAGCCATGGATGAGGTTTTCTATATAATGGGTACTAGCCTCCAGGAGGCGCAGGAGATTATCGCTGATCTTAGGGATAGGGTAGAGGCGATGGAGCAGGAGGTCCAGGACCAGAGGGACCACATCACAGGCATGGGAGAGAGGCAGGAGAGCATGAGACAGGAGTCTCAGGATCAAGGGGACATATCTAGGATTCTGCAGGACATTATTGAGACTCAGGATGAGGAGCTCCATATGACCAGGAGGAGCATTCGAAGATTGGAGGCTGGGGAGAGACAGAGAGATGCTAGGATTGAGGAGTTGACAGAGACAGTTCGAGCACTACAGCGCCGCTTGGATGGGGCATCGGGTAGTTCTTAGATTTTACTGTATCAATTGTGGCTAGACATCTAGCGTACCATTTGTGATGTAATAAAGAAACTTGTATTTGATTGTTTTGTAAGCAAATGAATCAAGATTATGAAAACAAATATTGTATGTTATGATTTCCGGAACTTGATGTAAAATTTATGATTACCTTGTTGTTTTATTCTATTTGTATGTGTTGTGGATGGTGCTCGAATATGTTGTATTTATGATTTAATTGTGGTATTTATTGATGTAGTGCAGGGACGATCACTTCATGTGTTTACATGATGGTGACATATTTATCATAAATTCTTTTCCTCAGCATCGATGTGTTACATTATGATAGTTTTGTTATGAAGTATCTACAATTACCTTGTTAATTGACCATATTCCAACACCAACTCAATCACAAAAGTAAATTCTAAATATGTGTTCTTATGTCATTATTAGAACATGGCCACCCGCAGCAGAACAACAGATGCAGTCGCCAGAACGATCATGACCCCAGAAGAGATCCGCCGGTTGATCACTGAGAGCGTAACCGCTGCATTAGTGGCTCAAGCTGCAGCCACGACTCCCACTGGCAGTGCAACAAGGCCGAATGCCGAAAGCGAGCCAGCTGTGACTCGCAAATGCACCTACAAAGAGTTCATGAGCTGTAAACCACCAACATTCAAAGGTACTGAAGGAGTGACGGAGTTAGCTCGATGGTTTGAGCGCTCAGAAACTATTTTTCACAAGGAGTGGGTGCGCAGAAAGCAACAAGGTCACCTTTGCTACTGGTACACTATCAGATGACGCTCTATCATGGTGGAACGCCACTGCTCAGAAAATGGGTACTGAAAGAGCTTACCAGCTCCCTTGGGCCGAGTTTAAGCAGAAAATGTTGAAGAAGTATTGCCCGCGCACTGAAATCCGAAAGCTAGAAGATGAGTTTGATAGCTTGGTAGTGAAAGGGTATGACATCCGGACCTATGACAAAAGGTTCCAAGAACTCTCTCTACTATGCCCAACTAAGGTGCCAGATTTCGAGAAAACATTAGAGAGGTATGTTGAGGGATTGCCCAAAAGCATAGATAGGATCGTTACTGTATCCAAACCACAAACTCTGGAAGAAGCCATGGAGACTGCTCAGAAATTACTGGAGAGGGAAATCAAGTGTAATCAGGCCCAGGGAGGCAACGATCAAAAAAGAAAATTTGATGATCGTAGAAGCAACCACAGCAACAACAACTCTCACCACAATAACAACAACCACAGTCACAACCGCAACAACAATCAAGGCTACCAGCAAAACCGAAACCACCATCATAAACAGCAGAACCGCCGACAGGAAACTGCCAGGGCTTACATTGCTACACCTACTGGAAATGGGGGTTATGCTGGACCCGCTCCCATCTGCAACCGCTATAAGTTGCACCACCATGGACCCTGTTTTGCCAGATGTGGAAAGTGCCAGAAGACCGGTCACAAGACCCAAGACTGCAAGGCCACAGGAGCCAATTTACAACCAATGGCTGTAGTATGCCATGGATGTGGTAAGAAGGGGCACTACAAGAACCAGTATCCAAATCAGGTTGCCAACCCCACCAACAATGCTCGAGGGAGAGCATATGTGCTAGGATATGGGAATGTCGGACAAGATCCTGATGTTATGACGGGTACGTTTCCCCTTAATAATCATCTTGCTAAAGTTTTATTTGATTCTGGAGCCGAAAAAAGTTTTATGTCTACTTCATTTGCATCCCTACTTGACATTACCCCGACTAAATTGAACACCACCTACGAAATTGAACTAGCCAACGGCAAACTAGTAGAAACTAACACCATGATCCAAGGTTGCACCTTGCTTTTACTAAATCAACCATTTGACATAGACCTCATGCCCATTCAACTTGGTGGTTTCGACGTAGTCATCGGCATGGATTGGTTGTCCAAGAGCCATGCTAGAATTATATGCGACGAGAAAGTTGTTCACATTCCATGTGAAGGAGAAACTTTAATTGTCCGTGGCGAACGGAGTAAGACCCGACTAAGTATCATATCATGCTTCAAAACGATGAAGTATATCGATCAAGGATGTCTTGCGTTTTTGGCTCAAGTGACTGAGAAGAAGTCGGAGTAGAAGCGACTGGAAGATGTACCGATAGTTAAGGATTTTCCCGAAGTATTTCCCGAAGACTTGCCTGGCCTTCCGCCAACCCGACAAGTAGAATTCCATATCAAACTAGTGCCAGGAGCAGCACCAGTGGCACGAGCACCCTACAGGTTGGCACCATCCGAGATGAAAGAACTGTCTGAGCAATTACAAGAATTGTCAGATAAAGGATTCATACTGTTGGGAATTATCACATGATTCAAGAGAAGACAAACTTAGGTCTGGTAATATATCAGAGTTAGGTCTGTTTGTGTATTAGGTCTGGTAATACATGGTTAAGTCTGGTAGTCTGTATTAAGTCTGGTTGACTTATTATGTTAAGTCTGGTCGTGAAGTAAGGAAAGTCTGTTAGAGATAAGTTAGGAAAAGATACAAAACGTGTAAGTATCTTTTTAGAAGATTCGTGAATATCTTCTTAGTC
The DNA here is from genome assembly GCA_021014915.2 of Artemisia tridentata subsp. tridentata. Lineage (NCBI taxonomy): Eukaryota > Viridiplantae > Streptophyta > Magnoliopsida > Asterales > Asteraceae > Artemisia > Artemisia tridentata. The sequence goes on from CP139505.1 coordinate 15,745,717, forward strand.
GGCTAGTATTAGGGTTTCTTGGTATATAAAAGGATCCCTAAGATTGTTAGTTTAACAAGAGAGTTGTACGAGTTTCACTATTGTGATTAAAAGTAATATACGAAGTTAGTGTTATCTCTGTATGTTTCTTCATTGTTCTTGTTAAGTTTCCGAATTAACATTAACAATCGTTAAGGGTTTCTCACTTAGACTGGTTTGGATTTATCCCAACCATCTACTAAGTATTCAAGGCTACTTAGAGATCCACATACAATTCGTGGACCAACAAGTGGTATCAGAGCCTTAAGAGAGACTCTGAATTCGAAGAACACTTAATCTCAAAAACCTATTCTCACTCAATTCACCCTACACAATGTCTGAGACCGAAAAGGCTATCAACACTGAAACTTTTTCAATCCATAACAGTGAGGATGAGAGATCAAACCATGAAGATGAAGGAAAAACTGAATCCAGTAACTCCCAAACACAACAACAACCCATCCCTTCCACAACCACAATCTCAAACATAAAACTTCCATTACTGAAAAGAGAAGAATATGATATATGGGCCATGGAGATGGAACATTATCTAGAGTATATTGATAGTGATGTATGGAAGGTTATTCAAAGGGGAAACTCTAAGAAAAGAATTTCACAAGGGACTGATGGACAGCTGAGAATAATGCCACCAGTATCTGCTGAGGAGATTAGGGCTGTGGAGAAGGAAAAGAAGGCCAGAACCTTGCTTCTTATGGCCATTCCTAAGGAGCATCTACAAAGGTTCCATGGCATGGTTGATGCTAAAGAGATGTGGGAGGCTATCAAGAAACGATTTGGAGGCAATGCAAACTCCAAGAAGATACAAAAGGCTGTTCTTAAACAGCAATTTGAGACATTCAGTGTTTCAAAAACTGAAGGATTGGAGAAGGGCTATGACAGATTTCAACATCTGTTAACACAACTGGAAGTTCATGGTGCAGCAGTTTCGAATGAGGATGCAAACCACAAGTTCCTTAGATCTTTACCATCAGAATGGGGTAATGTATCTGTGGCGATGAGGATAAAGGAGGAAGTAGATTCAATGACACCTGATGACCTATACAATAATCTTAGGATGTTTGAAAGGGACATCAGTAACAACACTCAGGCATCCACTAGCTCATCAAACGTTGCTTTTGTGTCACAGAACAAAAGCAGCACTTACAAGGTTAAAACTAGTAGTGTTAGGTCTGGTATCTATGAAACTCCTTCAAGTGAAAGATCTGCTTCAAGTTTTACTGATGAGGTGATACATTCTTTCTTTGCCAACCAAACGGAAAATGAAAGCTTTATTAGTGAAGATTTAGAACAGATTAATGATGCTGAAGTTGAGGAGATGGACATAAAATGGCACATTGCCATGGTTGCTTTAAGGGTCAAACGATTTCAGAAGCAATATGGAAGGACCATCAACTTCAACAACAAATCACCAGTGGGATACACAAAGAGGACAGTTGAATGCTACAACTGTCACAAGCATGGACACTTTTCAAGAGACTGTCCAGAGAAGAAGCCTGCTGATGGGAAAAGAGATGAAGATGGGAAGCTGGAAAAGAATCAGATGAGCTTGATGACACTGGAAGCTGGAGGTGTCAACTGGGGTGAGCATCCAAGAGTGAATGAGGAGTCTGATCATGCTCTCATGGCCATTGGTAATGAGGTATCATTATGCTCTAAATTATGCACTGATTTATATAATCATATTAAGGCTTTATGTGATGAGCAGTTAGGACAAATAGGTGACCTTGAAGTAAATCTTTTAGCACATAAAAATGCTGTAAAAACACTAGAGGCACAAAAGGTCACCCTTCAAAACCAACATGCTGCTTTAAATGAAAAACTATACTTTCAAGCTAATAAAATATATGAACAAGATGAAAAGCTTAAAAGGTATAGACAAATGGGCCTTAGAATTCAAAATGAGAGGGATGAGTTGAGAAAACGGGTAGATCAGTGGAACAATTTAAATAATAACCTGTTCAAATATTGGGATTCTCAAATAAAGTCAAATAAAAAATTAAATGTGGCTTAGGATATGAGGAAGATGAGAAAAAGGCAATCCTTAAGTCTAGAGAAGATGATTATGCGGGCAAACCATTGTATAATAGGTTTGTTAAGACTGGTGACTTTAAGGGAGTACCACCACCACTGAGTGATGACTATACTCCTCTTGAAAAAGAAGAGTTGGATGATTCACTTTTTGTGTATGGTAAGAAAGGTCCTCAAACACCTAAGTCAACCACCTCAGAGGACCAAACCAGTAAGTATTCTTCTTGTCATTCCAATGACTCTGAAGGATCTATTGATGGTTCCTCTGATCACTCTAAGTCTGAGTCAAAAAGTGAGGTAAAAGAGAATTCTGAACCTAAGGTTGTTAAGAAGTGTGAACCTGTTGTAACTGAACCTGTAGTGACTAAACCAAAGCCTGAGACAATCAAACCTAGTTGTGCCCAGCACATAAAAACTCCTAGGGAATCTATTAATATGAATGAGTCACCAAGAAGCAATAGTGTTCACAGAGAAAGTAGGAGTAGTTACACTTATGCTCCTAAAAGATGTTTTGTGTGTGGAAGTTTGAGTCATTTAATAAGAGACTGTGACTTCCATGAAAAGAGAATGAAGAGAGAGGCTGAGCAAAAGAGAATGAATGCTAATATTGGTCATGTTTCAAATAAACCAGTCTGGAATAATGCTAACAGAATTAATCATGCCAACCAGTTTAATCCCAGACCGGCCCAACAGTTTTACTCTACCCGACCTAACTCTTATGTTAATACTGGTAGACAAAATTTTAGGTCTGGCTTTAGGAATTTTAATGTGAATAGAAAAAATGGTAATTTTATGAGGCCTAATGTGAATACTGGTTATGTTAATTCTGTGAGATCTAATGTGAATACTGGTTATGTTAATTCTGTGAGATCTAATGTGAATACTGGTTATGTTAATTCTGTGAGATCTAATGTGAATACTGGTTATGTTAATTCTGTGAGATCTAATGTGAACACTGGTTATGTGAGACCCAGACAACCTTTTCAAAAGCCACAGGTGAATGGAAATTTTCAAAGAAATAATTTTTATAAATCACCTTCACCTGTGAGGAGACCAAGTGCTAATAATACAGCAAGATCTTCAACTGTAAAGGGAAATGGGGGTTCTGTTGTTAAGACCTTAGCATGTATGTCTTGGGATTCAAACAAAAATAAATCCATGTATATATCCCAAAACAACAGTGGATCAGGTTCAAATAAGAAATTCAAGTATGTTGATCCACAAGGCGGACCCAAGCCTACTTAGGCCTGGGTTCCTAAGAGAAACTAATTTCTCTTCCTTTTTGTGCTGGATCATCCACTTTGCTATATGGGAGACAGAGGAATCTTTGACAGTGGATGCTCTAGGCACATGTCTGGTAACAAGAACTATCTGAAGGATTTTGAAGAATTCAAAGGAGGTTCTGTTACTTTTGGTGGAAGCAAGGGACAGATAACTGGTAAAGGAAAAATTATTGTGGGCAACATAGAATTTGACAATGTATCCTTTGTGAAAGAACTTGGGCAGTTCAACCTTTTCTCAATATCACAAATTTGTGATACTCAGCATAAGGTGCTTTTTACTGAAACTGATTGTCTTGTGTTGACTCCGGACTTTAAGATGCCTGAAGAACATCAGATTCTTCTTAAAGTTCCCAGACAACACAACATGTACAGTTTTGATATGAAAGCATCAAATCCTGCAAAAGGTGCTACCTGTTTGATTGCAAAAGCTACTTTGGATGAATCTAAGTTGTGGCACAGAAGGTTAGGCCGTGTGAATTTCAAAAATATGAATAAACTTGTGAAGAATAATCTTGTGAGTGGTTTGCCTTCAAAATTGTTTCAAAATGATCATACATGTGTGGCTTGTAACAAGGGAAAACAACATAGGGCATCCTGTAAGGCTAAATTAGAAAAATTAATCACTGAGCCCTTACATACCTTACATATGGATCTTTTTGGCCCTACATCTGTCCATAGTATAAATTATGCTTGCTATTGCCTTGTCATTACAGATGATTGCACTAGATATTGTTGGGTGTTCTTTATGTCTAGGAAGGATGAAACTACACCTTTGATTCAAACTTTCATTAGGCAGATTGAAAACCTTCTTGATAAAAGAGTTAAAATCATTAGGAGTGACAATGGAACTAAGTTTAAAAACAAGAGCATGCTAGACTTCTGTGGTAATAAAGGAATTAAGCAACAGTTCAGTAATGCAAGAACTCCTCAGCAAAATGGAGTTGCTGAGAGAATGAACAGGACACTTATTGAGGCAGCTAAGACTATGCTAGCAGATTCACTTTTACCCACAACATTCTGGGCTGAAGTAGTCAGCAATGCCTGTTACATCTTTAATAGGGTTAGAGTGACCAAGCCTCAAAACAAAACCCCTTATGAGCTTATGTTTGGCCATAAACCAGTTGTTAGCTATATAAGGCCTTTTGGGTGTCATGTAACCATTCTTGATACTTCAAGTGTTCTTGGAAAGTTTGAAGGAAAGTCTGATGAAGGGTTTCTAGTTGGGTATGCATTAAACAGTAAAGCCTTTAGGGTTTACAACTTAGTGTCCAAGAAAGTAGAAGAAAATCTGCATGTAAACTTTCTTTAAGAAAAACCCAATGTAAAGGGAATTGGTCATAGATGGATGTTTGATATTGATTATTTAACTGATTCTATGAATTATGTTCCTGTCTCCAAGGAGAATCAAGTTAACCCTAATGCAGGTACCAAAGAAGTTACTAACAATGCAGGTACCAAAGCTCCTTCTAATACAGGGAACACTAATGATATGGCAGAGCTTGTTGTGATTCCTTCTACAGAGATCAAGTCTGCTGCAGCTGAAGCAGAACTCAAGAATTCTTCTTCTCAAGAAAAGGATTCTGAATTCAAGTCTCAAGATACTAGCAAAGAAGCAACTCCTAACATTACCAGTACTTCCAATTTTAAGTCTGGTAGTGATGCTCAACCAGACCTTTCTTCAAGTGCTGTTTGTATTGATTCAGAGATGCCAGAACTTGAAGTGTTTTCAAATCCAAATGAAGGTATCTTTGGAGGAGCTTCCTATGATGAAGGAGGTGTCAACTGATTTCAACAACTTACCCACTGAAGTGGATGTAAGTCCAACACCCACTCTCAGAATCCACACCATTCATCCCAAAAGCCAAATAATTGGTGATCCCAAGTCTGCTGTTCAAACAAGAAGTAGAGTGCAACATCAGTCTGATTCACTTGCACTCATCAGCCTGATCAAGCAACAACAAAGGGTCAATCATAAGGACCAGCAACATTGTTTATTTGCTTGCTTTCTTTCTCAAAGTGAACCCACTACAGTTTCTGAAGCTTTGGGGGAGGAAAGTTGGATAGAAGCCATGCAAGAAGAGTTGCTGCAGTTCAAGCTACAGAAAGTATGGGTTCTTGTAGACCTACCTCATGGAGCTAAAGTTATTGGTACTAAGTGGGTCTTCAGGAATAAAAGGGATGAACGAGGGGTAGTTGTAAGGAACAAAGCAAGACTGGTAGCACAAGGATACAAACAGGAGGAGGGCATAGATTATGATGAGGTTTTTGCTCCTGTAGCAAGAATTGAGGCTATCAGGTTATTTTTGGCCTTTGCATCATACATGGGATTCAAGGTGTATCAGATGGATGTCAAAAGTGCTTTTCTTTATGGCACTATTGAAGAAGATGTGTATGTACATCAACCTCCTGGTTTTGAGGATCCTGCTAACCCCAATCAAGTGTACAAGGTTATTAAAGCTTTATATGGTCTTCATCAAGCTCCTAGAGCTTGGTATGAAACTCTTTCAAAGTTTCTAGAAGAACATGGGTACATCAGGGGTGTAATTGACAACAAGGTGCCTTTAACAAAGGATGAAGATGCTGCTGATGTGGATGTGCATCTTTACAGATCCATGATAGGTTCCCTCATGTATCTTACTGCTTCTAGACCTGACATTATGTATGCAGTTTGTGTTTGTTCACGTTTTCAGGTACAACCAAAGACTTCACATTTTCATGCTGTGAAGAGAATCTTTAGGTACTTAAAGGGCAAACCAAATTTGGGCCTTTGGTACCCTAAGGAGTCATCTTTTGACCTGACAGCTTATTCAGACAGTGACTATGCTGGTGCAAGCCTTGATAGGAAATCCACAACAGGAGGTTGTCAATTCCTTGGAAGGAGATTGATATCTTGACAATGCAAGAAGCAGACAATTGTGGCCAATTCAACCACTAAAGCTGAGTATGTTGCAGCTGCTAACTGCTGTGGACAAGTCTTGTGGATTCAGAATCAGATGTTGGACTATGGTTTGAATTTTATGAATACTGTTATCCACATAGATAATGAGAGTACTATCTGTATTGTTAAGAACCCAGTATATCACTCTAAAACTAAGCATATAGAAATCAGGCATCACTTTATTAGAGATTGCTTTGAAAAGAAGTTGATTAGAGTGGAGAAAATACATACAGATTTTAATGTTGCTGACTTGTTAACTAAAGCATTTGATGGCCCTAGGTTCAATTATCTAGTAGTTAACATTGGTATGATGAACCCCTAGTTTGACTTAAGGGGAGGTTTGGCTTAAGGGGAGGTCAAACTATAAAGTATGTAAAGTATGAGTACTTACCAGCACTTAGGTTATTTTTAAGTCTTGTAGTTTTATTTTTAATTCTGTTAGTGTTAAAAAAAAATGTGTGCTTATGTTTTAGTTGTAGTGCTGGATTAAGTATATTTTCTTTGAGTTGTTAAGTGAGACTATTGGAATTTCTCACTTGGTGGAGGTGCCTTGCACTAACACAACAAAAGGTTATCAGTCCACCTTGTCTCATCAACACAAGGACTGGCTAATCCTGAGCAAACGGCTACAGGTAAAGATTGCTCAAATCCGTTTATGGCTGACAATTTGCCAAAAATTGTATGGTATTCAACTCACCATATCTAAGATAAGTGAAGAGTTGGCTAGCCCACAAGGTTATGGCTTGTGGTAAAGGCTGTGGAAAACCATAAATGGTAATCAATTCACCATGATGAGGTGCTTTTCCATCAAAGAATTGGCTAGTCCAGAAGCAAACGGCTTTTGGTAAAGACTTAACAAATCCGTTGATAAGCTGATGATTTGCTAAAAATCATATGGTTATTAATGTACCATGGTCTGACACACCAAAACATTGGCTACTCCAGTGGTAATGGCTATTGGTAAATAGATTTCAAATCCATTACATTTTCAATGATTCACCTCTCACAGATGGTAACACATCTGGAAGTGATGAGAATAGTCTGAAACTTAAATGAATTTGATGTACATATAGTCAATGTTGCTGCAAAGACCATATCAGAAGAGCTTATCAAGATTCAAGCTACTAGAAAGGTTCAAGACCTAAAGATAATTCAAAGTGTTCAAGATTCAATCCTCAGAAAGCTAAATCAGAAGAACTTGAAGTTCATGAAGCATGAAGATCAAGTTAGGGGAGGATTGTTGGGAATTATTGTGTAGATCGTTGAAGCTCTTAGACTAGGTCTAATATTATATCTAGGAACACATAATAATAAAGGCGGAATATTCAAACATAGAATCAACATTATTATGAACAAGGTTTTACATTCATAATCTCTAATATTATTAACAGCCCCAATTCTACTTGATCAAGGTAGAACTTGTTAACCTTGAGGCTATTCTAACTAACTAACTAACTAACTAACTACTAACCAACCCTAGACGTTTATAACTTACGTCTAGGTTACACACACACCCCTTTACTAATCGACTACATCTTGTAGTTTGTGCACACTAAAACTAATGACCCATGTCCTCTTTATATACTAGAGGGATTAGGTTTTACAATAAAGACAACCATAATACAATAAGGAAACTAAATCTTTTAAGTAAATCTTCTAGAATCTTCAAAATTCTCCATCTTTTTGTAGTTTCCCTTCTTGTCACATTAAGTCCTTCAAGTTTCATTCTTCTTGTTTTGTATCATCAAATCAATAAACCCAACAATCTTCCCCTATTTGATGATGACAAAACAAAGACATTCTTGTACGAACTTCCCTAGACGAAGTAGAGAAGTTGAGATAATTAAATCTCGCCATGAATGAAACAAGTCTTGTCTTCCCCTTAAGCCATGCCATACCACTCCAAATCTCTTCTAACATCTCTTCTAACATCTCTTCCCCTTTTTGTTATCAACAAATAAAGAACGCAGACAAAACTTCCCCTTGAGTGGTGCATGTAGATGATTAAACATTCAAACAATAAGCTTCCCCTGAAACCAATATGTTTACATCATCTCTTGAATCTTCAATTCTGTAGGCTCCTTGTAATGATTACTGATGAAGAAAACCAAATATAACAAACTTGATGAAGAAGTTGAATTTCCCAAACTTTCGTCTTATATCTTGCACTATCCACGTCTCTTTGTGACTCCAAACTTATCTTAGAAGTAGGCTACTAGGACCTCTTGATAAATCCTCAATTATATGAGACACTGAGCACTACAATGTAACTCCTTTAAGTGATAGCAAATGTGTGTATTCAGCACCTTAAGTTTATAGATCACACATCCTTGCTAGATTCACCAAGTCTTTGTCACCGCAATAACACAAACATAAGAACGCGCACCTGTGAAACTCAACTACAACATCAAATAAATGATATTCAACCTTCTTCGTAATCAATTAATCCAATAAGAACAAATACGAGCCTTTTAAAACTTTTAAGAACATAAACCAAACTCTTCTTGTGTGTGTGAAACTAATAACCTGTGTGTGTAATCTAACAAACTGCTCATAATTAACCGAGAGCCAAAGTAGAACCAATCTCATAAAAACCCATCTCGGCTTCCCCTCACTGCTTGTAAATCATGCATTGTCTCCATAAATCATCTAAACGCAGCAGTACTTTGAATGAACAGTACCTTGGAGCATAGCAGTACTTTAGTCGAGCAGCAGTACTTTAGACGAACAGCAGTACTTTGGACGAACAGCAGTACTTTAGTACTTTGAAATTCTTGAGGGACTGAGCAGTACTTTAAAGAAGTACTTTGGACATAGCAGCAGAGTAATATATGCAGCAGCAAAATAAGAATAAGCGTAACAGCACTGTGTAATCCCAATTACATACCAAATACTGATCTGCTACTTCTCGTGGAATCTTCATTCCTCACGTTTGACCACCGTCCCATGTGCTGTGAATAATCATTAACCATATGATCGACCCACTTTCAATTCTTGTTCTTTAATTGCAAAAGACGACAAACCAGTAACAATTTATATTAAATCCATTCTATCGAACAGAATAATATAAAATCCAATTTATAGCACCACCTCACGCCTCATAATTTGGGAACACATTAATTGACCAATCTGCTACTCTTCGACAGTATCATTAAACAATCAGTCAACATCATCAATTAATTTCCAAACTTGTTTGACCAATTCACGCTTCACAATAAACGAATTCACACCCCACATGCCGACATATAATAAACAAATATTCGTGGTAGCTCTTAGAATAGGTCTAACATTATATCTAGGAACACATAATAATGAAGGCGGAATATTCAAACATAGAATCAACATTATTATGAACAAGGTTTTACATTCATAATCTCTAATATTATTAACAGCCCCAATTCTACTTGATCAAGGTAGAACTTGTTAACCTTGAGGCTGCACTAACTCACTAACTAACTAACTAACTACTAACCAACCCTAGACGTTTATAACTTACGTCTAGGTTACACACACACACCTTTACTAATCGACTACATCTTGTAGTTTGTGCACACTAAAACTAATGACCCATGTCCTCTTTATATACTAGAGGGATTAGGGTTTACAATAAAGACAATCATAATACAATAAGGAAACTAAATCTTTTAAGTAAATCTTCTAGAATCTTCAAAATTCTCCATCTTTTTGTAGTTTCCCTTCTTGTCACATTAAGTCCTTCAAGTTTCATTCTTCTTGTTTTGTATCATCAAATCAATAAACCCAACAATTATCACATGATTCAAGAGAAGACAAACTTAGGTCTGGTAATATATCAGAGTTAGGTCTATTTGTGTATTAGGTCTGGTAATACATGGTTAAGTCTGGTAGTCTGTATTAAGTCTGGTTGACTTATTATGTTAAGTCTGGTCGTGAAGTAAGGAAAGTCTGTTAGAGAAAAGTTAGGAAAAGATACAAAACGTGTAAGTATCTTTTTAGAAGATTCGTGAATATCTTCTTAGTCGGTTAGTATTAGGGTTTCCTGGTGTATAAAAGGATCCCTAAGATTGTTAGTTTAACAAGAGAGTTGTACGAGTTTCACTATTGTGATTAAAAGTAATATACGAAGTTAGTGTTGTCTCTATGTGTGTTCTTCATTGTTCTTGTTAAGTTTCCGCATTAACATTAACAATCGTTAAGGGTTTCTCACTTAGACTGGTTTGGATTTATCCCAACCATCTACTAAGTATTCAAGGCTACTTAGAGATCCACATACAATTCGTGGACCAACACATACGCTCGAGTTCTTCGCCATGGGGAGCTCCGGTAATGTTTGTTAAGAAGAAAGATGGAACCTTCCGGATGTGCATCGATTATCGTGAGTTAAACAAGCTCACCGTGAAGAACCGATACCCACTACCTAGAATCGATGACTTGTTTGATCAACTGCAAGGGTCGAGTGTATACTCGAAGATTGATTTAAGGTCAGGGTACCATCAACTGAGAGTTAAGGAGGGAGATATACCGAAGACAGCTTTTCATACACGATACGGGCACTATGAGTTCCAAGTGATGCCATTTGGTCTGACGAACGCACCAGCTATGTTTATGGACCTAATGAACCGAGTGTGCAAGCCATACTTGGACAAGTTTGTGATCGTGTTTATTGATGATATCCTCATCTACTCACGCAGCAAAGAAGAGCACGCTGAACACTTGAAGGCCATTCTAGAACTGCTCAAGAAGGAGGAGTTGTACGCAAAATTCTCCAAGTGTGATTTCTGGATCGAAAAAGTACAGTTCCTAGGGCATGTGATTGATAGCAAAGGCATCCACATGGATCCCGCAAAGATCGTAGCAGTGAAAGATTGGGCGTCTCCTACGAACCCCACAGAGATACGGCAATTCTTAGGACTTGCCGGGTACTATCGGAGATTTATCGAGGGCTTCTCAAAAATCGCTAAATCTTTGACGGAGTTAACCCAAAAGAAGAAGAAGTTCGAATGGGGAGAAAAACAAGAGTCGTCCTTTCAACTCTTGAAGCAGAAACTCTGTGAAGCTCCAATATTAGCATTACCTGAAGGGAACGAAGACTTCGTGGTTTATTGCGACGCATCCATTCAAGGACTGGGCGCCGTATTAATGCAAAGAAACAAAGTTATTGCATATGCCTCTCGACAACTCAAAACCCACGAAAGGCAAATGTTGTGGCCGATGCCTTGTGGCATATGCCTCAGTAGTATTCGCTCTTAAGATGTGGAGACACTATTTGTATGGCACCAAGTGTACGGTGTTTACAGATCACAAAAGTCTCCAACATATTCTAGATCAGAAAGAGCTAAATATGAGACAACGCCGATGGTTGGAGTTACTCAGTGATTATGATTGTGAGATTCGCTACCATCCTGGAAAGGCAAATGTTGTGGCCGATGCCTTGAGTCGAAAGGAGCGAATCAAACCTCTTAGAGTCAGATCTCTGGGAATGACAATTAAGTCACCACTTCCAGCAAAGATTTTAGAAGCTCAGGCCGAAGCCCTGAAGGAAGAAAACAGACCAAATGAGAAAATCTATGGAATGCCAGAAAACGAGAACGGTTTTGTGAGAAAACAGGACGGGATGCTGTGTTTCAATGACAGAAAATGGATTCCACTTTACGGAGGAATACGTGATCTTATCATGCACGAATCCCACAAGTCAAAGTATTCCATTCATCCGGGGTCTGATAAGATGTATCAGGATCTCAAGAAGTTGTATTGGTGGCCAAACATGAAGGCCGACATCGCTGTGTATGTCGGAAAATGTTTGACATGTGCTAGAGTAAAAGCAGAACACCAAAGGCCGTCCGGAATGTTGACACAGCCAGAAATTCCAACATGGAAATAGGAAAGGATTAAAATGGACTTCATCACAAAGCTACCTAAGACATCGGGTGGACTTGACACCATTTGGGTCATTGTTGATCGTCTCACTAAATCCGCGCACTTCCTTGCAATCAAAGAAACTGACAGTATGGATACCCTTGCACGACTATATTTGAAGGAAATAGTCTCACGACATGGAGTGCCGGTTTCCATCATCTCGGATCGAGATAGCCGTTTTACGTCAAACTTCTGGCGGTCATTGCAGAAAGCTTTGAATACCCGATTAGATATGAGCACCGCATATCACCCGCAGACTGATGGCCAGAGTGAGAGAACTATCCAAACCTTGGAAGACATGCTACGAGCATGTGTGATCGATTTCGGGAAAGGTTGGGATAAGCACTTACCATTAGCAGAGTTTTCTTACAACAACAGTTACCACGCTAGCATCAAGGCAGCACCCTTTGAAGCACTTTATGGTCGGAAGTGCCGATCACCGGTTTGTTGGGCAGAGGTTGGAGATGTTCAGCTCACAGGACCCGAGCTTATCAACAAAACAACCGAGAAAATTTTACAGATCAAGCAACGCTTGCAAGCTGCCCGTGACCGACAAAAGAGCTATGCCGATGTGAGACAAAAACCCATGGAGTTTCAAGTTGGGGATAGAGTCATGTTGAAGGTATCCCCTTGGAAAGGAATGATCAGATTTGGGAAGCGTGGAAAGTTAAATCCTAGATACGTCGGACCATTCAAGATCCTAGAAAGGGTTGGTCCAGTAGCGTACAAACTTGAACTCCCTGAGGAGCTCAGCAGAGTACACAATACCTTTCACGTATCAAACCTGAAAAAGTGCTTATCAGATGAAACCCTTATCATTTCATTCAAAGAACTTCGGCTTGACGAGAAGCTCAATTTTATAGAGGAACTAGTAGAAATCATGGACCGAAATGTGAAGCAATTAAAACTAAGCCGCATTCCCATCGTCAAGGTTCGATGGAACTCTAATAGAGGACCAGAGTACACGTGGGAACGTGAAGACCGAATTCGTGCCAAATATCCACATCTCTTCGCCGAGACAACACCGACCACTACCACGGACTAAGAATTCCGGGACGGAATTCAGAATTAGGGGTAGGTACTGTAATAACCCGAAATTTTCAAGTCATTAATTTCCTGTAAACTCGAAGTAATCAATTATGAAGTTTTATTCAAGTCATTTTATTCATCTTCGAATTTAAAGTTTTGTTCTGTTTAAGCTGAGAAACAACAAATGATATTGCCAAACGAACAATGTGGCAAAACTCACGTTCCATTTTTACTAGAACCGCTCGCGTTCCGACACCGTGATAGTATGGCATAGGTCTAATAATTCAAAACCAGGAACGAACAATAAGTCATGACAATTTAGAAAAGTATTTATGGACCCGGGGATAAACTTAAATGATATTTAACGACTTTAAAAATATAAACTTTGAAACTAGAGACAGTTTAGGACGGATCCGGATTTGACACAGTTTAACGGGACGCGGGTATTAAACTACTACACTTTGACAAGTAATCTACCCAATCCTTAAAGTAAATACCAACTCTTAAAATAAATACTCACTCCCTTAAATAAATATACTCTCCTCCACTCACACAAAAACCAAAACACTGTAACACTTATCCCTTGACTGCCATCTCCTTCCCCAAAAATGTCGAACCATCACCATCTCAGTACAATGCCAAAAAACACACCCTTTGACCAAGAGTTTGTCCTCTCCAAGAATCACGAGTCTACCTAGGATGAGAAACAATGAAAGAGGATATATCACCTAAGTAGTAAGATTGTTTTTCCCCAAATCCGAAAGACCTTATGGATCTACTTCTCACAATCCACCATAAATCCGAGCCTCCATGGAGACATCGAATCACAGCCAAATAGCAAACACCATTAAATCTGAGAAGTTCTCAAGGAAAGATAAAGGTTAAGGTTGTGATTCGGTTTGGAGGTTAGGATTGATCGAGTTGGAGCAGTGAGTTAGCGGATCAAAGCCATTCAAGAAATTACCCACCAAAAATCCTTGTAAGGTTCGAAAATAATTCGAATTGATTAGTATTAGTTGTTATTTTATTTTATTTTTGGTTAAATTGATGGATAGAAGTAGAGCTTGATTTGTTAGTTTCTTTTCTTCCAAATTAAATTCTGAGGAAAACATTGAAATAGAATCATGATTAGCTTGGGTCAATTAAGGACAATGAAAGATTGGTATTGATTTTATGTGGTCTGTCGAATGAGCGAGTAAGTAGGAATATTTAGTTATGTCAAATGAATTTTCAGAAGTAATATAGGTTTAGAGGAGAGTTGAAGTGATATAAGGATTAGTTCGATGATTATTGTTGCTGTTAGAGTGGCTGTGCTGAGTTTGAATACCCCTAGGAAACACAAATAGAAGACTTAAGTCTGGAAGGATTTGAGGTGGTAAAACTATAGACGAGCCATGTAGAATGGTGTGTTTATGCTAGGTTGAAGCCAACACCCTACCGTGACTAACAATAGCCGGGAACTGACCACCAAGCTGGGTGCGTTGGTGGTAAGGACTGCCTAGAAAACCGACCCATGCAGGGGAGGTCTTCTGAATAAATTAACCCTAAACAGACGCTGAGAAATCTATAACACCCTTGAGCTTCTGAATAAAGATATCCTTATTGCGAGCATTCAACTCCAGCTCCACTGTCGTTATGCGCATTTGCATGACCTTTTGGTCATCTTTCGCCTGTTCCTGTATTAGGAACTCGGCCGTTTTCTGCGCATAAATGTTTCCAACACTTTCTAGCTCTAGAATAAAATTTGCCCTTTCACGAGTTACACCAAGCAATCTTGCACATATTGCGTTCATCTGTTGTGCCATCTGAATGTCTTCAATAGCGGATTTACGACAATATAACACTAACATCTCAGACCAATTGTTAGAGTTGGCCTCAACTCTAAGTTGGTCACACCTGGGACGTGTAGACATTCTGTCTTCTTACTTCTATATGCAAATTAGAAAATTTTATTACCAAAATAAATGTAACTCAAGGTTGTCTTAAATAGGCAACCCAGCCTCAAAAAACATCCCGTGACCTATTACCATAAGATAACCATTGAAAAAACCTTTAGGAATGAGGCATAACTACGAAAAATGCAACAGCACATTTTTTGCATCCATTATAGCCATTCATACTGCCTATGGCTATTCTACTTTCACTGTTTCCTGTTGAACCATGCTAGCATCCAAAATAGTCAGAAACAATTAACATACAACCTTAAAAAGTTGGCACAAATAATAGAGTAATAATTGTTTCTTCTAAATCAGAATGCCATTTCATAATATCAAAAAGATAAAGATTGAATTCATTATTAAAATACCTGATAATTACTTTTCATATGCCTAATTAATAGCTTATTGGTCACTCATAAACTGCTTATTTTCATTTATGCAGCAACAGCAACACATTCATCACAACAGCAGGCGAAACGAAGGAACGTTCAAAGAAAGAAGTCTAAATCAAGATCAAAAAGTCATCTTACCAACCAACATCAGCCTTTTGTAGATATTCAAAGTTTTTGCAGCTGTTGATAATCAACAATATGTTGTCAAACATATTCGTCCAGCACCTGCACAAATATGTCTGAAAACATCTATATACACCAAAGCCATTGGTGGGAATTTCGCCCGCATCTGATCCATTTAGGCTATACCTGTACGCGCAACTTAGGTGTGCGCACATGCTTTCTACAGCAGATGCACATATGGGTCTGCCTATCGTGTGTGTATATATATATATATATATATATATATATATATATATATATATATATATATATATATATATATATATATATATATATATACTAGCTTTTAAAGCCCGCCCGATGGGCGGGCATGACTTGTAAGCCCTCCCGGGCCTATAAGCCCGCCCGTTGGGCGGGCATGACTTATAAATATCATTAG
This sequence comes from Artemisia tridentata subsp. tridentata, assembly GCA_021014915.2. Lineage (NCBI taxonomy): Eukaryota > Viridiplantae > Streptophyta > Magnoliopsida > Asterales > Asteraceae > Artemisia > Artemisia tridentata. Next base: position 15,761,820 of record CP139505.1, read on the forward strand.
CATATTTTATTATAGGGAAAGAAGGCGGAGAAAAATGACTGGTAAAGTGTCCAAGGAATAGACATGGTAATCCGATAATAGGAAATAAAACTTAACAAATTATCCGCCATTACAAAGTATATGCTTTTAGTTCAAATGAGAAATAAAACTTCTTTATACACAACGTGTGTCATTGAATTTGTTCACAAAGTATTTCCTTGTGTTAAGTATGGCTTGTTTGTTAATGGGTTGAACATGAAAATTAGTTGACCGTTATTAATTATTAAACAATTTGATTAAAAAAAAAAAAAAAAAAAAAAAAAAAAAAAAAAGAAAAAAAAAACATTTACTATGTGTTTATTTTATTCACTTTTGAAACAGTTGCATATTGTTTGTCAGGGAAGAAAAAAGAAAGACGTGAGGTATCCAATTATTACCTTGGTCGGCGGCACTTGATAGGTTATCTGATACGATACGGGATTCTTTTTAGGGTCATTTCCCTAGTCTCCTATACAAGGTTTTGCAAATTAGCACCAACTTAAAAAATGATTAGCACCAACTTAAGAAAGAAATGCTTATATTCTTCTCTTGCAGTCTGCGCTCGTAATTACCCACAGCATTTGCATCAGCTCCACCATCCAAAACAGCTTCTTCAAGCTTACATACTGTTTGAGCTACCTTTTCTACTTCTGAAACTTTTTGTCGGTTCATTCTATCTAGTATTTTGTTTTCCTCCTTTATAGAATCCCCTAAGTTAGAACATTATAAACCCAATATGTCACATGCAACCAACTGGCTACATGCCTTTATTCACACTTCTAAAATGAGTTTTGGACCCGATCATTTAATTAATATTAGAATTGCCATCGAAGAATATAGTTTTGTTAAACATTAACTGCAATTCATCATTCTAACTAAAATCATCAAAAATAATGTATAGTTGTGGTATAGATTTCATGAGAACGGTGTATAGAACACCTGCAGTATAGTTAATTCTAATACATAAGATGTGACTGTAGAGTAAGCTCATAGTATTCTGATTTTATGAACATTTAAAGAATCAAGGGAAGAACGGTGTGTAGAACATCTACAATATAGTACTATCCTACCAACAAAGCCACAATGCTTATCCAAATGCTCCTGAAAGACCAGACACTCAAATCTCTAACATAGCTATGAAAATTCAATGCTACTATAGACCTGATAAATGCAGCATGATATGTACTGTGAGCCGATGAAAGCGTGTGTGTAACATGTCCAACATAGTAAGCTGGCCAAGTAACCTCTGAATATCAACCTAAAAATAGTCTCTTAAAGTTGTTAGCAAACTGAAATTTAACTTTTAAGCCTTAAGTTTCAGGCCATTATAACTTATATGATTCAAAGTTGATATTAGGAAGTTATTCGATGACATGTAGTCCGTATTCGGGTCACGAACCCGACCCATACTCAAGTCCATCACGAATGGACTCAAGCCCATCATGAATGGGCTATCACGACAGCGGTTTGGGCTCACGATGGCCCAAGCCCAATGTTATTTATGGTTTTGATAGTATATCTTCTATTTATGGGATATACATCAATAAACCGCCCTACGCGGGATAGACCGAAGATTGGGGAACACGAAACCAATAAGGATTTCGTGTCCATATATAGAGGGCACCTCAGTCCTCACAAAGGTACGACTTACAAACCCTAACTCTTCTACAAACCCTAAAACCGATTACTTACTCTCACGCCGAAGGATAATCGTGGGAGACAATCCCACGATAAGCCTAACGGTGTCTTTTTGTTTTCTTAGTGCGCAGGTCTCAAGCATTAAGATCTGATTGGTACGGAATCAAGGAACGCCCAACTTTTGTATCAACAAGTGGCGCCATCCGTGGGACCCTACACTAAGAGCTTTCCTAAGAACTAGAATGACGAAGCACGGAAATCAGCGGACTCCGCATGCGAAGAAAACGCATGACGACCTATTAGGGAAGAAACAGCAAACTGGTGAGGCCTCTAAGCAGACCTCTGGGACAACCAGCACGCCTAGAAGCTTAGGAGCGTACTCAGATCTGCTCTTTACTCCAGTAGAACCTCTCACTATGACTACCAATGCTACTACAACAAGTACTAGCGTGGTAGACCTACAGCGCACTCCTCTCACCATGCCAGAAGTAAACTTCACTGAGCCACCAAATGCGCCTATCCGAAACAAGGATCTTGTTTTGGAAACAGACTCCATCGCGCTAGAAGGAGTCACGCCTGAACTAGCGCCAAGTGACTTCGTATCTCAAAACTACGAAGCCTTGGCTACGCTCATGCGAGAGGAGGCAAAGAAGAGGTCGAGCCAAAGTCTGCACGCCAGGCTCAACTTCGACCCTGAGTATGAAGCATCCCCACCACGCTACCGAAAGGAAAGACGCGAGAAGGATAGCCGCAAACAACCAGTGTTTACCAGGATTGGAATGAAGGTTGTGGATGATGAAGCAGCCAACTTTCAGCATCTAGAGGAGCATTAAGATGGGGAACGGCGCGCCAATGTCCACACTAGGCTTGGCAGTCGCAGGGTTCAGGATAGGCTTGGGCGACGGTGCTCCCCAAGTGAAAGCCCTTCAAGCTCTGATTCCGAGGATAGTCGGCGCAAGCGCCGCAGAGGAGCAAGCTCAGATTCCGATGATAGTCGACGCAAGCGTCGCAAAAGAGTACGCTCATCCTCAAGTGATTCCTCGGACAACGAGGACAAAGAAACTGGACACTGGAAATCAAGAGGAAAATACCGCGACCAGGAAGACGAAGACATGTCTCTTCCCTGGTGTCGCCAAAAAGTTGATGCGTTTACTAGGCGCATCAGCGATTTTTCGGAAAATAAGAAAAGGCGCATGCCTGCTAACGTCAAAACATATGATGGGACAGGTGATCCTGATGATCACCTAAAAAATTTTGAATCAGCAGCCACTATCAAAAATTGGCCACAACCTGTGTGGTGCCATATGTTCAACTCTACATTAGTAGGGAATGCGCGTAACTGGTTTAGTAAGCTTCCACGCAGAAGCATCGGTGGGTTTGAAGAGTTGCGAAAGGCGTTTCGTTTAAACTTTACTCAAAGGAAGAAGTGCGCCAAAAACCCTGTCGAGCTCGCTAGGGTAAAACAGCGACAAGGGGAATCCACCAGCGCTTTCATGGAGCGCTATAAGGACGAATGCATGCAAGTCAAGGCATGCCCAGAGATACTAAAAATATCAGGTTTTATGAATGCAATCAATAACCCAGATTTGATAAAAAAGTTAAACGATAGGGTTCCCCAAACCTTTGACGAACTCATGAAGCGCACGAGGTCCTTCGTCCAAGGAGAAGCAGCCGCTGCAGATAGCAAGAAAGGCTACTCGAACCATAGGTCACAAGAAGAGTCAAGGAGACAATCCAATGACCAGAGTGGCAATCGTAACAAAAGTTATCGCACCCAAGGGGGCGGAAGGGGAAACGACAAGTACACCCCATTAACAAAAACTCCAAAGGAGATATTCGCGACGGAAGGTGCGAACTTTCCAAGACCCCCACCTATGCGCACCCTTGAGGATCGGCGCGTAGGGAACGGATACGGCGAGTATCACGCACAGAAGGGCCATACCACTAATGAGTGTGTCCAATTACGCCAACTAATTGAGAAACTAGTGAAAGAAGGCAGATTGGACCACCTCGTCAAAAATATTAAGGAGGGGAAAGACAAGCAGAGAACCGGAGGAAAGAAAGAAGCGCCTAAGGAAAAAGCTGATACTATCTACATGATACAATCATGGCAGCGAAAGACTAGGCAAAAGGTGAGCCAGAAATTCTCTCATGGAAGCGAAATCTCCTTCCCCACCTTGACCGCGGACAACGCAGTGGCAGAACCACTTACCATTGAGATAAATGCGGGGGGTCACGACATCCACCGCATGTATGTCGATGGGGGCGCATCAGCGGATATAATGTATGAACATTGCTTCAAGAGATTGCGTCCTGAGATACAAAGACAGTTAAGTCCAGCAACGACTGCGCTTACTGGCTTTACAGGAGAAAAAATATGGCCTATGGGGCAACTGCGCCTACTAGTCGCTGTTGGTAATAAGGAACACTCCACGACAGCCTGGATGAACTTTATGGTGATCAAATCTCCTTTGCCATACAATGGCATTATTGGAAGGTCAGGAATCTCGGCGTTGCGCGCGGTACCATCCACAGCGCATGGGATGCTCAAATTCCCAGTAGAAGGCGGCATCGTCACCATTTACAACAACGCTGCACCACCAGAAGAATGTAACACGATTACATATGAGACGACGCACGTCCCAGAACAGAGCGCAGCTAAAGTTCCAAATTTGAAGGTCGCAATTCACCCTGATTACCCAGAGCAAGAAGTATCAATCGGAGGATCGCTGTCTGACAAAGGCAGAGCAGCCGTGTGCGCACTCTTACAAAGGAATCTGGATATCTTTGCCTGGGAACCAAAGCACATGACTGGTGTGCCACGCTCGATCGCAGAACACAAGCTAAAAATCCGACAAGGATATTCCCCAGTGCGGCAGAAAAAGCGCGGCCAAGCTCCAGAGCGCGCAAAAGCCATTCTGGAGGAAGTACACAAACTTGTGGACGCAGGCATCATGCGTGAAGTCTATTACCATGACTGGCTCTCTAATCCAGTCATGGTCAAGAAGGGTGATGGCAGTTGGCGGATGTGTGTGGATTTCACTGATCTCAACAAAGCATGTCCACAGGACTGCTATCCGCTGCCAGAGATAGACTGGAAGGTAGAATCTCTGTGTGGATATCCCTTTAAATGTTTCTTAGACGCATACAAAGGGTACCACCAAATCCAAATGGCCAAGGAAGACGAGGAAAAAACAGCCTTCCACACAAGCCAAGGTGTCTATTGTTACACAAAGATGCCTTTTGGCCTAAAGAATGCGGGCGCCACCTACCAGCGATTGGTAGATAATGCATTTGAAAAGCAAGTGGGCCGCAACTTAGAAGTTTATGTGGATGATCTTGTCATAAAAAGCCATACTGAAGACGAAGTGGTGCGCGATATAGAAGAAACATTTAGAACGCTACGGGCGATCAACATGAAGCTAAATCCCAAGAAGTGCACTTTCGGTGCTACAGAAGGCATGTTCTTGGGATATCTGATAGAACCAGATGGCATTAAGCCGTGCCCAGAAAAAACAGAGGCTGTCATCCAACTTCCTTCACCACGCACGCTGAAAGAAGTTCAGTCTCTAAATGGGAAACTAGCCGGTTTGAACAGATTCCTGTCCAAATCAGCGGATAAGTCACTCCCTCTTTTTAAAACACTCAAGAAGTGTACAAAAAAGGGAGACTTTCGTTGGACTGCGGAAGCGGAAGAGGCTTTCACACAGCTTAAGCAACATATAGCAGCGCTTCCTAAGCTTGTCGCACCCCGACCAAGGGAGGAATTAATCGTTTACTTATCTGCGACTCATGGAGCAGTCAGCGCAGTACTACTGACAGAGAGGAACTCTGTACAAACACCGGTATACTTCGTAAGCAAAGCGCTCAAGAAAACAGAGATTAACTATAGCCCAATGGAAAAGTTGGTCTTAGCGTTAGTGTTCGCCGCCAAAAGATTGTGCAGATACTTTTAAGCGCATCCAATAGCGGTAATCACAGACCAACCAATCAAACAAGTTATCTCTAAACCTGACGCATCGGGGCGATTACAAAAATGGAGTGTGCTGCTAGGCGAATATAACATTTCCTATAGGCCACGCACTGCGGTCAAGGGGCAAATACTAGCAGACTTCATCATCGAAAATTCAGACACCGATGCCGCACCTCCACCAAGCAAGGTAGAACTACAAGAGCCATGGATCTTATTCACGGATGGATCTTCATGCGTGGATGGGTCGGGCGCTGGCCTTATACTCACTAATCCAGAAGGAATGGAGTTCACTTACGCACTGCGTTTTGAATTCACAGCCACGAACAACGAGGCAGAATATGAGGCCCTAATCGCTGGATTGCGCATTGCAACTCGAATGGGTGTACGCAACCTAGAAGCAAACGTGGATTCTCGATTAGTAGCCAACCATGTGTTGGGCGAATATGTGGCTAAAGAGGACAACATGGTTCAATACCTTGAAAAGACAAAGTCACTAATTCAAAATTTTGATAGGTTTACCATCAAACAAGTTCCTAGAGGGGAAAACAAAAAAGCAGATGCACTGAGCAAGATTGCATCTACAAGCTTTGCGCACCTGTCAAAACAAGTATTGGTGGAGATTCTAAAGAACAAGTCCATCTCGGAGATGGAGATATCTACGGTGATAGAAGAGCAGGATCCTACATGGATGACCCCTATCATCGATTTTATAAACAAGGGCAAATTGCCCAAGGAGCAGAAAGACGCTCGACGGATACGGCGCACGGCGCAGAGGTTCGAACTTAGAGATGGTATCCTATATCGGCGCTCATTCCTACAACCATGGCTTCGGTGCGTTGGACCTCTTCAGGCAGATTATGTACTCCGAGAGATCCACGCTGGTTCATGCAGTATGCATTCAGGACCACGGTCCGTCGTAGCACGCGCATTGCGCTCAGGATACTACTGGCCTACTATGCACCGTGATGCGCGCGATGTGATAAGGAAATGCAACGACTGCCAAGTTCATAGACCCATCCCGCGCAGACCACAACAAGAGCTAACGCCTATTACATCTCCATGGCCATTCTATAAATGGGGCATTGACATTGCGGGTCCCTTCCCTGTCGCAGCAGGAGGACTGAAATTCCTTATTGTGGCAATAGATTACTTTACTAAGTGGATTGAGGCAAAAGCAGTTGCGACAATCACAGGTAACCAAGTAAAACAATTTGTTTGGGAAAATATTGTATGCCGCTTTGGATTACCTGGGGAAATCATTTCGGACAACGGAAAACAATTCCGTGATAACCCGTTCAAAGACTGGTGCGCGGAGCTAAATATCACACAACACTTCGCATCAGTTAAACACCCACAAACCAATGGTTTAGTTGAGCGCGCAAATCGCAGTCTAGGCGAAGGAATTAAAGCGCGCCTGGACAAACACAAAGGAAGATGGGTGGACGAATTATCGCATGTCTTATGGGCGCATCGCACGACGATCAAAGTTAGCAATGGAGACACTCCTTTTTCCCTTGTCTACGGGACAGAAGCTGTCATACCAGCTGAAATTGGGATGCCAACTATCCGCACCGCAGAAGTTAATGTCGCAACCAATGACGACGAACGACGGATAGATTTGGACCTACTGGAGGAAAGGCGCGAGCGCGCAGCCATACGAGAAGCAAAAACCAAGTCAAAGATGAAGGGATACTACGATGCTAAAGTTCGAAGCACCTCATTCAGACCAGGCGACTTTGTGTACCGCGCTAATGATGCAAGCCACGCAGAAGACACAGGTAAACTTGGACCAAAGTGGGAAGGACCCTATGAGGTCATTGAAGCACTAGGACAAGGCGCGTACAAGTTGCGTGACATGGATGGCCGTGAGCTACAACGCACATGGAACATCTGCAATCTCAAGAGATGCTATCTTTAGGAAAGGTTACGACCCAATACATGGACACCTACGCACTTTAGTAAGTGCTCAATAAATATCCGTGTATCTACATTTTCTGTTTCATTTAGACGAATGTTTTTTTTATCTTTTTACAAAAACTTGCAAGTATTAATAAAACGTCGCGGTTTCTAGCTAACTCCGTGACACACTTTACTTTATTGCTTACATATAATTCATGTCTCAATACTGTTTGTTATATTTTGCCTACATGGCGTGCATGCACTAACTAAAAACCCACGATGGTAAAAGGATGAGTAAACCTAATAAATGACTCGTTGAGTAAGAGGGTTGCAAACCCATCAACACCGGATCACGCATCCTTGTTAAACACCTTATTCTCAAGACGTTGGAGTAAGTTCCATGCGTACCCCACGACGGGTACACATCAATGCACACTGTGCGCGTTTAACAAATTAGGAGTTAAGACAACTAACCCCTTAGTATGGTATTAGTAGCACGCTGCAATCCATACACTTGTGCACCCCACGATGGGTACACAGCAACTTGTAAATTTCATACACAATTATGTTATATACAACTATGTCATACACGACTATGTCATAAATTTCATACAAGATAAGGATAAGTGATTATGAATCCTTGTAACTTTCTTTAAATGTGTTTATACAAGCGATTTGATTCTTAGACATCTTTTACGCAAAGATAAAATAACTAAGTACAAACGTTATAACCATAGCCAAATTTGATATAATATGCATACAATGGTATTTTTCAAAATCAACGCTTCATTATAACAAGTTCATCAAAAGTACACATCCAACAAGCATATGTACAACAAAAAAGTGGACATATAACAAAATACCACTACACCAAAACTACCAAGACATGCTACGAGTACGCCTGAGCCCTGAGCTACCTGCCTGGTGCGCCACACGACCAGCATCTGTAAGCATCTGCAATAACTCAGCATCCTTGGGTGCTACTGTTGGTACGCTAACAGGCACCCCATCAGATCTAGGAATGTGGGCCACGCCAAGACCACACAGAATAGCTTTCCCCTTCTGACCCTTCTTCTTGGCAAGTCTCATCTCATGAGCTTCTAAGGATGTCTTCAATGGAATTTCTTTCTCAAGAGCAAAAGGGTTGAGGATGTCACGAGGGCGAGCAAAAATAGGCACATGTAGCTGCGACACATCTGGCTTCAGAAAGTAGTCAACCTGTTCCTCAGCGTCTTCGGTTGAGTGCCTAGCCAAAGTCAAACCCTGCATAATCACGCTTATGGGGTAATCCTGGTCACGCTCCAGCTGCGCAATATGAGGAAGCTCAAAAAGTTTTAACCTCTCCATAGCAGAAACAAGCTCACTATAAGCATTCTCATTGTAACCAGGCACTTCAGAGGGAGGCATCGCCAAAACCTTGGCCGCGCACAGTTCCTCTACTGCTTCCGCCTTACCACGCGCTAGGGCACATTGAACCACATTCCCAAAGGACTCCTTAACCTCTCGAGACTCCAGCGTGGTCATAGCAGCAAGACGCAAGCCATGGCTGACAAGCCACCTGCGCTCAGCTATAGTTGACACCAAATGAGGATACAACTCCTCATCATACTCAATGCTGAGCTTGCGCAGTTTGCTCCCCTGATTTTCCAGCAAGCTCTCCACAGCCTTGCGGAATTCATCCAAATCGGACATGAGTTTCCCCTTGTTCAGCTCCATATATCTCATGGCCCAAAGGCAGGAGGCCTTGTACTCTTTTGCCCCAGTGCGCTCTTTGGTCAGATCGGCCATGAGCAACATCTTCTCATCAGCAACTTTCTGGTCATACATAGAAGATGCTCTTAATTCAGCCTGCGCATCAGCCAACTGCGCCCTTAGAAGGTCAATTTCCTTATCCTTCTGCGCAACCAGGCAGCTCTCACTAGCATACTCAGCCTGTAGCCGCGCAACCAAGGAAGCCTGGTGCGCAGCAGCCAACGCCAACTCCTCAAGAAGGCTTTTTCGTGGCGCATCTCCAGCAGATTTCTCCTCATCCACTGGACTCTCAGGCCCAAACTCACCAACATATCCAGAATCAGTCTTGGGGGGCGAACTCTCCACATGCGCATCATCATCAACAGCAGTCTCAGCCCTACACGCAAATAACAAAGTTACTCTATAATACTAATAGCGAATTAAAGGACTGAAGATCTAAAGACACAAATACTTACGTGGGGGGAGGAGTTTTATGCGATGACGCATCCTCTTCAGTTGGTCGCTCGACAAAAAGAGCAGGGCGCTTACTTGATGTCCCCGCACCATCATCACCAGACGACCTCTTGCGTTTCCGCACCAAGCCTTCATCTCCAGACTCGTCCATAGCACTCCCCGACGAGTCTACATGCAGCAACTCAACAGGGATCTGTGACCCAGCAGAAGGAAAGCTACGCAGAGGAGTTGCCATAGTGACACCTGCGGGGACCTCCCCTATCTCCTCTGTCTCCTCTGTCTCCTCCTGCGCAATCACCATTGTGCGCCCTGCAGTAGCCTGAAGCAATGGCTGCTCCCCATCTCTCAATGGGCGCACCCCTACGATCACCTTCGTGGGCTTCGCCAAGCGAACAACATCAAACAAGTCCATCTCTGCGCAACAAAGCAACAAACAAATAGCAAATATGTTAGAAAAGCTACAAAGGGAAGAATGCTTACAACTACTAAGTGAAGAGGAAGGAAGAGACAAGCACCCACCCCGGCTATTTTCATCCAAAAATGTTGGCACCTCTTCCGGACTACCAAAGTAGTTGCGACTGATGCCCATGTGCACCAGAAACTCTTCTGGATACGGTTCAATAGGTATGCGATTGGTGTTTATTGTATCCGCATCCGCCACATTATACAACCCGGGGTCTGGGCGCTCATCTCTCGGTAACGATTCTTGAGTATAGAACTCAAATACCCAGGGAAAAAATGCACTATCAATCCAGAAAAAAATTTCCCTCCATACCCTTAGTGCGTCTAATTTCTTTGTATAACACTGCAGAGATCCCGCGCGCTTAGCAAAAGATACCCACCCGTTTGACCACGACGTGTGGTAAAACGCGCGGAATAGATGGACTGTGGGTTCAATCGCCAACAGGCGACAATTTACCTCAAAATTGGTTATCTTTGTTGCACCTATACAGTGCAGCTGGGAAATATGAAGGCGATAGTGATTGAGAACATCGCACAAAAAGAGCGAGATGGGTGCACGCTGGTTCGCAAATTCGAAGAAGCGCGTATAAACCCCCACCTTCCCTTGCGGGAAATCCGCTATCGACGCATTTGCGGCCGGAACTACCGGATGCAATGCGAGAGGAATATAATAGTCTGAGGTGAACTGACGAAGTTCATCCTCAGATATATCAGAACTAATATCAGATAATTGAAGAACCATGATTACCTTTCAATAACCCTTAAAAGCGCACGCGCTATTACCTTCGCTTCTGCTAAATTTTTGATCGCTTTCTTGAAGGTTTAACAATGGCAGACAATGATTTTTTACTGTGGTAACCACAGTCAAATGACGGCTGACCCTTTTATAGGGTTATACATACTCTTGGATGAACGACACATGTACCCCACTTGCTCTAATCGTGTGGCTAGGAGGCAAAAAGGTAAAGCACTTTTTCACCCACCCTTCACGATTTACGAAGAAGATACTTGGACTAGATTAACTTGCTAATTTTGGCGGGAAATACTTGAAACTTCCCCGCTACGCATCAGGGAATATTTTAGTTCCAATGGTTAGTCTAGCATCCGCAATTTCGCATTGCGCACACTAGACTGGGGGGACATGATGACGTATAGTCCGTATTCGGGTCACGAACCGGACCCATACTCAAGTCCATCACGAATGGACTCAAGCCCATCATGAATGGGCTATCACGACAAGCGGTTTGGGCTCACGATGGCCCAAGCCCAATGTTATTTATGGTTTTGATAGTATATCTTCTATTTATGGGATATACATCAATAAACCGCCCTACGCGGGATAGACCGAAGATTGGGGAACACGAAACCAATAAGGATTTCGTGTCCATATATAGAGGGCACCTCAGTCCTCACAAAGGTACGACTTACAAACCCTAACTCTTCTACAAACCCTAAAACCGATTACTTACTCTCACGCCGGAGGATAATCGTGGGAGACAATCCCACGATAAGCCTAACGGTGTCTTTTTGTTTTCTTAGTGCGCAGGTCTCAAGCATTAAGATCTGATTGGTACGGAATCAAGGAACGCCCAACTTTTGTATCAACAGTTGATATTAGGAAGTTATTCAATGATTATTATTCATTCATTTATAAATGGAAGCCTCATATAATGCTCAATAGTTTATGCAAATATCATGTACAGTGATATAGACTTACCTCGATGGAAGAGGAAGCAACTTTCAATTTCTGCAGGCATGTCGTAGTTTGTCACATATATATCAGGGAAATACAAACCCTTTGACGCAACATCAATTTTTTTCAATATAATACTCAATAACTGCAAAAAGTCAAACGAAAATAACAATTGAAGTTCAAATGAGGCTGAATTATTATAAGGAATGTTACAGAAAATACCTTGAACAAAATTATCTATTAGTAGGTAAAAAAAAAAAAAAAAAAAGCTACACTGAAACTATTGTTGCAAGTCATGAGTGTATGGACATAATCACTTTCTGTATGATCTTTTAGATACAGCTTGTGCATTCACAATTCAAAAGAGCGAAATGACAAGTAGAGTCTCCTCATTTACAGCTTCAAACTGATTTAGCCAAGATAAAAAGTGGAAAAAAAGCCTGACTCAGAAATGGTTAAAAGACTATCAGAAAAACTGTATCTTACGACTGTTAATGATCTAAGGAGTCACTTGCGATTCATGATTTGGTCATATCAACTGGCGGGGATTTAGAAAATAGTTTTGAGACAATGTCGTTTATTCTTAAGAAGATAAATGATTTTGTGATGTTGGGAAATCCCCCAACTTGATAATTCTGATAGTGCAAAGGGGTTTATGAGGCATAGATCTCCTGTTATTCCAGACGATTTTCGATGCCCCATATCGCTTGAATTGATGAAAGATCTTGTGATTGTCTCTACTGGTCAGGTATGTTAGATGGCATTTTCTTGTGTTTCATGTGTTTAAAAATAAGTTATTAATAGATTAAATGATTTTGCATCGAACTCTAACATTGTAAAATGTGACTACAGTTTTTTTTTAAATTATTAGTTCTTTATGCGTACATGAATAAACGTTTGTTCCGCGCATAAAATTGGATTATGGCCTTCTTAGCTTGGAATCAAACTCAAGACTGACATTAGGCCTGACCGAAATCCTACTTAGGCTGGTTGAAAGGCTGGTATTGGACACCTTTGAGTCTCGTTCCATACCTGGACACAGTTGTCAATGTTAATGGAGAACGCAACCTGAACCTTATTTTAATGTGCAAGTATATTTGTAGTAATGCAGTTAATGATCTATCAGCTAACTAATCTTTTATAGTTGTGTGTTTGGATCTCAAGCTAATCACTTGATATAAAATAAAACATGAAAACGAACCCAATGCTCAGCCCGTATAACCCGCCCTTAGAAATGCCTTTAGTTAAAGAGAATATACCTTAATGTTATAATCGTATCTCTCAGTTTCTTGCTGCAAAAGTTGTTGATTATGAGCTTGGACGTCATAATATGCCTGGCCAATAGTCTGCATAAAAGATGTCAACATCAGTGAAAAGTATTGTTAGTATTTTGGAAATACAAAAAAACCGTTATGCATTCATTTAATAAACCTCAATCTTAGAAAGATAGGCCTCGTTCTCCTCATGCTTGGAGGTGGGTTGGTTTTCGTGTATGGATCGTCATGGATTGGGTTGACCCGCAAACTTATAGTTTCTAGTTTTATAAAAAAAAAAAAAAAAAAAAAAAAAAAAAAAAAAAAAAGGTGATTCGTTAAAACATAAAATCTATGATATTGAAAAAATATCTAATTAGGAGCTTGTTAGCATTACAATTTAACTTTTAATAGCTTTCAACCCAATATACATGGTCGACCCATTGACCAATTAGTATTAAACCAAATTCAAATTGACCCGTTCAAAAGTTAATGGGTCAAACATTTCACATTGTTCAATCATTATATGTATTATAAGTAAAGTAATTACCTTATGATCATCTGCAACTTTCATCACCCTTTCATTAGCTTTCCTTTGCTCATCAGACGCTGTCCGAAGCGAACTATTCCTCATCGCTAAAGACCCCAATTAGATATATTAAAAATAAATATTTACATTTCTGGTCCTTTTGCCTGAATTACACCATATTGAATAACAAAACAGGTTTATAACATATAGCAAAACGACATTAAATAGTTTATAAATGCAATCCCAACCGGCCCTTATATTTTTATAGGCACAACAAATAAGCAATTACTACGCAGTTTATATACACAACCCCAAACATTGCTTCGAGTAATTCTTAATCCCAATTGGCAAGTGGTCAATGGTACTTGTGATCCTTTTGTGGCCTAAAATACTAATAGTATTATGATAGTTTTGTTGGTAAGTTAAAAACTTTTTTAGTAAAAAGTTAAAAGGAAATACTAACCAAATGTGAATTCTTTGAGGAGGTTGATATTTGTTGGGGATCAATCCTCATGGGCAGACCAATGCTCAGGTCTGGCGGCTTTATTATTTGATATGGACGTGAATCACTTGATATACATATGCCTCCAATCAAACTTCTATGGGGTACTGGTAACAAAAGCCACAAATGTTTCTCCTCTTTTGTTGGTTACAGGAAACTTCCCCTCGCGAGCTTTCTCCATTAACGGTTCGTTCTATCAGATAATAGCTAACGCTTCATATTTTGGATCTGTTACAATCTCTACTGAAGTTTATCCATAAAATTCTGCAGGCGTAAAACCATAAATTTTCTCAGCAGTTCGGTTCCTGCATGATCACCATGACATCAAGTATTTAGTTGTAACACAATAGAATGTAGTTGGGTAAGAGGAAACACTGACTGATTTGCATTTTGGCTCACCAAAAGTTGATCTTTTATTTCAGATCATATAAATGTATAGGCAACCTATACTATCACATCAGAATGGTTTTGAATTAAAAGTCCTACAATTTTTCGTAAGAATTACTTATAAATGGGTTGATTCGGTTGTGTTTTATCTCAAACGGGTCAACTAGGTCAATTCAGGGAACGGGACAAATTGCTGGACATGACATAAACCTCCTAAGTATTAATTCCATTAATCGAATATTTAGAATATATTTGCAACTAAAACATCCATCACATATATAACCATAACACGTCACTAAGTGTTTTTACATAATACAGCATACCATTCTCTGTCGAAGAAATATCCAAGTCTTTGCACAACATCAACTTATCCGATATCGATCCACCACTTCTCCTCTGCCACAGATCGGATTTTGATTTCCTATTACAACAGATGAAACTCATTACTGCCACTGAACTCCACTGTAATTAACTGATAAGAATGTACATATTATTTGCTATTTATTCTTCCTAACATTAAAAAGTCATTAATGATTTGATATATTCTAATTTGTTATCTAGTGCTATTGAACATTTGAACGTATAATGTCAGGGGATTATTGTAAAGCTGACGTGAACTCGTATTAGAAGAATTTCGGTTCCGATTTCCTAACTTTAACTCATCTAAAATTATAATTGATTCAGGTAATCATTCTAAACTATGACGACCACGAACCGGAATGTTGAAAATGAACTTATGAAAAAAGTAATATGCTACATGTTAACCGAACTGAGGCGAACATGCAATATATAATGTAAATCACATAAATTTAATCTACTAGTTAGATCAAGCACTTGATCATATATCATCACTATATGTATTAACTTATAATAATGTAACAAAAGATGATGGGTCTGATCAGATAGGTGTAATGTGTGAGTTTTTACGAACGATTTGAAGCAAAAAATAAGCTGATTTTGAAAGGAATACGCTACCTATGAACCAAATTAAGACGTGTTAGGAATATGAATATTCAGTTGAAGACTCGGTCACCCCCGAGTACTTATTAGCACATCATAGCTCGTAGGATTATTAGTATTATTATTAGTAGTTTAGTTATTATTAGTATTGTGGAGTGGGTCGGATCTTTACCCACTGTCAGCTCGCTCCACAGTCCACTAGGGACATATTATGTAGTACTATAAATACACCCTTCCCACCCATGGGAAGGGTTGGAACTCTCATTATTTTCAAGCTAATACACATAGTGTTTCTCTCACTAGAAGTTCCTATCTCTCTCTCTCTAGTTTCTTTTCATTCGATCCATATCAAGGCCTCAAACAAGTGTTTCTTGCATTGTGAATACCCTACAATTGGTATCAAGAGCCATGGTTAGGTCCATGAGAGTTGGTATTCACGGATTTGCTTAGTTTTTGGGGTTTTTTAGTTCGAATTGAAAAGTAACAAAAATATCATTTTGTGCCTTGTTTAGTGATTAGAAGTTGTTATACCTTGTACTTTCTAGCTTAGGAACAGTATAAGAGTAGTATTTGGTGCTTGAATTCACAGATTTAAGACTTGTGTGGTGATTTTGGGTGATTCGTGGGTGTTTATTCAAGTGTTCTTCGCTGCGGTTTGTGTGCTTTGGACAAGTTCTTAGACGCGGTTTGTGACATTTCGAAGACGCGGTTTGTCTTATTACTAGTTTAGGAAAAAGGACAAAAAGCATTGAAAGCGACGTGTTTGGCAGTTTGTGTCTACGTGGTTTGTCTCTGAGGCGTGCATGCGGTTTGTGTCTACGCGGTTTGTCTCTGAGGCGTGTATGCAGTTTGTGTCTACGCGGTTTGTCTCTGCAGCGTGTATGCGGTTTGTGTCTACGCGGTTTGTCTCTGAGGCGTGTATGCGGTTTGTGTCTACGCGGTTTGTCTCTGCGGCGTGTATGCGGTTTGTCTAGACTGATTGTCTGTGCTGTTTGTCCACGCGGTTTGTCTCTGCGGCGTGTATGCGGTTACATCAAAACTTCAAACGGCCATAACTTTTGAACCGTAACTCCGTTTTCAGCGAAACACCTGTCAAAACGACCGTGAGACCGAGGAGAATGACAAGTTATTGAGTTTCTAAGTTTTCAGACCAAAATTTTGCTGTAACAACTTGCATCAACCAAACCAAATCACAACTTAACAATAGTGCAACAATCCAACAGTCATCATAACACATATCAAGCATCATTTCACGGTTTATTCTTGATTTTGTAAAACCCCGCGAAAGAATCTATTTCTCGGTTTAAATCATAGAATTGTAAAATCCCGTGCACGTTAATATCATGTCAAATACTTCAGATTCTGCTATATCAGAGATACTCAGATTGTACAACATGATTGACAAACAAAAGATTCCCAAAGATGTTCGACAGATAAACGTGTTTGACTATGTTGGTGCCAATAGAGACTTTGTGTGCCCGAATTCTCAAGAAAACAAGCTTCATCAGCCACAGACAAACGTTGTTGAGTCAGATACTGCTAGGAACAATGTGCAACATGAGAAACACAACGAAGCGTCGGCTGAACCTAATGGGGTATCTTCTGTCATTAATAATGATAATGTGTTGCATGAACAAAAGATTCCCGTCAAAGTACAACAGACAAACGTTGTTGAGTCAGATATTGCTAATATGGGAAATAGCGATGTTATCCCATATGAACAATATGTGAATCACAACGAAGCGTCTGTTGTACCTAGTTGTGCATCTTTTGTTCTAAATGATGATTATGTGCTGCATGAGAACTCTGTGTTTGTCCCTGATGATTCCTTGACCACTAAACTTAACATATATAAAGAACAAGTGGCCTTATATGAACAGTGTGCTAAGTTTGAACTAACAGAGCGTGAGCAGAAAATGGAAAGTCAAATGCGTACACTTGTTTCAAAGCATAATGTTAGGGAAGAAACATTAAAATTAGAGTTGAATTCTTTGAAAAACCAGCTAGATATGTCTGTTAAACAAAAACAGGAAGTACAGAAATGTATAACTACACTTAAGCTAGAATTCAAAGAAAAAGAAACAACACTTTTAAATGATTTCTCTAGACTCAAGACGTTAAAAAATAAGCTTGAAAATAAGTTGTACACACAAGATCAAACCATATAAACTGCTCAAATGATTCATAAGCACAGAAAGTTGAGTGATAAGCATAGTAAGATCATGATAGGTGAACCCAAGTCAACCATCCTTAGGGGCATGAAAGTAGCTCAACCTGCCCTATATGATGGTAATGTGATGCTTATGCCTATTCATGACCCGCCTGAGCATATCTACACAAATGAAGAGGATGAGATAAGTGATAGAACGAGGGAAAAAATGAGTGAGAAAATGAGGGATCCCGAGTGCATAGCCAGACGAATAATAGTCAAGCCCCATGATTATTATGAGGAGAATCGTTTGACTGTGTTTGCACCTCAAAAGAACTTAACACCTGAACAAATATTTTGGTCACAAGATATAGTAAAACTAAAGGAAGATAAACTTAAAGCCAACACCCCATACATTAGAAAAGTTGCGTCCATAACGGTGTATCCTCCCAATACACCTAGGAATTTGGTTCCTTTGTCTCTTCCCACTGAATGCAAAACCTTAATTAGCTTATACGTGCTTTAGCAACTATTTGCTGATTTTGATAAAACATGTAAGAAGAGAATCACACCAACAGGAATTACTGAGGGGGAAAGGTGTTTTGAGCATGCAAAAAGGTGTTACTTGACTGAGGTCATGCCATTCTTTAAACTACTTAAAGAACATTTTGAAGGGTTGCAAACTGCCCTTAAAACCGAAATAAATGAAATGAAAGTAGTGTTTAAAGATATGGAAAATGAGGTAACTCAAAATGTGATAGAACTTAAGACTCGTGAGATTGAAAGAAAGAACATTCTCATCACAAATGAGAATTTGATTGCTAGATGTATTGCACAAGATGTATTTTATACTGCTACTGATTCTGCATTATCTGCTTGTCAATTTCATGAGTATTCTATTGCTTTAGATGTTACCCAGAATCGTGTTGTTGAGCTTGAGGGGGAGAATTTGAAATTGCTTGAAAAAATTCAAAATGATGACCATGATAACATGGTTAAACGTTTTTCAAAACTAGAAGTTGATTATCTGAATTTGCAACTCAAACATCAACACTTAGAAGAAAAATGCAAAATATCAAATGTCAAGACATCCTCGGATGATCCTGAGTTTGATACATATTTTGAATTAAGCAAACGTAATAAAAAAATTCAAGCTCACACAAACACGATTCGACTGTTGAGGGCCCAAGTTGCCCAATTGAAATCCAACAAATGTGAGGTGTATGGCACCAATAAACCTTCGTCTTCAAATTCTCAGAATTTTCAGTATCAAGACACCATCAACAAGTTACATTATGAAAATGAGTGTTTTCGAGAAGAAAATTCTAAGATTAAACAGCATTACAAAGAGCTATATGACTCAATTAAAGTCACACGAAATAGTCATAATGAAAAGATAACTTCTTTGTTAAATGAAATTGAGAATCTTAAGACTCAGGTGAAAGGAAAAATGCCATGTACCACTTGTAATTGTGTTGCATCAAAGGTCTCTGCTTGTAAAATGTACGATGTTGATGTGAGGCCTATTCCATTTCCCATGAGAAACAACAGACCTGTCCATCAAATGTACCTCTGTCACCTTAGGGATGGACTTGACACTCTTCGTGAGGTTGTGGAAGAGGACAGAATAGGAAAACCACTCGATAAGGCAGTAGGTTATGCCTGCGTCCTCACAAAAAGGATCCAGGAACAGTTAGAATATGCCATTGGCACGGGCCCTAAGTCTCACAACCAAAGAGATAGAATAGTTGCATCGTCATCCACAATTAAGAACAAGCATGTAACCTTTGAGGTATCTTTGGAAACTTCAGATCCCAACACATCAAAACATGTTCAGCAACTAGAAGTGAAGAAGACTAAGATTCCCATCAGTCCTTCTACAAGAGTTAATAGTGACACTAAAGCTAGCGAGTCAAAACCTAGGAGAAACATAAAGAATTCTAGGATTTCACCAGCTAAAAGTGTTCCTAAAAGGAAAGTAGAAGACCACATGAGAAACAACAAGTCAGATTTGAACAAAAGGAATCTTAATTCGAATCCAAATTCACTTTGCAAAACATGTAATGAATGCATAATTTCGTGTAATCATGATAAATGTGTTAAGAAATTTCTGAAGTCGTCCAACAAACCCCCAGTTAGGAAAGTTTGGAGAGCTAGACAAATTAAGCAATCTTGGAAACCTACAGGGAAAATGTTTACCAATGTGGGCTTTCAGTGGAAGCCCACGGGCCGAACATTCACACTAGGGGAACATTGCCCTTTAACAAGGATTACAATTCCTAGAGTAGTGCCTGTTAAGGAATGGAAGCCTACTGGTAGAGTTATCCCTTTAGATACACAATGTCCCTTAACTAGATCCATTGCATCTACTAGTGTTGCCCCTATTGTTAAAACCAAGGCACCTATGGTTTTAGCAGCCCCAAAGATTGTTTGCACTAACCAACTGGAACCCAACCTAAATTGGGGATCCGGCTCTCCAAATTCTCTTGTTTCGTCTGTTTTCAAATGCAGGTCGTACGGATCGTCCTTTGACATTTGGACACAGGCTGCTCACAACATATGAGGGGAATCATTATGACGTCTGTACACATCAGTGCAGGCCTCGCTCTTCATCATAATGACGTCTGAATACATCAGTTCAGGCCTCGCTCTTCAATGACAATGGCGTCTGCTGACATCTCTTCAGGCCCCGTTCATCAAAGAAAAGAAAGGCGTACGCTTGAGTGCGCTTTATCTTCGGAAGAAGAGGAATCTTCTTATTTATGACCATTCTCATCAAGCTTCATGTTCTTCAAATGCTCATTCAGTCACCAAAGGGGATAAACGTACATTGGAGTATATTCTTATTCACCTGGTCTATCAAAAATGGCAGTTGGTCGTCATATGCAATTTTTGAGGGGGAGAAGGGTGAATAAACTACATGGTGATTGAGAGTTGAGAAATGGTCATACGAATATTCTTGTTTCTGACTACTCTTATCTAAAGGCTTCATACTTGCTCCATGCGCATTCAGACATCAAGTGGATCTACTTCAATCAGATGCGATTTCGAATGCAATTTTTAAGGGGGAGAAGTGTGAACAGTGGATCAACCTCATATGCACTTGTTCAATCAAAAATGGCATCCTCATATGCAATCTTTGAGGGGGAGAAGGGTGAACAAGTAAGCGAACAAACAATCACTTGTTGGGCATCTAAGTGTGACTACGGAATTGATCAGGTATCACTTGTTTGGGGTTGAAGTTGACCTTCTCAAAGGAGTGATCTTACTCTATCTTGAAGTCGGGGTTGGTTGGATGCATGACCTTCAATGATAACTTGCTCGTGCTTAAGATTTAAGTTGAAGACTTAGGTTATCTAGTTACCAGCAGTCGGGGTAACTATCACTTAAAGGAGTTATGTTGTAGTACTCAGTGTCACACGCCGATGACGTTGTGGATAATCGTAAGAGGTGTTAATGTCTCATACCTTGGTTGGGTATTGAGTACTTAGAGATTTGCGTGGAGCACTAATTCTCTACACCGTTCTTCCAACATTAGTGCAAGTTCAAGTCACGAGAATGGGGAATTCTACTTCAGTTTCAAGTTTGGTATATCGGGTTTGCTTCATCAGTTATCAATTCAGATGGCCTACTTAAGGGTTGGTAAAGATAGTTAGAAAGTGCTTCGGTAGCGGTTGATTCTCACATGATACATTTGAGCTAATTTTGTTCTTCTCACAAGATTTCAAGTATTTATGCGTAAAATGTGTTGCTGATTCTGAGGTATCAAAACCAGCAAGGGGGAAGGAGACATACAGTTGAATACACAACGAGTACACGTGATGAACTTTATACTTCTTCTCAATTGAAGATTATTCCGGGAAGACAAATGTCATAACCGCAGAGAAAATCAGTGTTTTAACTCGTGCCTTCGGTTGTATTATTCCAACTACGTGGGGGAAGATACTGTCTTGGTGTTATCATTTCGACTACACACGGGATAAATTGCTTACACTCGAGACTTAGTTGACTTTGGTGTAACAAATTCTCATCTGCAATTTCCTGAAGGGAGAAAAGGGGATTTCTAGGTCTTAATTGATCTTGATGTTACGTTTTCGACTTCATTAATGGGATTGAGTGTGTACTTCGGGTTTTCGGGCTTCATACAATGAGACTGTTTGAATTTCTTCAACTACTTGGGGGGAAGTGGTCTCTGGATACTTTTGGTAGGCATTTCTTCAATCTTCAGCGGGAAGAAATGTGAGAAGAATTATTCAAATGTGAGATGATTCGTTGCTGATCTATTTGAGGATCCCCGAACGGAGAATCACGATGATTATTCTTAAAAAGGAGCAGTAATACTTGATGTGGTTTGCTACGGTTTCCACTGTACACTTACCTTATGTAAGCTTGAAAGAGAGCTTAGAATCTGCTCAGTAAGAAGATTGTCGGTTTGAGGGGAAGCTATCAAAGCTGTACATTGGGAAGGCTCAAGTTCCGTCGATTGTTCAGGAGCCTTGATAGCTTTGGTGGTGAAAGTTTAAGAGATGATTGACCACAGATTTCTACAACATACTGAACGTATCCTCATTTCGGTATTCATTTCATCATCGTCTTAAACTGAATAATATAGTTTGTACATATCTTAAAACATACTGTAAATAGAAAATTATAGAACCAGAAAATTGTATATAGAAAAATATTAAAACCAAGAAAAACCATAAAAATAAAAATAAAATAGAAAATACCAAAAATAGTTTCACCTAGGCATGTCTTCTGTTTATCGATAACATTTACGGACTTAGAAATGTCATTCAATAATGGCACGGGTCTTTAAATGAAGCTCGAGCAGAAGTTAAAATGGATTGTTAAAACATGTCTAAATGGCTTGCAGTTACTTCATACTGCAACCCGCGCTGTACAATGGGGAAAGCATGTCGCCAAAAAGACAGCTGTTCCTCCAACCGGGTGATGTTCACCTGGGCATGGATTACTTTATATCCATGTTTCCCCGATTTGATGTACGTTTCAGTGCATCATTTCGCGTATAAGAAGAGAAGTCTTCTTTGCACCATGAACTCTTTCAGTTCTATGATTCTTCAAGAGAGTTTTGGTGTTTCACAAGGTGGTAACTGGACTTAAATTTCACAAATACTTATCTCTCAATTGAATGACTACAGCTCTTTAAATAGAAAACGGGTCATTAATTGAGGGGGAGTTTATTTGTTCAAATTTTGACACCTTTTTAAACATTGTGCAACATCAGCAGTGACACTCTCTCTTGGTTTGAGGGGGAGCATTGTATGCTTCATAATCAGAATATATTAAACCTGACCACATTTTCTCCCAAATTTTCTAAACATATTTAAATCAATTGGGATCACAAATCTCAAATGGTTTGAAATTTTTGATCGGGGGAGAGAATGTGACTTAAATATGAAATTCTGATATAAAATGTGATCCTTTGAAACTTAAGTGTAGGCTCTCCCATATGTGCTAAATCTTTTCATATATCGATGCACATATTGAGGGGGAGCAAATGATTTGTGATGGCTATTGTGAAAGAATACCAAGGACCGACCATTTTACTTTATGTATTGGAGTTATAAGGATGGTAAGGTTAGGTATTAGTTCCCATGATCCAGCCAGAACCGGAGGGATCTTCCCAGGGACAATCCTCTAGTTAGAATAGAAGTCCTTAGGAATGATTAAAAAAGGAGAAAAGTGAATAAGGGAAGAGTGCCGACTGAGATGGAGCTAGCAATGGAACAAACCCAACAAGGTGCTAGTTATGAAGTCTCGGTAAGCACTGAAGGGGTTGAAGAATGAAAAAGAAACGTAAAGATAAAGGGTGAAAAGAAAGAAGCCCTCCTTACATCTTAGGCAAAAACCGGGTCAATACATATGCTGTCAGAATCACTAAGTTGATTGCTGACATTGAAGACAAAGTATCATGGACCCAGTGATACGCTGCACAACCCTCCCTAGCCACTCAAGGTCCCTCAAAGGACTCTTGTTTCACTTGTCACGGAGATCAATTCATTGCTATCGTCTCTCTCACTCCGAGTTGGATGATATTGAAAAGGTGGCAGTCCTCTCCAGCCTCCAATCACTAAATCAAAACGCACTATTGAGTCTAGAGCCCAGAGATCATCAACAAATCTCAGTAGGACACATTTCCAATATGCTTGTTGTTTCATACACCGTGAAAAGCAAGAAAATATATATGAAGAGTCCTACGCATTATCCTTGTGGTATTGCCAGAACATCCGAGTGATACGTAAAGTATTCACAATGAAGATGGAAATCCTTCTAGAGCCAACATCAAACAAGCTCTTGGTGGGTGACATGTGAGATCCTTCATGGATCATGCTTGTGACAACTGGAAAGAAACGATGGGGCGATTCAAATTTGAATCAAACCTGTTCCAGGATATGGATTGACGGATGCTTTTGGAAAACCCTTCAATGTGCTCATCAAATGAATTTCGAGCGCATTGATTGTGAAAATGTTCAAACAAAAGTATTTATGACAGAAATGTGATTTAATGTGTAAAACCCTCGTCGTGTTACATAAAAATTGTTTATCTAGTAACACGCGAGTGTTTTTTCTAATCAATTTCTTATCAATCAGTGGGTATTCAATTCACTGATTCACTCAACCGTGTTGTCTGCTTTGAGACGTTCCGGTATGAGAACATGCTTGTAAGACGAGTCCAATGTTAGTTCATTGAATGAGTCTTTACAACAAGCTGGAAATTCCTGTCAAGGAGAATTCTCTTTAAAGGGATTTCTACCTGATCACAGGTCGGTCCTCACGGAACCGAAGGTTAATCCAACCACACCGAACGAATGACAAAGCCATATTCGTTCCCCAACTTTATTGCTAACTGTTTTATTTCAGGTACATATAAAGATGGTGATGGTGGTTCCTGATTCCAGTATGAGACGAGTCAATCCACACTCCGTGCTCACACTTCTAACTCATTATTAAAGACATCATGATAGCTAAAAGACCTACAACATAGCTTCCGCAACTCTGATGGTACATATCATGATCCAAAAAGGTGTGAGCATGCGAGAACAACAGTCACAACCAAACACATGGAGGCAATATCACTGCAGTGGATAAGCTCAGAGATTTTCGGTGACTGATGATCTCTAAGAAAGCTCAAAGATCACAACTTCACATGAAGTCGAAGATGCAAGTTGACTTGAAGACACAAGTTGGATGATAATGTCAAAGAATGATCAAAGATCATCCAAGATAGAAGAACGGTCATCTAAAGGTCACTGCTGAAGGCACAAAGATTGATGATATTGAAGAATCAAAGTCAACGAGCTATGAAGTCAAGAGCCAAGGATGAAGTGCAAGAATTCAGAACATTACTTCCGGGGTGACCTCCCTTAGGGGGAGATTGTTAGGAATATGAATATTCAGTTGAAGACTCGGTCACCCCGAGTACTTATTAGCACATCATAGCTCATAGGATTATTAGTATTATTATTAGTAGTTTAGTTATTATTAGTATTGTGGAGTGGGTCGGGTCTTTACCCACTGTTAGCTCGCTCCACAGTCCACTAGGGACATATTATGTAGTACTATAAATACACCCTTCCCACCCATGGGAAGGGTTGGAACTCTCATTATTTTCAAGCTAATACACATAGTGTTTCTCTCACTAGAAGTTCCCATCTCTCTCTCTCTAGTTTCTTTTCATTCGATCCATATCAAGGCCTCAAACAAGTGTTTCTTGCATTGTGAATACCCTACAAGACGTACATACAACATTAGAATTTTATTTTCACAGAGGATTAGAACAAATATCATTACATTTAAATGTAGATTATGCTAAACTTAGTCTAGCGCTCAGGTATTTTTTTAGTAGATGAGGTGAAATCGTTGGTTCCTATTTCCTAACTTGGACTGATCTCACTAATAACTGTTTTCAGTGATCATTATAACTATTTGATATTATATTCACTTCTAATACAACGATAACTAATTCAAATCCGAAAACGAACTGATCTATAAGGAATATGCAACAGTTAATCGAATAAAGATGTATACAGAATTATATCCTCACATGGTAGTAAAAGGAACACAAAATTATCGAAAAGACTACGTAAATTACCCTTAGGTGATTAAAGTGATTGCACAGCTTGACCTAATAATAGTCGGATCACTGTACTTATTATACTGAAAACCTAAAAATTGCGATGCTTGACCTAATAATAGTCGGATCACTGTACTTATTATACTGAAAACCTAAAAATTGCGATTTTGAGATGTCCAAATTCATAATCTGGCTCATAACTCTTTCCAATGATCATTCTCGACTATTTGAAAATATATCTACTAAACAAATCTGAAACTGAACACGAACTGATTTTGAGAGAAAGATGCTACCTGTTAATCGAATTAGGGTTCTAATTATATGTCTGGATAAATTGATGATTTTGTTGTTGAATATAGATGGAGAATATAGTTTTCCCACACCATTATAAACCATATTTCTCAAACACGTTCTTGTGTGAATGGTGGATGAATGAAGCATGCTAGGGTTTTTTTTCCTGAGAGGAGGGAAGAAGAACGTGTATTGGTTTTATGGGCTTAAGGTTTTGTTTAACTAAATTCTGGTTCCACGGGTTATAGATTATAAGTCGCAAAATAAATACCAAGTAATGTGTTGGTGTAGTGGTTAAGATGTATGTCACATTTGTTCACAACCCGGGTTCCAATCTAGCTACATGATTTTTTTGGAAAAATAAATCCGAAATTATACATATTGAGGTGGAATAGTTTATGATTATGTGGCATTTTTTATGATTATGTGGCATTGAGGTGGCATTTATGTGGCATTATCTACGTGTAACGCCTCCTGTTATATATAATGTAGAGATTTAACAATAGGCTTGCACATAGGTGAAGCTAGGGTAGAAAACAGAGCTCAAAATATATAAAGATGATGATTGTAAAAAACGAACACGATTGTATAATTATGCCATCCAGTGTTTGCGCAACCAAATAGTATGAGTGGAGGTCAACAGTTTAGAGCATGAAACACTGACCCAATTTATTACCCGGACCCTCGGTAGACTGGGTTGCCAAAAAAAAGGGGGTTAAATAGGTCAATAAATGTAAGTATCATATAATGTTTTAGAAGCTTTGTTTTTAGATCCAAAACATGGAACTCCGTCATGTAAACTGAGTTATTATTGCGTTTGTAACAGGCCAACATAGAATAGAAAGTATTAGGCTCAGATTCTTAAACAAAATAGGGTGAAAAATAGGTAGAACCCGCCATGGCTGCAAAGAAACATGCATCCCACACAGTCCTTGCCCCGCCAAGTTACGGATCCACTCTTTAACATCCCGCTTCATTTGCTTTAGAAAATTTTTTTGAATCATCATAGCCTCAAACTTGATAATTAGCTACAACAAACAAAGGCAATGCAAAGAAACACAGATGCATAAGCATCCCACACAGTGCTTGCCCTGCCATAATTATGGCATCCAGTGTTTTGCCCTTCAAGGTATGGATCCAATGTTTCACAGTAACAACTGTCATCATTGCCTTCTATAAGGCTCAGGTCAGCAATTATGGAAGTGGTACTCAAACCCACCGTTGGCTGCAACCGCATGAATAGTATGTCAACCTACGGGGCATGGCAAAGTACACCTACCAAAAAAGAGACTAATAACAACTATCATCATTGCCTGTCATACAAAACAATAACAACAGTTATCAGGCTCAGATTTTTTTAACCAAATAGGTTACAAAAGGTCTAGAACCTGCAGCCATGGCTGCAAACAAACGTGGTCGCATAGTGATGCCATCCAGTGCTTGGCCCACCAAGGCAAGGATCCAAGCGACCAATGGAACCAATACATTATATCATACTTACATTTATTGGGCTAGCTAATCCGTTTAACCTCCAGGTGAATGGAACCCATACAATATCATTTTAGATGGGTTAGCACGATGCACACCATCTCATGTTTGTAAATGCTAAAAACCATAAACTTGGTACAATATACCACCACTTTCAAATCCGTTAATCAAAAATGGGTACACAGGTCTGAACTTCAGCATGCGCGCAAAGACAGTCGGTTGCATAATAGCAAGTAACCTATCATGCCATCCAATCCTTAGGCTCGCAAGCTCATATTCAGACCTCCAATGACCAACACCATTTCAGATATGCAGCTCCACTACAACATAAATTCACCAAAACCGTGCATCAGACAACAACAACAACACAACCCAAAATATCATAGCACGAAATTAGGGACCAATGCAATTAAATTTACCAAAACGAATAAAACGGGCAAATCCAACACAAATAATTATAAAAAAAAACTTGCAATCTTATAATCTTAAAACAATAACCCTAATAAAAGAATAAGTGTCCAACTAACCACCAAATCCAATACAAATAATTATAAAAAAACTTGTAATCTTATAATCCTAAAACAACAACCCTAATAAAAGAATAAGTGTCCACCTAAATTAATGCAAACCCTAAACAAAAAAATAAGAACAACACAACTGTAAAAGTGACATCACAAAATCAACAACAACCACAATTAAACTAATGATATCAATTCATATCCTAAAATTGGTAGCAACAATAGCAAAAACAACTAAAAATAATAAAAGAATACAACCTATAATTGGCAGCAACAACAGCAACAACACATCCTCACATCCTAAAATTGGCAGCAACAACAGCAAAAACAACTAAAAATAATAAAAGAATAGAACCTACAATCAATGGTTTCAGACGACTTCTTTGCACAATCAGGGCACCCATTTCTTTTTTACGGGAAAAGTCTGGAACACACCTAAACCCGATCTGAAAGTGTGGCTATAAGTAACCAACATACTGCAGAGATAACATATGGCGTAACAACAACCACAAAACCAATAAAATAATAGTAACACTATTAACATCATTGTAGTTGCTCTCACAAAACACTGTAGCTACTTCATAACCCATATATTCGGATCGGGGAAGCCTGAATCGGTGTCAGGCAGAAGAGCCACGATTGCACGGATCGGATCTAAAACAAAAGGGAAGAGTGTGAGTGAACATCAACATGAGCGGGCACCAAAAAAGACCCAAGTTATTACCCGAACCCTTGGTGTAACGGGTTAGCAAAATAAATGGGTTAGCTAAGCCCGCTAAATGTAAGTATGATATAACATGCGTACACATTATTCTTCATACGACATCAACACTAGTACATTCAGCGAAAATCCCATCGATTTTTTTTTAACTGGACGTCGGCACCATAAGTTGCCGACGACATGACGTCGACAACTTCTTGTTGACAATGCTCCGTCGGGATTTAACTTCCCGACAAAAAACCCCGACGACAATGTGGAACCCACACGTTTTTCCGGTCAAAGTTTTTTGTGGTTCGACAATATTGTCCCGACGACATGTCGTCGAGACCATACTAATAATAAACGATTGGATTAGCAAACTTAATTAATTTATAAATTAATACCGACGACATGACGTCGGTATTAATTTATAATGGTTAACATGATTTTAATAATACCGACGTCATGACGTCGGTATTATTTATAAAGGTCAACATGATTTTAATAATACCGACGTCATGACGTCGGTATTATTTATAAAGGTCAACGAAATTGTACATAATACCGACGTCATGACGTCGGTATTATTTATTAAAGTAATGAAATTGTATATATTTATAAGTCAATGAAATTGTATATAGTACCGACGACATGATGTCGGTAAATTAAAACTATGCATTGATTTAGATATTAAATGCCGACGACATGTCGTCGACATTTAGTTATAGTGCAGCTGCACAGCTGCAATTTTCCAGATTTTTTCCAAAAAATTTTCCGGAAAAAATCTACCCAAACCTGCAATTTCCCAGCTCAATACCAACACATCCAAAACCACTAAACACTTATAAACTTTACAAAACGGCTATAAACTTTATAACGGCTAAAACGGTTATATATAACCACTAAACACTTATAAACTTTACAAAACGGCTATAAACTTTATAACACCCTCAAAATACATTATAAACTTTACAAAACGGGTGTTATAATCGCTAGACCTAGCTGCCATATCTACAAATGTTGCAATATTCGCAATGTTCAAGTCGCCAAAAGGCTAAACTATACAATAATAAGATTCGGGTCGCCAAAATATAGTTTCAAAGATAAAAACAACACAAAATAACACATATACCTCTACCGCCCCTCGTCGTTATCCATATCATCGCTACGACGATCCTCATCATCACCACTCTCGTTGTCTGAGCCACTCCTGCTCCCGCCTAAACCACTCCCGCTCCCGCCTACGCCACTCCCTCCCGCGCCACTCCCTCCCGCGCCACACCCGCTGCCTGAGCCTACAACAGATTGAGAAGGTAGCTGGCTAATAAACTCGTGCCATTGCGGGTTGCTCCGGACATAACCCATAAACAAAGCGAGCTACTCCTTAACTTACTTAGCTTCTGCTGCAGCTTCATCACTCTTCTTCTCAGCTGCAACACTCTTCTTCTCAGCTTCAGCACTCTTCTTCTCAGCTTAATCAATCTTCTTTTGAGCTTCAGCAAGCTTCTCATCGATCTGGGGCCCAGTGTACACACCTAAAATAGAAATAATCAAAATTTAAAAGCGGCAATTTCAATACATAAGATGAGTCATGAGTAATCTATTAGTATTATCCCACTGTACATACCTGGAGGTGGAGGCGGGTGTATGGTAACGGTGGCCTGCTTAAGCCGGGTACCACCCTGCCCCTGCCGGCTATATGACCCCGCTGCTTTCCCTTTATTACCCGGGAAAGTATCTCCTCCTCTGTGTACGCCACCCCTGTAGGCGTATCCGATCCGAGATCCCTTAACCTGACCATCTCTTCCTATGTAGTTGAAAAAAAATGAGAAAATTAATATATTAGTCGGGTTAATTACTAGATTATGTTTCAATAAATCATTAAAGTGCGTGTTTGGAGGGAAAAAAAATAAAAAAAAAAATAAATAAATAAATAAAAATAAAGATACTTACATATTGAAAACGAGCCTCATCTTGCAACCATACACCATTCTTGCAGTGTGTGTCAAAAAAGCTCTGGATGAGGGATGGGTACTGGTGGTCCTCGCTGTTCTCAAACTGTATATACACATGCATATAGGATGAAACAAATTAAAATGACAAATCAAACACCATATATATTTTATTTAGTATAAATACTTTTAATTAATATATAAATATAATTAAATAATCTTATAAAAATAAAATGTGTCTTACATATTCGTGTCGAGAAGCAGCCAATGATCTGGAATCGTGGCGGCTGTAAACCTTGTTCTTCTTTCGGTTCTCTTTGTTCACAGCCGCTCGTTTCACAGTCTTCTCCGACATGTAGAACTTCACATGCTCCTCCCACACAGACTACTCCATGTTCGGAGGAGGGTTTCTTCTGATCACGTCCACATTCGCAGCACCACCCTCCCTGGTAAAGAAATCGCGCTTCAGGTCATATTTGTTATCCACGTATTGCTTAGCCAGATACGCATTGATGCCGGTCAGAATGTTATGCCAGTGCGATTCGCGCATGTGGCGCTCCAAATTAAACATACGCTGCAATTAAATATAGTTAAAATTAATATAAAGATATCAATAAATAAACAAATTTAAATAAATATACACATTTAAACAAATTTAAATAAATGTACACATTCAAATAATTAAATATAGAGATATAAATAAATAAACAAATTTAAATAAATATGCACATTTAAATAAATAAACACGATAACATAACAATATAAAAGGAAAATGAAATAACTGACCCCGAGCTGTGGAATGATGTGCGCCTTCTTCTCCGGTTCTATCTCGTACCAGGAGGCATAGTGCAACGGCAGCTGCCTAATCAGCTCGCCGACGTAGTTACTGAACCACCCGGCATGCGAGCCCACATGAACGTACGTCCCCTGATCATTATACTCGAACTCAATCGACTGCCGGCCGCTAAGTTTCACGGCTTTCTTGAGGGCCACGTTCTTCGTGGCTTGGCGTCGCCGCGGCCTGCCGCCATCCCGACCTCCACCCCTCGCCCTACCTCCTCTTCGGGGTCGCTGTGATCCTACAATTGGAGTGAGTGAAAACGTCATAAAGTAACATGTAACCAAATTCAAATGATCAAGTTTAAGTTTCTTTGAAAATAATCTAGAAATTCTTACCACCACGGCAACCGCTCTCAATCTGACGGGGAGGGGAAGGTGGGTCACCGGCACCGTCACCACCGTGACTGCGCGCTGTAAAAGTACAAGTTGAATAACATATAGAAATTCAGGAACAAATTAACATAAGCATGCACACATTCAAATACATACACATTCAAATACATACACATTCAAAATAAATATACACATTTAAACAATCCATAACAATTTCATTAAAATAAGTGTCGTTTTACAAGTTACAATTTAAGATCAATCTGCTAAATCATAATCACTATCATAAACAACATTAGTCGCAACTTCAAATTCATCGTCATAATTGTTTGCGACTTCATTATCACAAAAGTCTAACAATAATACACAAATTGACTAACATTCTAAAATCACATTCACAAATCGACTAACAATCACATATACAATTAATAGAATATAATCACAAACTCAACATGTAATAGTGTCAATTTCACATGTTAGGTTAGATAATTTCATGCCACACATACATAATTTTTGATACTCTATAATCTATACATTAACTAACACAGTCATCAATTACTTGTACATATTTTCGATGCTCGATATATACTTAACAATCACTTTTACGACAAGTAACCGAACAATATACTAATTTTAAATGAACATAACATGTAACACAATCAATTTCACAAGTTAACATACATAAATAATAACACAATCAGAATATTTTCTACTTGATATAAACTTGTTGCAATTAATCAGCTTCACACGTTCATAATTTTTGATACTTAATGTATACATGTGGTAAAACTAAGTAAGTAACACAGTCGTCAACTACTAGTGAACATGTAACACAACCACTTTTATGACAAACAACTGATTTTACGACAAATTGCATTTCTAGAGTAAGTAACACAGTCGTCAACTACTAGTGAACATAGCAAATACTAATATAAACTTATTTCACATGTTCGATAAACATTTAACAAACTCATACACATTGAGAATTTTCGATACTCGTGTATTAAAACAAGTAATGAACATATTGTCTCGGTTGTGGTCTCTCGAGCTACGGTCTCGGGCTTGGGCTATATAAAAAGAGAGCACATTTATATCGGTTGCTTAATACACGAGCTAAAACTATTGACGGCGACATGTCGCCGGGATACCAAAAGTTTAAAAATAATAATAAAAGAGGGACCACATTACATATGTCTTGGCTGTCTCAGCTCTCGACTCTCGCTCTCGGCTCAATCTAGCTCTCGGCTGTTAAAAAATAATAATAATAATAAAAAAAAGACATAAAACAAAAACAGCAAAATTAATTAACACTTAAATTACTACATTAATTAACAATTAAATTACATAAATTAAAAAAAAAATAAAAACAAAAACAGTAAAATTAAAAATACCGCGGTGGGGAAGAAGAAGAAGTGGGGAAGAAGAAGAGGAGATGCTAGTGGTGGTGGTGTGGAGAGGACATGCTAGTGGTGGTGGTTTGCTGTGGTGTGGAAGAAGAAGAAGTGGGGAAGAAGAAGAGGGGATGCTAATGGTGGTGTAATGGTGGTGTGGAGATGCTAGTGGTGGTGGTGTGAACATGCTAGTGGTAGTTTGTTGTGGTGGTGTCGATCGTCGGCGAGAGAATAAAAGTATAGATCGATATATGTGTCTAAGTGTTGACCATATCTGCTTTTTGTTTACTTTTTAATTGTCGTCGGGACGAATAAAGTAACTTTTCGTCTTGTGATTTGGCGGGATAAATGAAAATTTGGGGGGGGGGGGGGGGGTTTAGCACATAAATACCGACGACATGTCGTCTGGATGATTTACATATATTAAAATTTTTATTTCTTATAAATACTTTTATTTAATATATAATTAAAATTAAATACTTTAATTTAAAATTAAATACTTTTATAAAATAAAAAAATATATTAAATTTAAATACTTTTATTTAATATATAATTAAAATTAAATACTTTAATTTAAAATTAAATACTTTTATTAAATTAAAAAAAATGTTTAATTTAAATACTTTTATTTAATATATAATTAAAATTTAAATAAAAAAACTAGTTAAAATTTTTAAGTGTCCCGGTAAATGTGTACAACTAGAGGATAATTACATGAAAGCGGGATCTCCTGAGCTCGGTTGACGGTTTATGAAAGAATGATAGTATTGATTGTTGGCGTTTCATTTTTTAGATGATGATGATGATTTTGGGGGAAACTGGAAATGGTAAAAACTGAAAAGTGTGTTTACTTTAAGGTTGAAGATTTTGGCGGGATTTTTTTTATTTTTTTAGCGCAAACTGTCACCGCCTCAACTAAAGATGTTGAATTTAGGTTTTTTATGTTAGAAAATTTTACCGGGACACCTGACAATTTGACTAGTTATGTGGCTAAATATAATGAAAATAAGCTATTGGTTTATTAAGAAGTGGTCGCTTGCTATGACATGATGAAATTTAATAACATGTCATACATAATTAAACATATAAACATCAAGTATTGCGGAAGCGTAAGATCAAATAACATATAATTAATTAACCGAAGTCTCTTTCATGCATAACCACGGAGGCAAGTTGTATGTTGTTAATATGACCGGCCACATGCTGTAAGTTCAGAAAACGGGTGCTGGAGTCAAACACATCATGGTGCTGGAGTCAAACACATCATGGTAAACCTCAGTCAAACACATCATGGAAAACAGGTGCATTAGTTAATGAAGATGTCTTTCTAATGTGTTCTAATGTGATATTGTACGTACGTTATCAACTATGTTTAGTCTATGTAGACTAGGAGGACCTTTTACCGCAACGAGAAAAAGGCTCGATATCTTCACAACGGATGAGCAAGAGATTATTAACGAAATTAATCCCATCATTCAGTCTATTACATTGTTGAATTCCATTTTTTTTGTTAATGTTAAAGTTATGAAACACGAATACTAACTATGTATGGGCACAAACTATTTTGTGAAGATACAATGATGGCGATCCTTTGTCCGCCGATGATCAAACTTATATTCTTGATAACGTCTTCAATCACCATCCATATAAAGTTCAGAAAACAAAGTTCCAAGAAAGTCGTTGCTTTTTTGTTGTATCAACCGATGGCCGTGAATAAGACTTCTCGTACATTAAATGTGTTGAGAATTATGTAAAGGTGGTGATCTCGACTATTATGAACTAGAGGATAATTACATGGAAGCGGGATCTCCTGAGCTCGAATCCGGTTCTAAACCTGTATTTGAAGATGGTTTAGATATGAATATTGATGAAATGGATGTTGATCGGACTGGTGGCAAATCAACTTGGCCGAGATGATATGGTTGTACACGAGATGTTAAACGAATGAATCAGAAAGATGGAATAGATGTGTACAACTTGGTTTCACTAACTCATAAACATTAGTTTTCCAGCAAAGTGAAGCCAACTATAATAACACCGTATACCATTGCGCTCCCCAACTAGAAAAAATTTGACTGTCTAAAGGTAGTGTGATAATCTCAAGCATGGAGCATTGCAGCGTTATATACTTTCCAAACATTAATGATAGATTATAAAAATGCGAATTTGCACTTGTGTTGTTTTTGGTATACTTGTGTTGGTGAATTTTAAAGACTCATCCCTATAAATGAAAGTTATTTATAGAGATGTTGTTGGGGGCATTGATTGTTGTATCTTCTTTCTCAATCAAGGAGGACCTTTTACCGCAACGAGACAAAGGAGGACCTTTTACCGCAACGAGACAAAGGCTTGATATCTTCTCGACACATCTATTCCATCTTTCTGATTCATTCGTTTAACATCTCGTGTACAACCATATCATCTCGGCCAAGTTGATTTGCCACCAGTCCGATCAACATCCATTTCATCAATATTCAGATCTAAACCGTCTTCAAATACAGGTTGATAACGTATATATGCATAACTAAACATAGTTAATAACGTACGTACAATATCACATTAGAACACATTAGAAAGACATCTTCATTAACTAATGCAAATCTAGGTCAAAAGAAAACCAAGAACTCGGAAACTCTTATACATCAAACCCATGACTCCAACTCTTCATCTAAACACTCACCAACAAAATCAACCAACCTTCACTTTTATTAAACAACAACAACAACAACAACAACAATAACACTACATATGAAGATTGTCCATGTCACCTAACAGCTCACGGAGTATTGCACCCAACTGACATGCGTGGTCGTTTTCGTCGGGATTCCTTGCCATTTCAAGTCTTGCCTCCAGCATCCTTACTCTTGTCTCTAGCACCTGTTTTTATGATTCCAGCATGTTTATCCTAAGATCTTTGGCATTACAGTTTTATACGAGATGTTCATAAAGCTTGAAAATGGGTTTATATATAAGGGTAAGGAAGAAAACTTAGAATAAGAAAAATGAGAAATAACTATAACCACATATTTGAGATGCATCAACTTGAATTAGATGCATCTCTATTTATTTATATCTGTCTCAATTAGTTTCGAAAGTGATTTTGAAGTGCAAAATAGGCAAAGTAGTACTAGCAACAAAGTTGACCTGTAGAGGATGAAAAATATATAGGATTCATCTAACTTGATGAAATGCATCTAATATATGTATATGCATCTATTTTTTTGCTAGAAAATATATTATGATGCATCTAAAAGATCGAGGATGCTTATAATTCAAATCGATACATCTCTAATGCATAGTTATAGTTATCTCTCATCATTCTCATTTTAAGGTTTTTTCTGATCGGATCAATATCGGAAAAAGCGACTAGATGTTCTTTTCCTATTATGAGTTATACATTTTTAGTGAATATGTAATATAAAATAAAATTTTATGCGAACGTTTCACGAATATGTTTGAATTCAAACACCGTATGAACAACAATAATGCATTACATCCATTAAGTTTAAGTTTTAATTGTTAGATTAACATGACTGGGCTTATAGTAAGCCAAAAATCGAAATGGGGCTTGAGTTGGGGGAAAAAAACAACAACAAGAAACCGGCTTGTAGTAAGATAAGATCGTTTAATATCCTACAATCCTATACCGATTTTACTAGAATTAAAATACTACTACAATCCAACTCGATTTCTATATGTGGGATCGTACGATCCTACAATCAAAATCTTAACGATCTTGCTACGTAGTTTGAATCCATTGTCACACAATACACAAACCAAGTAAAATATTTTATTTACAATGGTATAAACTTTTACAAGTTTATAGCATCGCCACATCATATTTTTATAAACCTCCAACATTTATAAAGTTACACAATTACCCTTATAAACTTACCCAATTTTATATGAGTTTATAATTTGATTGTTTGCTTCACGAAAAAAGGACCCACTTATATTTGTTAAGTTTATACCCATGAACCATCTTTAAACTTTCTTTATAAACCTCTATAAACTAGTGTATGCAATAGAAAATTTTATATGCTTTGTGACACATCACCACCATGTCACTAGAGGTAAACATTCTCTTTAATGTGCTCTTAACTAAAAACTCCTACATACAATTTTTCTTGTTGGATCCAATAATTAACAAATTAAAATATTTATACAAAATGGGCTTGTGAAATCTTTTGGGCTAATGAGTTACTTCTCAAACAGCTCACAATCACAACAACACCCAAAAACTAAATCGTAGCCCTAAATACTCATTCTGTGAAGAGAAAAGTCCAAAATACATCCCTGTGGTTTGCCAAAAAATCGATTTACATCCTTTTACTTTTTTTTGGAACAAAATCATCCACCGTTAGTAAAGTTGGCACAAATACATCCCTCCGTTAGTCATATCAGTTAGTATGGACTAACGATGCAAATGATTTTCCGTTATCTCCTAACAAGAGTTAAAATAGTTGCATCGTTAGTCCTCCTTCAGTTAAAATTTTTGCATCGTTAGTCCTCATTGACTATAGAGTTAAAACATTTGCATCGTTAGTCCTTCTTAAGTTAAAATTTTTGCATCGTTAGTCCTTTGTTACGTTTCGTCCGATTTTTTACGTTTTCGTCTGTTTTTTTACGTTTTCGTCCGATTTTTTACGTTTTCGTCCGATTTTTTACGTTTTCATCTGTTTTTTTACGTTTTCGTCAGTTTTTTTACGTTTTCGTCCGATTTTTTTCGTTTTCGTCTGTTTTTCGTTTTCGTCGTTTTTCGTTTCCATTTTTTTTACGTTTTTCATCTGTTTTTTTTCGTTTTTCGTTCTTTTTTTTACGTTTTCGTCCGATTTTTTACGTTTTTCTATGTTTTTTTTTCGTTTTTCGTCGATTTCTTAGTTTTTTTCGTCTGATTTTTGGTTTTCGTCAATTTTTTCTTTTCGTTTTTTTTACGTTTGTTGTTTTTTTCGTTTCGTCCGATTTTTTTACGTTTTCACCTACCCACCTCCACCACCACCACCCACCACCGCCACCACCACCCACCTCCACCACCACCACCACCACCACCACCCACCACCTTCACCCACCACCGCCACCAACATCCACCGCCACCACCACCCACCTCCACCACCACCCACCACCTCCTCCCATCACCAACTACTACCGCCGCCACCACCACCATCGTCGCCACCGCCACCACCACCGCCGCCGCCACCACCACCCATCGCCACCACCACCACCTACCACCGCCGCCACCACCCACCACCTTCACCCACCACCGCCACCAACATCCACCGCCACCACAGCCACCCATCGCCACCACCACCCATCGCCACCTACCACCGCCGCCACCACCCACCACCTTCATCCACCACCGCCACCAACATCCACCGCCACCACCACCACCTCCACCCATCACCACCTACCACTGCCGCCACCACCACCACCGTCGCCACCGCCACCACCCACCACCGCCACCAACATCCACCACCGTGGTGGTGGCGTGGGGTGGGGGCGGTGGTGGTGGGTGGCGCGGTGGGGTGGGGTGGGGTGTGTGGGTGGGGTGGTGGGTGAGTGGGTGGTGGGTGGTGGTGGGTGGCGACGGGGTGGTGGTGGTGGCGGCGGTGGAGGTGGTGATGGGTGGAGGTGGTGGTGGTGTGGTGGGTGGATGTTGTGGCGGTGGTGGGGTGAAGGTGGTGGGTGGTGGCGGCGGGTGGTAGGTGGCGATGGGTGGTGGTGGCGATGGGTGGTGTGGTGGTGGATGTTGGTGGCGGTGGTGGGTGAAGGTGGTGGGTGGTGGCGGCGGTGATAGGTGGTGATGGGTGGTGGGTGGTGGTGGTGGCGATGGGTGGTGGTGGCGACGGCGGTGGCGGTGGGGTGACGACGGTGGTGGTGGTGGCGGCGGTGGTAGGTGGTGATGGGTGGAGGTGTGGTGGGTGGTGTGGTGGTGGTGGCGGCGGTGTGTGGGTGAAGGTGGTGGGTGGTGGTGGTGGAGGTGGGTAGGTGAAAACGTAAAAAATCAGACGAAAACGTAAAAAAAACAGACGAAAACGTAAAAAAACAGAAGAAAATGAAAAAAAATCGGATGAAAACGTAAAAAATCGGACGAAAACGTAAAAAAACATATAAAAACGTAAAAAATCAGACGAAAATGTAAAAAAACAAACGAAAATGTAAAAACACAGATGAAAACGTAAAAAATCGGACAAAAACGTAAAAAAAACAGACGAAAACGAAAAAAATCAGACGAAAACGTAAAAAAACAGACGAAAACGTAAAAAAACAGATGAAAACGTAAAAAATCGGACGAAAACGTAAAAAATCGGATGAAAACGTAAAAAAACAGACGAAAACGTAAAAAATCGGACGAAAACGTAACAAAGGACTAACGATGCAA
Source organism: Artemisia tridentata subsp. tridentata (assembly GCA_021014915.2). Lineage (NCBI taxonomy): Eukaryota > Viridiplantae > Streptophyta > Magnoliopsida > Asterales > Asteraceae > Artemisia > Artemisia tridentata. Next base: position 15,801,472 of record CP139505.1, read on the forward strand.
AAATTTTAACTTAAGAAGGACTAACGATGCAAATGTTTTAACTCTATAGTCAATGAGGACTAACGATGCAAAAATTTTAACTGAAGGAGGACTAACGATGCAACTATTTTAACTCTTGTTAGGAGATAACGGAAAATCATTTGCATCGTTAGTCCATACTAACTGATATGACTAACGGAGGGATGTATTTGTGCCAACTTTACTAACGGTGGATGATTTTGTTCCAAAAAAAAGTAAAAGGATGTAAATCGGTTTTTTGGCAAACCACGGGGATGTATTTTGGACTTTTCTCTTCTGTGAAATTAGGTAACATATTACAACATAATATTAAGAGTAAACTGCAAAATACATTCCTGTGGTTTGCCCAATTTCGCACCATACATCCAAATCTTTTTTTTCTAACTTATACATCCCTCCGTTAGTAAAAGTTAAACACCATACATCCGCGAGGACGAACGGTGCAAAGCGTTTCTCCGTTATCTCCTAACGAGATAGAAAATGTTTGCACCGTTAGTCCTATGGTTAAGTCTATTTGCACCGTTAGTCCTATGGTTAAGTCTATTTTCACCGTTAGTCCTTTGTTACGTTTTCGTCCGATTTTTTTCGTTTTCATCTGTTTTTTTACGTTTTCGTCCGATTTTTTACGTTTTCGTCATATTTTTTACGTTTTCGTCTGTTTTTTTACGTTTTCGTCCGATTTTTTACGTTTTCGTCTGTTTTTTTACGTTTTCGTCCGATTTTTTACGTTTTCGTCCGATTTTTTACGTTTTCGTCTGTTTTTTTACGTTTTCTTCCGATTTTTTACGTTTTCGTCCGATTTTAGTTTTTTTTTACGTTTTCGTCTGTTTTTTACGTTTTCGTCTGTTTTTTTACGTTTTTTTTTTCGTTTCCGTTTTTTACGTTTTCGTTTCTTTGTTTTTTTACGTTTTCGCATTTTTTTTACGTTTTTTTCTCCGTTTTTTTTTTTTTATTTTACGTTTATTTTTTCGTTTTCTCGATTTTTTACGTTTTCGTCTGATTTTTTACGTTTTTCTTTTTTCGTCTTGATTTTTTACGTTTTCGTCATTTTTTACGTTTCTCCGTTTTTTACGTTTTCGTCATTTTTTACGTTTTCGTCCATTTTTTTACGTTTTCGTCGATTTTTTACGTTTTCGTCATTTTTACGTTTCGTCGTTTTTTACGTTTTCGTCGATTTTTTCGTTTTTACATTTTTTACGTTTCGCTTTACTTTTATCATTTTTACGTTTTCGTCCGCTTTTTTACGTTTTCGTCTGATTTTTTACGTTTTTGTCTGATTATTTACGTGTTCGTCTGATTTTTTTCGTTTTCGTCTGATTTTTTACATTTTCGTCCCTTTTTTTACGTTTTCGTCTATTTTTTACGTTTTCGTCCAATTTTTTTTTACTCTAAATCATTTATGAACTCAGATGATCATAAGTTTCAAGTTTAAATGAAAATGAGTTACGTTTTATTACATATTTTAATAACAGTCATTAGGACTTGTGTAATTCGACCTAAACATCCAAGTCCTAATGACTGTTATTAAAATATGTAATAAAACGTAACTCATTTTCATTTAAACTTGAAACTTATGATCATCTGAGTTCATAAATGATTTAGAGTAAAAAAAATCTGACGAAAACGTAAAAAAAATAGACGAAAACGTAAAAAAAGGGACAAAAATGTAAAAAATCAGACGAAAACGAAAAAAATCAGACGAACACGTAAATAATCAGACGAAAACGTAAAAAATCAGACGAAAACGTAAAAAAGCGGACAAAAACGTAAAAAAATGGATGAAAATGTAAAAAAGCAGACGAAAATATAAAAAATCGGACGAAAACGTAAAAAAATGGATGAAAACGTAAAAAAACAGACGAAAATGTAAAAAATTGGACGAAAACGTAAAAAATTGAACGAAAACGTAAAAAAACAGACGAAAACGTAAAAAAATGGACGAAAACGAAAAAAATCGGACGAAAACGAAAAAAATCAGACGAAAACGCAAAAAAACCAGACGAAAACGTAAAAAAAACAGACGAAAACGTAAAAAATCGGACGAAAACGTAAAAAATTAGACGAAAACGTAAAAAATCAGACAAAAACGTAAAAAACCGGAGAAAAACGTATAAAAATGGATGAAAACGTAAAAAAACAGACGAAAACGTAAAAAATCGGACGAAAACGTAAAAAAAAAGACGAAAACGTAAAAAATCGGACAAAAACGTAAAAAAACAGACGAAAAAGTAAAAAATCTGACGAAAACGTAAAAAATCGGACGAAAACGTAAAAAAAACAGACGAAAACGTAAAAAATCGGACGAAAACGTAACAAAGGACTAACGGTGCAAATAGACTTAACCATAGGACTAACGGTGCAAATAGACTTAACCATAGGACTAACGGTGCAAACATTTTCTATCTCGTTAGGAGATAACGGAGAAACGCTTTGCACCGTTCGTCCTCGCGGATGTATGGTGTTTAACTTTTACTAACGGAGGGATGTATAAGTTAGAAAAAAAAGATTTGGATGTATGGTGCGAAATTGGGCAAACCACAGGGATGTATTTTGCAGTTTACTCTAATATTAACATAATGCAACCTTACCGATAGCTAATTAAAAAACATACAAAATATATTGTCTACAGATTACAACATAAACTTAGGCTGCGTTTTTTTTTTTTTTTTTTTTTTTTTTTTTTTTTTTTTTTTTTTTGCATCTGAACAGCGTCTGAACGGCACTATGTCTGAATCGGTCAGACATTTTTTCCGTTCAGACCGTTTGTTTTTTTGCATCTGAACAGCGTCCTGAACGGCACTATTTGATCTTAATGGTCAAGACTTGAGAGGGGTGTCTTAACGCGTCTGAATGCCTCTTGTTGACACAAAATAACCAAAAAAAAATTTTTTTTCCCGTTCAAACACGAGTTTTTTTTTCCCGTTCAGATGCGTTCAGATTCAGACATTTACGCCTCAGATTCAGATTCAGACGTGCGGTTCAGATTCAGATTCAGACTCTCTTAATAAACAAACACCACCTTACCATATTTCATCTTTGCAGAGTTTTGCAGGCTAGACTCATCGGTAACAGGGTTTTCTCTAACTTGCCATAACGTAAAATCCATGAAATTAGGGTTTTTTTAAAAGAAATTAATTTTTGACTGTAACATGAAATTAGGATTTTTTAGAGTAAATTATAGGAGGAGGGAGAAGTTTGGCAATGGAAAGAGGTTGTGGGTGGTATTAGGACAATTATAATAACAAGTGGGAAATAGGATGTGACAATAGTACTGCAACGTCTACTATTTAAGGCTGCGAAATGACTAAAGTGCCCTATGGATTTTCGAACTAACGGAGTAACGACAGACGTGTTAGTTGACTTGGTCAACGGGACTAACGGCTATGCAAGATGGAGATGTGAGGAATGGATGATAGACTTATTTTGAAATTGAGACCAAACGTGTATATTACTCTATATTACATTTGTTGGGAGCCTTTATGGCAAACCCATCCATGCAACACTGTAGAAACCATTTAGGCCGGGTCGGGTCGGGTCGGGTCGGGCGGGTCGGGTCGGGTCGGGGTGGATGAACAGTACCACACAGTACTGTAGCTACAGTTTTTTTTTTTTTTTTTTTTTTTTTTTTTTTTTTTTTTTTTTTAAGAAACTTGAAATAAAAAAAATCCCGCGGCAACGCGCGGGCGCACCACCTCGTTGGTTACAACTTCTGGGGATGAACGGTGTATTTTTGTCAAAAAAAACTACTGCATATAGTTTTCCTTATTGGATCAAGAATTAACCAATGACAATCTTTACAGAAAGTGGGCTAATAAAAACGTTTGGGCTAATGAGTTACTTCTCACAAAGCCCACAATCACAACACCTAGGACCTAAATCGCAGCCCTAAATACTCATTCATTCAACACACACACTAGTACTAAAAAAATCACACACAGAGAGTTTGTTTCTACAACACTCGTTTGAATCACACACATACTGCTATATAGATCGAACAATCATCAAAGTACGTTTCTTTTTATAAATCATTTAGATCCAATAATACTGTGCTTACTTTTTGTTTCAGGTGGATATAAATTTATTATGTTTTTTTTTTTTTTTTTTTTTTTTTTTTTTTTTATATAGTTAGGTTTTAAAATGATGTTTTTTAATATTACAAATTTTTCCAAAAAAAATATGGGTTTTGCTGAAAAGTAAATTTTTGACAAAACCCATGTTTTATTTTATAAAAAATCATACAAAAACATGGGTTTTGCTAAAAATCACATTTTTAACGAAACCCATGTTTTATTTTTTTTAATTTCATATTTTTTTAACAAAACCCATGTTAGAAATGTGGCGAAAGGAGGGAACTTTAGGATTGATTATGTATAGGATGTGCGCGTTTGTGGTTTAAGATTGGAAGGTTAAGTAGTAGTGGTAGCTGTAATGAAAACCGATTTTAAGATAGTTAAGGTTTGGAACCTAAGGTTTTTAGGTTTGGTTTTATTGTTAGAGGTCGAAATGTGGCGAAAGGAGGAAAGTATTCGGGTGATTCTGTATTGGAGGAGTGCGTTAGCGGTTTAAGATTGGAAGGTTAAGTAGTAGTTGTAACGAAAACCGATGTGATAACTTTAGGGCTGATTCTGTATTAGATGAGTGCAATAGCGGTTTAAGATTGGAAGGCTAAGTAGTAGTCGTAACGAAAACCGATTTGATAACTTTAGGACTGATCTTGTATACGATGTGCGTTAGTGGTTTAAGATTGTAAGCATAAGTAGTAGTCTGTAATGAAAACTTTGCGTATTAGTTTAAGGTTTGAAAATTATTGTTAGAGGTCGAAATGTGGCGAAAGGGGGGAATTTTTGGATTGTTTATGTATGCGATGTGTGTTAGCGGTATAAAAGGGGTGTTTGTTCAAGCTTATTTGTGGGCTTATAAGCTTATTTGAGTTCGATTTAAAATTCATAAGCTCGAATGTTTTGGTTTGTTATGAGATTTTTGGGTTTATATAAGTTTATTATGTCATAATAAGTTTACTTAAACTCGTAAGTATAAAGATAAGCTTGAAAATTTGAGCTTATGAAATTTAAACCGGAATTAGATAATCTCGTTAGCCCACAATTAAGCTTAAACAAACACCCTTTAAGATTAGAAGCATAAGTAATTAAGGTTTGGAAATGAAGTTTTTTATAGTTAGTGCTCGATATGTGGTGAAATGAACAAAGTTTTGAACTGATTTTGTATATGATGAGCGTTAGCGGCTTAAGTTTGGAAGGAAAACCGATTTGATGACTTAATATTTTCAAGTTTGATTGTTTGAATGAGTGCGTACAAGATATTTTGGAATATGAAGTTGTTTGTTTTAGAAACTGATATGGATGTGTTTAGATGTTAGCTCAGGGTTATATCTCGCTGTATAAGAAGATATTAGGTTATGATATGTGTCTTAGTTAATGAGCGAAATCGAGTGATTTTGTATACAATGACACAAGAAATATTTATACATTGAAGGATACGTTTTTGAGAATGTCTTTTATAAGATAATAATGCTTAAGATCTTAAAACTTAATTAGTTACCTAACAAATGCATATGGTCTATAGAATTTCGTTTAAAGTTGTGTTCTTTATTATGGGACTGGGTCGTTACATCTCTTATGTGTAGCAACTCATAATAAAGAAATAAACTTTTAAGCGAAGTCGAACTCTTTTCGCATACTGCATATCTGATGGTAAGCTATTGTTACCACTTTCTCGTCATGTATTGATAGCAAATTGTTCTTGTTTTTTTCAGGGTATAACATCCTTCGAGCAGTTGGATTCGTTCAATCTACATCCTCTCTATGGCGGTACGTTAAACACTCAAACTTCATAACCCACTGAGTTCTAGTTAATTATTTGCCCCTTGCTTCTTTTTACGTTTCCCTAATTTAACTTTTGGTGTGTCTCAGGTTGAAAGACTTTTTAAAGACGAAGCTACCGAAGAGAAGGGTGAACGCGCTAGAATGGTGAGTCTTCTTATCTTCTTACGTCATATGTTTGGCTAGGAGTTTATGCTTAGCTCTAATAAATTTGTATTACGTGCTATTTTCGTTTCAGGCATCCTTTGTTGGAGCTATGGCAATAGCTGACTTGGTGAAGACGACCTTAGGGCCCAAGGGAATGGTCAGTGTTTTGTACATATGTTTCCGTTGCCCAGAGAGACGATTAGCTTCTTATACGCATACTAATTGTTCTTACTATTCAAAATTTGCAGGATAAAATATTGCAGTCGACAGGTAGAGGACACAGTGTCACAGTGATGAATGACGGTGCTACTATCTTAAAGTCTCTTCATATCGATAACCCTGCTGCTAAAGTCCTTATTGGTATCCTTATATTAGTCCTTTTTGTCTTTTGCCCAGTGCTATTTAAACACGTCATTATTGAGGCTAATGTTAAATTGCTTAATTTTATGATTAGACATCTCGAAAGTTCAAGATGATGAGGTGGGTGATGGGACTACCTCTGTGGTAGTTTTGGCTGGGGAACTTTTAAGGGAGGCCGAGAAGTTGGTAGCCACAAAAATTCATCCAATGACAATAATTTCAGGTCTGTTTTGATGTTTGTTATTGATTTAATATACATTTAACTTTTCACGTGAATGTATGTCATCCTTATCTTCTTTCAATTTTCAGGTTACCGAATGGCTGCTGACTCTGCTCGCAGTGCATTGTTGGAAAGGGTCAAGGATAACAAGGAAGATGCAGGTTCGTATTGCTTACATCAAATATACTTTCATAAAGTTACATTTTGGTGTAGCTTCTCACTTGTACCTTGTTACATATCATGACACTTGATATTCAGTTATCTGCCGAATTAGTGGCACCTATGAAATCGAGTTTTGTTACTGCATTTTAATGAGAGTGTACCCTGCATGTTAATGTCACGTTTAATGGTTTTATACAGAGAAATTCAGATCAGACTTGATGAAGATTGCAATGACCACATTGAGTTCTAAAATTCTCTCACAAGACAAGGAACATTTTGCAACCTTGGCTGTTGATGCTGTGATGAGGCTAAAGGTGAGTAGTTATTGCGCACTAAGAGACTAAACTCGCATTGTGTACCGTCACTTTCCTTCTTATTGTTCTGCAAATAATAAATTGAAACAGATAGAAGCTTGTACTCTTTGACAATACCTGTGTCTGATTAGTCGATATGATTTATGCTATTTGCTGGTATATTAAACTATTTAAAAATATGATGAAAGGTGACTCGTAAATCATTTCAGAAATGGAACAAAAAGTATTAAGTTCTTTATCTGTATATCTGGTGATGTGTATCGTCTGTTATATCTCAAATGTTATAGTCTTACATATGCTGGTAGACCTGATCAGGTGAGGTGTATTAAGTTCTTGCGCAATATCCCTTTCTAATGTATCTTTGTCTTGATGTGTAAGGGAAGCACAAACTTGGAGTCAATCCAGATCATCAAGAAAGCTGGAGGGTCACTAAAGGATTCTTTCTTGGATGAAGGGTGAGTTAGCTAACCTTTTTTTTGTTTTTTTCTTTTTTTATAGTATCTTCATATTTGGTAAATGTCACGGAGTACTTATTTTAGTCTTGAAGAAGGTACCTTGAGACACCTAATTAGTTTTGAGAGCACCCGGTTAGAGTGCGTTTTAGATCCAGAGGTTTTAGCTGAAGATATTTTCCAGATCCTTTTTTTGTTTTGATTCCGACCAGAACCCTGGCAAGATCTTGTCAGATCTGTCAAGCCTTTTTGTTTCAATTTTGTTAGGGTTCTTTGGTTCTGATTTTGATTTGAAGGATGGTATTGGTTGTTAATTCTGAATTTCTTGGTTAATAGTTATGAGGGTTCTGATTATTGGTTATGGTGATTGAGATGATTTTGATCTTGAGAATCGTTGATTTGGGGATCTGAATTTTTATTTACTTTTGATTTCGGATTATAATTCTGGATTTTGAATATTGATGATTTAGTGTTTAATCCGGTGAGATCGATTTTTGGTTGAGTTTTAGGTTTGAAGATTTAGTTTTTTGGTTGAAGAGTTTTTTGAATTTGGTTCCCGGTGAGACCATTTGATTTTGGTTATGTTCTTTTGGATTTAGGTTACTCGGATCCTGAAATTTTAGTTAGTTGAGAACCGAACATGTGTGTTCCGGTTGCTTCGTATTTTGGTTAGTTGAGACTCAAACATGTCTGTTCCGGTTGCTTCGTATTTTGGGTTAGTTGAGATCCGAACATGTTTGTTCCGGTTGCTTCGTATTCCGGTTGCTTCGTATTCTGGTTAGTGAGACCTGTTCCTACAGGTTGCTTCGTCATTTAGATTTTTTGGTTAGTTGAGACCTGCCTTGTTGACAGGTTGCTTCGTCTTTTGGAAATCTTGGGTTACTTGAGACCTCTTTTTACAGGTTGCTTCGTCTTTTGGATTCATCTGTTGAGACCTGTTTTCTTCAGGTTGCTTCGTATTTCGATCCCTAGTGAGATCATTTAGTTTTGTGATTGTTCAAGGTTGGATTATTGCTACGAGGAAGATTGTTCCTCAAAGAGGAGCTTAGTTATTTTTGGGTTTTATGCTTTGTAACAAGCTGAGCATAGTATGCTCCAGCTTGAGGGGGGATGTTAGAATTATAGTCGTATTAGTATCATGTTATTTAGGTCGTATTAGGGCCAAGCCCATTATGCTTAACCTAACTTAGTTTTCAAGTTAAGTAAATGTTATGTATAGTCCTGTAATCTTTATTATTATAATTAAGTTAATACAATGTGGTCGTTTGGTTCTTGTCCCCAACTCTATTTACAGGAATAACCAAAGGGAGATATGATAAAACGCTAGGAACGTTATGTAGACTCAATAAGGGATGTTTTGCATAAGAACAAACTAGAGTGAATGACTAAAATTGACCAAACCATCGCTTTATGATTCTAAATGAATTATATAATAACTTGCAAGTTTAAGTTATTTGGACATTTTTTAATGTTTGTATAGTGTTATATAACCAACTGGGGTAGCTCAGTTGGTCACCAAGATTCCTTAGGCGCTTGGGGAGTGGAGGTTTGGCTTGGGGAGGTCTTAAGTTGGTGTCCCACCCGAGACTTTTACTCCTTCAGGCGGAATAGGAGAAAGTACAGGCGGAGTTCAGTTATCGATCTTTTATTTCCTTTTTCATTTCATATATACAGTACGTCCATAATATTCTATACCACACATACTTTGGAGTCAATTTTTTTTTATTCAGATATGTTGTAATAAAAATCGCACATACTTTGGAGTCAATTTTGTTTTTATTCAGTTGTTTTTATTCAGATATTCTCAGTTGGGAATATAACATCAATTTTGGAGAGAGCAACTTATTTTGACTATCGTTTACTCTTTGCCATTGACTTGGAAAAGTAGAAGGTTTGGTTTATGCATATATACATGATAATTACCAAGAATGTAGCATATGATTAATCTTGAGTATTTACTTTTAAATTTTAACGATCAAACAAGCAATAACAATGTGTCCTACTTCCTCTAAAAATCTTATTGTTCATATGCACAATTTCACTTATGTGCTTATGATGCTCGTTTTTGTGTTAGCAAAAACCAGTGCTAATAATTTCAACAAATCAAGAGAAGCAAAAGCATTGATTGAGGCTTATTGGCGTGGAGATAGAAATGCTTCTTCAGATCATTGTATCTGGTGAAATCACTTGCAACAAAGCAGGAATTGTCATTTCAATAGACTTCCCAGTATCATTGTACTCGGAAGATCTAGGTGATCTGAAAAGCTTCGATCGCTTCATTTCCAAACCTTAAGAAGCTTTCTATTTGTTACTGCAAGCTCGGAGGGAGCATCCCAGAGCAGATTGGTTTGCTATCAAACTTAACACATCTGGCCCTTTCTGGTAATCAACTCACAGGTAAATTACCTGCCTCGTTTACCAATCTCACCCGTTTGGAAAACCTTGATCTTTCTAATAACTATCTCACAGGTAAAATACCTGTCTCGTTTTCCAATCTCACCCGTTTGGAAAACCTTGATCTTTCTAATAACTATCTCACAGGTAAAATACCTGTCTCGTTTTCCAATCTCACCCGTTTGGAAAACCTTGATCTCTCTAATAACAACTTTGCTGGTCAAATCCCTTCATCTTTTGGTTCCATGGTTAATCTCACCAACCTGGACCTGAGCGCAAATCAACTGAATGGATCAATCCCACCTGCACTTATAACTAATTTGCCTTACCTCGAAACGTTGGACCTGAGTAATAACAATCTTGATGGTCCGATTCCCTCAAGAGCTAATTTACATGTTTCCTTCACAAGGTTAAGAGACCTCAATCTTTCTCATAATAATTTCAATGTTATTATTCCATCTCAGCTAGTGAAGTTGAGAAATTTGGCTACGGTGGATTTTAGTCAAAACCAGTTAATAGGTTCGATCCCATCATATCTTGATTCCATGGCCAATCTCACCAACCTGACCTATCTTTCATTTCGTGGGAATCTAATTACAGGTAAGTTATCAGTTTGGATAACCAATCTCACACAATTAGTCAACCTTGATCTTAGTCGAAACAACTTTACGGATCTCATCCCGCCATCTTTTGGATCCATGGTCAATCTCAAAGTTCTCGACTTGAGCGAAAATCAACTGAACGCATCCATCCCACATGAAATAAGTAACTTGAAGAATTTAGTAACGCTGAACCTGAACGACAACAATCTTGATGGTCCAATTCCATCAAGTTTTGGTCTTTTAAGCCAACTGCAATTTTTAAACCTTGCCATGAATTCTATCAGTGGCCCCATTCCACTGAATATAGCAAATTTGATGAACTTAGGACATTTAGACCTTCATCATAATCGTCTTGTGGGAGCTATTCATCCAGAATTTGGGAAGCTCTCATATCCGTTTTACCTTGATTTATCATCAAATCAGTTGTCAGGTAACGTGTCGTTTGGTAATCCCTGTTTTCTTGTGCATCTAGACCTTTCTTGGAATCTGATGACGGGCAATATCTCAAGTGTATGTGATTGCAGAAACTTAAAATATTTGGAC